>VDFB02281492.1:683601884-684106225 GCA_007258455.2 Sequoia sempervirens
TGGTTTCAATAGTGACCCATATGAAGAAACCCACAAAACCCATGAAAAATGATAGCCTTATCAAAACTTGAAACAATGTAGCCTTTTCAACAACATCTTATCAAAAATGAGACAATATAGCCCAAGCAAGAATACAACAATCGACAAAAACTGCATAATGTCAACAATTTTATTTTGTTGCAAACATAGCCATAAAACTAAAGGCATAAAGGGAAACCCAAAAAAAAATTATAGTAACAAACCCATGCCAAAATATACTTTGTTCTCAACAGAACCTTATCAAAAATTGAAACAATATAGCCTTTTCAACAACACCTTTTAAAAAATGAAACAATATAGCCTAGGCTAGAGAATAATAATCAATAATGCTCATTGGAATCAAACATAAACTATATAACATTAACTATTATATTCTATTGCAACGATAACCACAAAACAAAAGCCATAAATCAAACAATATTGGTTTCAATAGCGAACCATATGGGAAAACCCATAAAACACAAAAAATTCATAGTTACAAACCCATGGAAAACCATAGGCACAAAACATGAACCATAAACCAAATAATATTCATTTTTAAAAACATAGTCTTTTCTCAACAACACCTTATCAAAATTTGAAACAATCAACAATACCTTATCGAAAATCAAACAATATAGCCTACCACAAGCTGCGAACCACAAATGAAACAATATCACAAAGGTTTTTTTGGTTATGCACCTCTTCCTACTAGCTTTCTCTACACTGCCTTGTTTCTCGAACCTACAATAAACTACATAATGTTAAAAAACAAATTCATTGCAAACATATCCAGAAAATGGAGCCATAAAGAGAAACCCACAAAAATTCATAGTAACAAACCCATGCAAAACCATAGCCACAAAATGCAAACCATAAATGAAACAATATTCACTTTTACAAACTATATAGTGTTTTTTCAACAACAACTTATCAAAATTTGAAACAATCAACAATACCTTATCAGAAATCAAATAATATATCCTACCAAAAACCATGAACCACAAATGAAAGAATATCACAAAGGGTTTTTTTCGATATGTGCCTCTTCCTGCTTACTTCAAACACACCTCTTTCCACTAGCTTTCTTGGAAAAAATAACCTCCAACCACCTTCACAAAAGCTATAAAAAACTTGATTGAACTTGCACTCTCACAAAAGGTTACCCTCACCCATGGCTCTGATAGTAGCTATAACAATAGAGCAAGACCCAAAAATGCCTTATCAAAAATTTCATAGACATTCACTATGTTTCTTGAGGTTTTAAATGACAGGTGTTATTGCGACCATCACCAATACACAAAAATAATACAACAATGAATGTTGATGTGAACCAAAATTTAATTTTGACGGCATTCTCTATCCACATAGTGGGAAATCCACCAACCTATTCCCAATACGTGCCAACTGCCTCTGTTTCCTTTTTCACAACTGCTAGAAGGCTTAAAAAATGGGAAGGTTGACAAATAACTAGGAGACTAACGAAAATTCCAACCAAAGTTAGAAAAAAATCTGCCATCTTTTTCATGACCGTTGGAAGGCTCAAAAACTAGGAAGGTTGACGAAATTTTTCACCAAAGTTCACAAAAATAGCCTATCAGCTAATTAAAAAGTTTTCAATTGGCTCACCGAATCTATTTAATGATAATGAAAATTTTTTGTAATTACATGTATTGTTGATGGTGTTTAACAAGGGCGACCAAGATTGGATCAAGTTGTTGGACCATTAAAGAATATGAAATAGAAAATTTACAATACACTATTTTTCTTGAATGTTTATTGTATCTATGCAGCATTGTAAAGGAAATAATCTAGATATACAATAAAATAGGTTAGCATTTTTTGTTGTAGATAGAAAGAGATAAAATGGAACATTTTGAATACATGACATCTTGGTAAAGAATTGTGTATAAGTGATCTATTGGATAAGTTGAAAAGAAAGCAATAGAAATAATGAAAAATGAAATGGATAGAATAGAGTATTTTTTTGGTAGACAAATGAATGCATGTGATAATTTGTGTGTCCATGTATATAAGCAACAAAAAATATATGACGATGTAAGGAAAAATCACTAAACCCATGCCCATTCTCCTTCCTACCATATTGGCATTATGAAGCCTTGCGGGCTCTAGCCAAATCCCCAAGCAAGAAAGGTAAGTAAGTTCCATGGATTTCAATCTCATGGACTTATATCATATATCACACAATCACAAAGTTGGGGGAAAATGGGTATTCTCAAACAAGATCTCTAATATTGTAGTCTTTTTTCTGTTGTGACAACTAGATGAAAACAAGTATCCTGATAAAGAATTGACATCATGGGATTAGAAGATGGCTAGAGAAACATGGATATATGGAATATATAAAAGAGTTAATAATAACTAAAATGGTGCATCTATTTTCACAGACATATATATCAGTATAGATTTTATTTTTCAAGTTCTTATATTTGCATTAAATGGCTAAGATGTATATTAAGAAATGTGTTTGTGAAACATGGGCACATATAACAACCAATAAGAAGAAAGGAAAAAAAAGTAGTCATGTATGAAATGAAAAATAGGCCAACTATGGCATTGCAAATGCTTTAGTTTTATAGAGAAACATACACCATTGTCATGCGCTCGTATGGATAAACAATGTGATGCAATCAACAAATTGTTTTTCCTTTCACAAGCACATCAAAATGGTGTTTTGTTTCCCTCCACAATCACATAAACTACAATCTACAATAGTTGTAAGAAAAAAATATAAAATGACAATTTTTTTGTGGGAAAACAATCATACATTTGACTTCAAATAAGATATTCTACTCTACCGATTGCATTTCTATATGTGTGCATAGTTATCTTTTCATCTTATCTAAAATATTATTTACATACAATTGTTTATCAAGATGGAAATTTTCCCTAAAGTTATAACAAATATTTGTATTATGCGATTCTAAATGTATTTATATAAAAATTACAATTGCAATCTAAGGAAGTATATAGTAAAAATGGTCATGGAATTGACATGCCAACTATTACATAGACTACAAATTTGTACATAATGAATAGTTTGCTTTACAAAATAGGGAAAAACAATATCATAAAACATACTGATACAACACAAGCAATATATGTAACAGTTGACTTCTCAATTTAAAATTCAAGCTACATTATTTCGCACTAAATATTATAGAAAAAATAGAGAAATTGTAAAAGAACTATTAGATAAACACTTAAGAATCTCAAGTAAATTCCAATTGTTACATAGATTTCTTGTATTGTATCAATATGTTTCATGATATTCTCTTTTTCTCATCTATTTGAAGCTCCATGTAACAAGTTGTTCGTTGTCATAGTTTAGCTCTTGTATTCTTCATATCTTAACCCAGGTAAATGTTCTTGTGTATTTAATGAAGGATTGTGCTCTCATGTATTTTTTTGCTTGGCATGACACTTTAGGAGTTTCTTATTCTATTGTCCTTGTGACAAGAATTGTTTTTAACTTTCAAAATTCTAAAATTTTGTATGTTGGTATAAACTACGAGCATAACATTGACCTATACCTTTCAAATACTTTAAATTTGTTTTGGTATGTGTATGTTTTCCTCCTTCTAGTTATTATTGCTTCTTATCTCTCTGCATATTTGTTTCAAATTTTCACTAGGATTTTTTGTTAGCCTAGTGGTGAATAGAATTTCTCAGCTCCAGAAATCAATAATCATCAATGGATAGTGGCATGTTTCCCAAGGTTGTTTATGATGATGTGGATTTGGTTGCCTCAATAAGCAGAAGCAAAATGCCAAGTGTTTGCTCATGTGAGGGTTAATGTATCTTGGCATTGTTGTATGATGGTGTGGGAGGAAGTAAATGCAATGTTCAATGTTGTAGTGTGTGAAAGTATATTGTTTTTGGTTGTATTGTTGAGCGATCCACTATGGTGTTGGTTTGATCACAGAGTAATGAAAAAATCATCACCTTCATGTTTGTTTGATAGCAAGTTTGAGGGTTTTAACACTGATGTGCTTCAAAATGTGTGAGAAAATATACTGATTAAGTTGAATTTTTGAAAGAGCCATTGTGGTGTTTGTTTGTTTACACCTTTTATTCTCCATATTATAAATTTATATTTGAAATGGGCTTTTGATCATCTGTCATTTGAGAAATTCTAAAAGAGCTATTAGAAACACATAAAAATCATAGGTAAATGATAGATGATTGAAATCCCACATTAAATAAAACTTTAAGAGAGATAGAAAAACATACACAAACCAAAAAAATTGAAAGCGGGGGTATGTGCAAGATAATCATGGAAAAAATAGGCCCTTAAGTGGCAAAAAATTCAGAAAAATCAGTGTTAGGCAACTTGGCGTAAAAATTTGAATAAGTTATCTATATTATCTCAAAAATATGTAAGAATAGAATTTGTATAAAATTGAATGTAGTTTCTAAACAACTACGCTTATTTAAAAATAAATAAAGTCTATTTGGTGAAAATCTGAAATTTCAATGCAGTAGTACTTAAATTTCAGGGAAAAAATAAGTAGGTGTCTGTCTAACCACCCTAACCATAATAAAATGATAATATTTTTTTATAATATTTTATATATAAGTAGAGGACTCATGTCTAGATGTGATACGCATTTTTTTCTAATTTTTTTCCGAGTAAGTAATTAATTATGAATTTTTTATTACAACTTTTAAAAAATATAAAACTCATATGTCTGACCACCTTAACATGGTCAAAACTTCATGAAATTTATTTTTTATTTTTTTAATCCTATAGTATGTGAACCATAGAATGTGATGCATTTTTTGGATTCAAAAAATGTGATGTCATTTGAAAGTTATAGATATTTTTCAATCAGCCTATCGATTAGGACTTTAGTCGTAATTCTAATAGAAAATGAATAATAATTATTTATTAAATTCAAATTAAAGCATAATTTATATTGGTGGAAAGCTAAGAATATCCTCTAAAAACCCTTTTCACTTCATCAATTTTGGGTTAAAAAAATTCTTCAGCCAGATACCCTACAAATACCCATAATATTGCCACTTTTTGGCCCATCATGATCCTGCACATACTCGCGGGCCGAATTTTTTCATTCATCTATCATTTACATGTGATTCTTAAGTTTTATTCTAATACCTCTTACAATTTTTGCATAGACTACTTGTCTTGTACCAATATGTTTCGTGATATTCTTTTTTCCTCATCTATTTTAAGTTCCTTATAACAAACTGTCAATTGTCATGGTTATTTCATTTGGATGGAACATGTTATATGTCTTGTATCAATATGTTTCATGATTTTATTTTTTCTCATCTGTTTAAAGTTCCTAATAACAAACTTCTCTTCATAATATTCTTTTTTTTCAGTTCCCCATAACAAACTGTTCATTACCATAGCTTGCCTCTTCTATACTCCATATTTTAAAGTTATATTTAATGTGGTTTTTTCTTATAATAGGGTATATGCAGGATCATCATGGAAAAAAAAAGGCCCTTAAGTGGCAAAAAATTTAGAAAAGTCAGAGTTAGGAAACTTGACATAAAAAATTGAATAAGTTATCTATATTATTTGAAAAATAGGTAAGAATAGAATTTGTAGAAAATTGAATATAGTTTCTTAACTACTAGGTTTATTTTTAAAAAAAAATCTATTTGGTGAAAAATTTAAATTTCAATGTAGTAGTACTTCAATTTTAAGGGAAAAATAAGAAGTAGGTGTCTATGTGACCACCCTAAACACAATAAAATGATAATATATTTTTATAATATTTTAGACATAAGTAGAGGACTCATATCCAGATGTGATGCATATTTTTTTGTATTTTTTTCCAAGTAAATAATTAATTATGAATTTTTTATTACAAATTTTTAAAAATATAAAAACTTGTATGTCTGACCATCTTAACTTGGTCAAAACTTCATGAAATTCAAATTTTCTTTTTTCAATCCTATATTATGCAAAGCATAGAATGTGATGCATGTTTTGGATTCCAAAAAATTGGTACAATTTGAAAGATATAGATGTTTTTCAATTAGCTTATCAATCAGGACTTTAGTCATAATTCAAATAGAAAATGAATAATAATTATTTATTAAATTCAAAGTAAAGCGTAATTTATATTGGTGGAAAGTTGAGAATCTCCTTTAAAAAACCTTTTCATCTCATCAATTTTGGGTAAAAAAAAAGTCGTCAGCCACATACCGTACAAATACCCATCATATTGCCACTTTTTGGCCCATCATGATCCTACACATACCCAATATTTAGTAGAAAATAAGTGTTATTCTAATACCTCTTATACAATCTCTCTATTTTTCTTCAATATTTACTACCAAAGGACGTAGCTCGAATCTTGTATCCTATGTTTCAAATTTTACTATTTGTCAATAAGTTTAAAAAAATAGGCAATATTTTCTTTACATAAAAAATTTAGGATCACATCATATAATTGTTGTTATAACCTAAAGAAAATAGGTATCATCATAAAGAACTAGGTTTAAATAATTGATTTGGAAATTTGAATAGATAATTGTCTAGTAATGGAGGAATGGAGTTGGTAGAATACAATATGTTGTTTATTTGTAGCAGTCAATATATGATGGTGCAAGTTAAAACCACGAAACCCATGTTCATTCTCCTCCCTGCCATATTGGTATCATGAAGCCACATGGGCTCTAGCCAAACCCCCAAGCAAGAAAAGTATGGAAGACCCATTAGAAATTTAATGGATTCATATCATATATCACACAATGGCAATGTAGGGAAAATTTGGGTGTTTTCATTTAGGATTTATTATATTGTAGTATATTTTTTGTTGTAATAACTTTGAAAAGATGTTTATGTTGATAAAGAATTTACTATAGATAATTTTTTCTATAAGCTGAAAAGATAATTGTAGAAACATGGACAAATGTAATGTGTACAATAGAGTATATTTATTGTATACAAGTGCATGTAAGAATTTGTGCATGCATGTATATATATAACAAAAAATATATGATGGTGAAAGGAAAAAGCACAAAAGCCACACTCATTCTCCCCCCTACCATATTGGGATCATGAATCCTCATGGGCTCTTGCCAAACTCCCGAGCAAGAAAAGTATGAAACAGTGATGAGAAATTTCATGTAGTTTCATCATATATTACACAATGACGAAGTTGCAAAAAAATTGTGTGTTCTCATATATGATTTCTTTTTTGCAGTGCTTTTTTTGCTAGAATAACTTAAAAAAAGAGAGAATGCTAATAAAGAACTGGGCAAGATGGAACATGTTTGTAATGTTGATAAATATAGGAAAAGAAGAATATATGGGAGAGATTGTTTCAAAATAGAACCAATTCTTTGGATGAAATACCCAAATATCATTATGAACCAACAATTTTTATGGTGGGGAAGTTTCTATGTACTTCTCTTACACTCTTAGGATCTTTCACCTAAAAGGAGATAGATAGAGTTCCCCAAGGGCCACAAAAATTGAAGTGGTTCACTAAAATAGAGGATTTTATGATGTAATTAAGGCTAAATGTAATGTTGTAAATGCAATTATATGATGTGATTGACTGAATATGAATGCAAAACTAATGTAATATGTAATTTTTGAAAACACGGTGAGGTATGCAAAAAATGTAATAGAAATGAAAACTAATTCAAACAGAATTACACAAGGTCAAGCAAAGTGCACCTAGAAACTTAATGATGAATCTTGAATTTTTTGAAATTTGATAGAAATCAATGTAAATCACCAATGAGAATCATTCACCACTAATGGCGAATCAGTCCTAATTATGACAAAAACATTTGAAAACTACTTTTTGATAGTTGGGAACTAGAATCTAACAAAATCACCTTTTTCAACCTTAAGGTGGGACTCATTCACCACTGATGGCGAATTAGTCCTCCTCAAAAATTATGTGAAATAAAAGGTCAATTCTGTAGTTCCAAATCTACACTTATCTTCTTGTTGGGTTGACAAAGTCAAATCTACTGAAAACAGACTGTAGATTGACTCCAAGATTGAAATAGGATTTAGCTGACTTGAAAGACTTTGTTGAATTTTTTATCACCTTTCTATACCTATTTTCTTGACAAATCTACACACAAAAGTTTGCAAACACACATGCAAAAGGGGGAAAATGGTTAAGAGTTAGAGTATAGGGATTTTCCTTGGTCAAATCCCACTTTGGTAATTGACCTTTAATAAAGAAATGAAATGAAAAGAGAAAGGAATGATGAATAAACAACATGCAAATTTCCTAAACTCGCCACAACCTTGTTGAATAAATCTGAAGATATGCCAATGGTTGCTCCAAGATGTACTTGATTATTGCTCGATGAAATGATGCAAAGTGCTTGAATGCTTGAGTGAATTACAAAACATGATGAATTATGTTGATTTATGTTGATGGGGGTTAAAATGAATGTAAAAATACTTACTTATACATGTGTGTGCTCTAATTACCCAATAATACATCACAGGATGACATAAGGTATTTTAGAATAAAAACCCAGAAGAAAATTTATATTATTTTGAATTTGGAGCCAAGAGGGACTCATTCTCCACCCATGGTGAATGGGTCCCACCCTAGGCTTGTAAGTGGGTCTTAGGAATTAAAATGCATTTAATGTCATTTCTCGGGTTTACATTCAAAAATGCACTTAAATATGACCTATACGTGCATAAAGGGGTCAAATAAGACATTAGAGAGGTGTAAATAGTGAAAAAAAGTCTAGAAAAGTGTGAAATATTGTTACAAGACTTTACAACACTTTAAAATATGACTTGATAAGGGATAAAAGGTATTTTTAGATGAATTATAATAAGAAGAGTCTAGAAAAGTGTAGAAAGTTTTTACAACACCTGAACACAAGACATCAATAATTTGAATATTAAATAACATTATAACATTAAATCAAGAAAAATAGATCAAGCATCAAGGAAGCAAGACCTAAATAACCATAAAAATGTCAATGATCCATTTTTTTATTGTACATGTTAAAAGGAAGACATCAAAGAAATATCAAAGGTTTTTCTTCAAAGCATAGAATGCATACAAATAGCTTTATAAACATACCTAATTTTGATATGTACTAGATCCTATCTAGCCATGCAGGAAGAAAAGGGTTGAATGTATGACTTAGTAAAATATAAATTTATAAAACAAGCCTTGTTTGTGCTTACATCTATGGTCATATTTTAGGTATCAATTGTCCCACAGATTGGATTCAAATCTCCTTGTCCATTTTTGCTTGCATTGAGCCCAACATGATACCACTGCAAAGAAACATTTTATTTGAATCTATCAAAATATATGTCTCTAGTTAGATCTGTATAGAACATCAAAAAGACATTGAAAAATAACTCACAACAACAGCATGAGGCCAAAAGTTGTAGATTGTAGAGCACAACACTTGCAGATCCCTCCAATCTATTATCTAATGGAGGTGGTTGGTAGTATTTTTCAATAGTCTACTATCAAAGCAACACCATAGTGGATTGTTTAACAATGCAACCAAAACAATATATATCCTCACACTGCAACATTGAATATTGCATTTACTTCCTACCATTCCATTGTACAACAATGCCAAGATGCATTAACCCTCACGCGAGAAAATAATTACCATTATTTTTATGTGGATCAAGGAAACCAACTCCACCACCACCAACCCACGTGGTCAACAAAATCCACCATCATTATAAAAATTTCTGAGAAACCCATCAAAAATTGCATAAAGTCTTGTCATATATTAGACAAAAATGCAATGTATACAAGACTATATATTTCTAAATGTAATATACAAGAATAGAAAAATAGTGAAATGCTCAAAACAAAATTATTTAGATCAACATTTTCAAGCTATTTGAATCAAATCAAACTAATTCAAAAGCTAGAAAGAACACATAAGAATATGTGCAAGCAATCAGTGAAGGAAAAATGACAAAACTTAGGATATATAGGAACAAAAAATTAAAAACAGAACATAGTTGTAGAAGGATTTGCATACATATCTATCTATCTAGTAAGAAATATTTGACATAAAAGGAAAAAGCACAAAACCCATACTCATTCTCCTCTCTACCATATTGGCATCATGAAGCCTTCTATGCTCTAGCCAAACCCCTAAGCAAGAAAAGTATGAAATGCCCATGAGTAATTTCATGGAGTGTCAAATCATATATCACATAATAACAATTTTGGGAAAAATATGGCGTTTTGATATATGATCTTTCATATTGTAGTGTTTTTTTCTCAAATTTTTGGAAAATATGGTGTATTCTTTTGAATGTCATATACAGAAAGTATGAAACAATGAAATGATGTATTCTTTTGAATGTCATATACAGAAAGTATGAAACAATGAAATGATGAAAGGAGAAGTGGGTAGATTAATATTTATGGGTGCATATTTGCATAGTGAATTTAATAGAAATTGTATCGCTGAAGGTACAAAAGACAATATACACTTCAAGAAAATTATCTTTAATGTGCAAGGTTGAAGAGGATGGAAATAATTCAATAAATAGGGGAAATTTAATGTGGCAAAAAAACTTAGAGTATAAAGGCACAAAAAATGGAAAATGGAGCATGGGTGCATAAATTACAAATAATCAGTCAAATACAACACAATATTCTTGAAAATGATTCTAGAATAGTTGAATATGTATTTTAATAGACTAGAATGATCAAAACATGTCACTGACTTGTACAATATTTTCCCTCTATTTATTGTTCCTTGATATCTCTGTGCATATTTGGTATTATACCCATTTTGCATAGGTTATTAATTGTTATTTTTTATAAAATTTAAATGAAAAATCCTTCAAAAGAGGATGCTATATGGTGTGGAGCCAATGTTAAAATAAATATTTTCAAAACTTTTTCATAATTTGAAACACGAGGTGGGGACATAAGCATTTGGTGGGGGTTGGAGTTGTTCCAACCGGGCCTCTTCACTACAACATCAAGTAGTGTACTTGTTGTTGCTTAGTCTGAAGTATCTCTCAAATGAGAATGTTGGATCAATGAGATATCTATAAAAATTATCCCCCACCTTTCTTTGTTGCCTATGTTTCTTGTTGCTCTATCTAATGTTAAGCCATGTGCTTTATCTATTATGATTTCCCATAACATGGTGAGTGGAATTTGTGTCTAACTGCCTCGAGTTATAGCTGGGATGGGGACGTGTCTTGGGTTTTGTGGGTGCCATGGTGGGCCAATGTAATTTTGGAAGCAAACAAAAACATAGCTAGGTAGATCTGGCAGTCTGCAATGTGCATTATACACAATAGTTGTAACAAAACTAAGGGATTCATTGACTAGCCTAGCTTGAATCCATAATTTTTTTGTTAGCCTCACCTATTAACCAATACAAAGTAGTAGTTCTGGGAGAATCTAGTCATCATATCCATAATCAAGATTATTTTGTTGTGCTACTCAAGCAGTGCTAATGGTTATGGGTAGGTTTAATTGTTTGATAATTTTTTAATTGTCGAATGTGACTAAGTCATTTGAGGCCAAAAAATTTGTTGCAACATAAACAATTTATCATCCTATGGGTGAGATCACTTTATTTTTTTGTTTCATAATCTCTTCCCAGTCATCATGGAGAGCCTCACCATTTCTTATATGGAGAAGGATTGCCCGAAACATTTTTTGGGCAAGACTATCTCCATGTTGGTGGAAAACAATGCCCAATGTTACTGAGACTGTGAAAGTATGCCACAAGGATACAACCAATGAGTGTGAAGCAAAAATATGAGTATCCATGATTGACGAAAAACTAGACAAGATCATGAACAAGGATGATAGAAACACAACTAAATGGTTGCATTTGGTTATCGAGGAATGCTTGGCACAATCAACTGTCTATTTTGAGTAGAAACTTTGGGCCTAGAAAAATTATTTCATCTATCAAAATGTATTGAATATATTTAAATTATTCTTGGAATTTTGTCAATGGTTGGCCTTGGAAAGGATTCATATCCTTTATGGGAATGTGGAGATTTATGTGGATTGTGGAGACACATATGTTGTAGGTAGTGACACTTGTAGGGACCAATGTGAGTAGTGGGCAATTGCATCCAATAGTAGATGCGTTTACTTATTTTCTTATACAATTTATCAAAAAGGATTTATTAGTGCTAGTTATTCCTTGAGTGATCATGCAGAGAGGGGCTTTGGGGGGAGGCTACATGTGATGGGATTGGATGATTTGAAGAGCTAGTTGTTTTTGTGAAATATAATGGGCTATGAACCATAGAATTTTAGCAAAGGTGTTATGACTCTCTTGCTCAATTAGGGTTTTTCACCTCAAGGAGAGAGATAGACCCTAAAATCTAGGTGGTTCATGCAAACTAAGTCTAGAATAAGGAAAATATGCCTAAATGCAATGATCTAGATGTAGAAAATTGATATAATGATTCATTATTAATGTAAAACCTAAGAAATGTGAAGTGCTAGAAAACATGGTGTGATATATAGAAATGAAAATATAATTGAATGAGATTGAATGGAGTCAAACTACTGGTAGATTGTTGATGTTAGGAGGTTCTAAAATGCTATAAAATTCATTTTTTATGTCCACTGAGACTCATTCACCACAAATGGTGAAGTAGTCCTGCTTCTGGTGAAAGTTGCTAAAACAGGTTTCGAAGTGTCAGGAACTGAAAACCTAAAAAAAAAAAAAATTCCAACCTACAAGTGGGACTCATTCACTAAAGATGGTGAATTAGTCCACCTACAAAAATCTGAAACTTTTGAAGTCAACTCTATGGGACCAGATCTGCACTTGTCTTCTTGTCAGGTTGATGGATCCAAATTTGCAAAAAATGGGCTGAATGTTGTCTCCAAGCTTGAATTAGGTATTTTTTTTACTTTAATAGCTTTGATGACTTGTTGAACACTTTACAACACCTATTTTTTTGACAAATCTGCCTACAAGACCTATAAACACACATGCAAAGAGGGGGGAAATGGTTAAGGATTATAGTATAGGGGTTTTCCTTGGTCAAACCCCTAGTGTGGTAATCAAACCATTAATAATCAAATGAAATAAATGAAGAGAATGATGAACAAATAACATGCAAATTTCATGCACTCATCAAACCCTTGTTGTTGAAGTATGAAGATATGCCAATGACTGCTCCAAGATGCTTGATAATTGCTTGATGAAATGATGGTATGGTGCTCTAACAAGTGGATTCTTGAATGAGACTATTGGGGCTTAAAATGAATAGAAAAAAATGTATTTATACACACTTATGCCCTAAATTCTCAAAACTACAACATCACAGGCCAACCTCGGGTCTTAATGAATAAAAACCCAAAATAAATTTGAATTTATTTTGAATTTTGTGCCAAGAGGGACTCATTCACCACCCATGGTGAATGGGTCCTACTCAAGGCATGCAAGTGGATGTCAAGGATTAAGAAGAATTTAATGATGTTTATCAACTTTGAATTAAAAAATACACTTAATTATGACCAGTAAGTGCATAAAGGGGGCAAATAAGACATAAGAAAGGTGTAATTAGTGATGACAAGCCTAGAGAAGCATGAAAGTGTGTTACAATAATTTACAACACTTCAAAATAGGACTTGAAAAGGAATAAAAATGGACTATTTACATGAATTATGATAAAAATAATCTATAAATGTGTAGAAATGTGTTACAAAACTTCACAACACCTTTACAAGACATGATAAATTTTTTATAATTTATAGAATTCAAGACCTAATGTGAATGTATAAGTTACATTACACCATTAAATCAAGGAAAAATAGGTCAACCATCAAAGGAAAAAGACCTAAATTATCATGAAAATGTCAAAGTTCCATTTTTCTATAACACATTTAGCGCCCACTTTAGTGACAAGATGAAATTGCTTGAAATTCACACTAAAGTAGCCATGCACATCAAGAGGGATCCAAATGTACTTATGCTAGAAAGATGAGACAACAATGATCAAGAGCGATGATGAAGCCCCCAAAATGAAGATCCCATGGAAAAGTAAACATAAGAACAAAAGAACATAATGAAAGAGAAAAGGAGAGTAAGAGAAAAAAGAAAAGGTGGATCCAGCTTCGATCATTTGTCTAGCTAGTTGTGGATTAGATCTAGGTTTTTTTTTCGAAAATAGAAATGCATACTCACTCTGGGGTGACTAAACTTATGGGTGTCCAATGGGTAAGAATGCCCAAAAGGTGATAAAAATACACTAGTTGGTATTCACTCATAGACACACAGGTGGCTATAGGGGAATTTTTTCCTCGATATGGTCTTCCCACTCAACCATACCAAAGTTATACCTCCTCATAAATTTAATAAGGAAGCACAAAGGAAAATGTATGTTCCTACTTCATGAGACAAGAAAAGCTTTGTATCTTAGAACTCATGAAAAAATAGGATAAGACCATAGGCATGCAAGTTTTGTTATGCAAAGTGGCCATATAAAATACAGAAAAATGAAAAATGAAAAAAGAAAATGTTCAAAGGAGTCTTGTTTGGTTCATGCAAGGTCTATAACTTAGGGAAAATTGTGCCTAATGTATCCAAGAGAGGACCAATAAAAGAATAGATTATTCACAACTTAGGGGATGTAGTTTGTCGCATCAGGCCACTAAGAGTAATGTAATATGCTAAGATAAATCGCACTTATGAAGGACATCACATCCAATGTCATCCACAAAGTGACAAATGCATCATGTGAGGTAACAAGGCTACAGTAAGAACCAAGAAAAATAATCATGCAAAATAAATAATTCCAATGTATTCCCCCACTTTAAAGGAATTTCTACACACTATTCTATGAACAATTACTTTAAAGTAGTGAATGAAAAATGCAAAAGAAAGGAAGACATGAGAGCCAACTGAAAAGCCCCTATGCCAAGTCATATGAATGTCTGAATAGGTTGTGTGAAGTGAAGAAAAAAGAAAAGAAAGGAGGTTTCCCCCAGAAAGGAAAACACAAAACACATAAGGGATCTATGGATTTGGGGTCAGTATGTTCATTGCTACAATTTTTTTATTAAAATGCTCAAAAATTTCATCATTCATGAATATATAGAACTAGAAGAATGATACAAAGAGAGCGAAGAAAAGAGATAAAGAACCATTTTTGGTGAAAATGGAAGAGACATAGGTCATCTCAACACTTTGAATTATCCTCAAAAGTAAAACAAAAAACAAAATGCAAAATGAGAAAGGAGAAAAACTCAATGAAAAAGAAAGACTTTTGGGTCAACATGAAGGAGACATTTCAGTCTCAATACCTTGCATAATCCCCAAAAGGAGAATACAAGAAAGGAAAATAAAAAAAGAAAAAGGACCTTTTGGTTCAACATGGAAGAGACATATAGTCTCTGAATGCTTTCCATCATCACCAATATGAAAACACAAGAAAAAGGAAAAAATAAAAAGTGATGTATGACATATAGAAGAGTAGAGATACAAATAGAAGAAGTGCACAAAGGGAGAGAACATCAAACACACATCATGGGGTATCACATTACACACATGCAATCATAAGAAAATTAAAAGAAAAAGGAAAATGTATAATACTAGTAAGGGGAATGCATGCCAACCATGTAACAAGTCATCCACCTCTCAATCATTGTTGGAAGGTGAACAATTGGTGAGAGGGACAAAAGCAAGGTCCATACTAGATGAAGTAATAGGTTCATCACTCTAAATAGGATATATCTCAATAAAGCTCGGGATGAGGAAAACAATGTATTCAATTCATCATGTATTTCATTGTCAATCTTTGTGGTTTCCTCATCATCATCTAAGTTGATCACAACAAGAAGATGAATGAATATTCATAAAGAAGATTACACCTCTTGTTGTGATGGTTGGATTGTATTAGTTTGTGGTGGGTCGGGAGGAGGAGGGTGGTCATACATTATTTCTATCAAATGTGGATTGTGATTTTCTTTATTTTCTTTTGCATGTAGATGACAAGCAAGGAGATGGTGATGATTCCTGCACTCTCTAGCACCGTGGTTTCTTTTAATTATATTTTTTAATTTTTTTAGGTGTAAGAGTGGATTGATCCATTGTAGGATCATTTTCTTCCTAAAGAGGAGGAATGAAAGGAAATGAAGGAGATGGGTCAATCACTTTCTCTTTAGCTTTATAAACTTGTTTAATGCAATCAGGCATGGTGGGGTTGGTTTCACTATCTCTTGGTTGTTTAGATGAGGAAGGTGAAATGTTTTTGATTGAGGTAAAAGTATATTTTGAAGGGATGGGTATGTGCAGGATCATCATGGAAAAAAACATGCCATTAACTAGGAAAAAATTTAGAAAAATTCAGAGTTAGGAAACTTGACATAAAAATTTGAATAACTTATCTATATTATTTGAAAAATATGTAAGAATAGAATCTATAGAAAATTGAATGTAGTTTCTAAACTACTAGGTTTATATAAAAAAGAACAAAATCTATTTGGTGAAAATTTGAAATTCCAGTCGGTATTGGCATGGCGTGATGGTTTATAGGTGGCATTGTTGTTCTTGCCACCAAGGTTCAAACCCCATTGGGGTGGTATTGTTGAAAGGTTTTATCAAGTTCATAGCTCCAGTCAAAAGTGTTTACCCCTTGAATAATTTTTTTTTTTTTGAAATTTCAATGCAATAGTACTTAAATTTCAAGGAAAAAATAAGAAGTAGGTGTCTATCTGACCACCCTACCAACAATAAAATGATAATATTTTTTAATAAGATTTTAGATATAAGTAGAGGACTCATGTCTGGATGTGATACATATTTTTTTTTTTTTCCAAGTAAATAATTAATTATGATTTTTTTATTATAACGTTTTAAAAATATAAAAACTTGTATGTCGACCACCTTAACTTGGTCAAAACTTCATGAAATTTAATTTTCTTTTTTAATCCTATAGTATGTGAAGCATAGAATGTACACATGTTTTAGATTTAAAAATGTGATACTGTTTGAAAGTTATAGATGTTTTTCAATCATCCTATCAATTAGGACTTTAGTCATAATTCAAATAGAAAATGAATAATAATAATTTATTAAATTCAAAGTAAAGAATAATTTATATTGGTGGAAAGCTGAGAATATCCTTTAAAAACCCTTTTCTTTTCATCAATTTTGGGTAAAAAAAATGTTGTCAGCCACATACCCTACACATACCCATAATATTGCCATTTTTTTGCCCATCATGATCCTACACATACCCGTACCCAAAACCCTTTACAATAAAAAACAAGCTTGCAAATAGAATAACCTGCAGTGAACCAAACACCAGGCACCAAAAAAGACCCTTCAAGATTTATATTTAGAACTGCTCTTGTGGGAACAAAGAGTCATGTCAAAAGAAGGCCTAGAGAATTTTTCTTTTCTTTCCCTTAACAGTGATATAGCCATATTCCACTTGTGTTGCCTTACCATTCCAAGCCAACACACTATTTTCTTGAAGATGAATTCTTTTAGCCAAAATCTGAGTGATTTCATCATTATTCATAAATGTAGGCAATGAAAAATTAGAGAAGACACCATAAATGATAGCCAAAGCACTCTCACCAGCAATGGAAATCGGAGACCCAATCTCATAATCTTTAAGGGTTTCAACATGATGTTCACCTTCCACATCCCCACCAATTGAGACATACATAGGGGATGCCTCATGAGCCTATGATTTTGATACAACCACCTCAAAAAAGCTCCTATGTTGATCAGCTTTCGGGTATGTGTAGGAATATCATGGAAAAAATAGGCCCTTAAGTGGCAAAAAATTTAGAAAAATTAGAGTTAGGCAACTTAACGTAAAAAATTGAATAAGTTATCTATATTATTTCAAAAATATGTGAATAGAATTTGTAGAAAATTTAATGTAGTTTCCAAACTACTAGGTTTATTTAAAAACAAATCTATTTGGTGAAAATTTGAAATTTGAATGTAGTAGTACTTAAATTTCAGTGAAAAAATAAAAAGTAGGTGTCCATCTGACCACCCTAACCACAATAATATGATAAAAAAAATTATAAGATTTTAGATATAAGTAGAGGAATCGTGTCTCGATGTGATGCATCATTTTTTGTAATTTTTTTCCAAGTAAATAATTAATTATGAATTTTTTATTACAAATTTTAAAAAATAAAAAAGTTGTAAGTCTAACCACCTTAACTTGGTCAAAACTTCATGAAATTAATTTATTTATTTTTAATCCTATAGTATGTAAAACATAAAATGTAACACATGTTTTAGATTCAAAAAATTTGATACCATTTGAAAGCTATATATTTTTTTCAATCAGCCTATCAAGTAGGACTTTAATTGTAATTCAAATAGAAAAAAAATAATTATTATTTATTAAATTCAAAGTAAATAATAATTTATATTGGTGGAAAGTTGAGAATCTCCTTTAAAAAACCTTTTCGTTTCATCAATTTTGGGTTAAAAAAAAGTCGTCAGCCACATACCCTACAAAAACCCATCATATTGCCACTTTTTGGCCCATCATGATCCTGCACATACCCTTTCTTCTCAATTGTATAATTTTTTTGAGAGGCACCTTTCCACCATTGTGTAGATGTTTTTTTCTCAAATCCGCATTGTGGAGCAGCCTGACCTATTTTAAAATATCTTCTACAATGGAAGGGAATCCCTTCATAGTCCAAATATTGGACCCAGGAACCCTTAGAAATTTTAATTAAAATCTCAGTACGCAACCATTTTGAAACATCCATTTCAACCAAAATACGAGCAACGGTGGAATTAAGCATGTCAAAAGTAGCATCATCTACCAACCAAAAATCACCTAGGGCATCACCCACTTCCTCCAAAAGGGGGTCAATCCATAAGTGGAGGGGGAGGTAAGGCAGCCAAACCCAAATCGGGATCTTGCTAAAAGTTTTAGAATCGGGTTTGAAATCAGCATGCCAAAGTTTAATCATCAACACAAATTTATCCTCCCAACTAAAAAAATTTTCACATAAAATAATGTTTATGTCCTAAGCATTGTCAAACTTAGCAACAAAAACCCCTTAGCCATGGGGAAAATAAGAACTTTACCAGAGATTAGAGGTTGTTATTCATTGGAGATCCAATAGTGTAGCTAAGGGAGGCTAGGCCAAAAACCCTTAAACTAACAAATCACTCCACTAATAGAGAGCTCATAAATGTTCTCATATGTTTCCTCTTATATCGTTTCCTTTAGAGCCACTGAAACTACATTGGAAATAGGGATGAATCCTCTAGTTGTCATCCTCCTAGTTTGGAGCTGTACAATAGACCTAGCCTTAGCCACATGGTCATAGCCCTTGCTATGACCTTTGCCAAACCCCATTCTAGCCTCTTTTGCAACAGATACACCATTTCCATCGTTCTAGGCACCTTCCCTACCACTGATGCCAGTGCCTTCAGCTCCCAACACTAGGGTAGGGTTTCCACGGGATGTCGCCATTAAATTCAATGGAAGGTGAAATGTTTATTGTTGGTTTCTCGGGAGGTTGTAATGTTTGTTCAGGTTCAAATTCAGGTTGAAGGATTGTCTCATCTACGACATGAGTTTTAGAACTGGATGGGAACATGTTGTGAAGTGAAAATTTGACTATTTTTTTGGCTTTGAACTTTTGATAGGAAATGAAAAACAAGTCTCTGTGAGGGGTGATGGGTTACATAGGTTTAGGCCAAAAAGCTTCCAAGGAAAAGTTGCCTTAAGAAGACAAAAAATTAAATCCACTATGTTGTACAATATGTATCTCATTGTCAAGCAGAAAATTCAAAAAATTGTGAATGACTGAAGGAATAGCTTTCATCGAGCAAAGCAAAGGATGACCTAGCTGCAGTTGAAACTAATCCAAATGTGGAATTATAGAGAATGTTACATCCAATTTTTTAGGTCCTATCTGTAATGGGAGTACAATCGATTTGATCTTAGGGCATGCAAAACCATGATGTATTTTAATGCATATTTTTTAGTTTTTCATAATCATCCTTATAGAGATCATGTAATACTAATCATTCTTTCATGATCACATTCTCACCGCAGTCGGGATCTATTAATATCCCATTGGTGGGCTTACCATAGATGTGGCCAACTATGTGAAGAGGACTATTGGGAAGTTTTTAAAGTATATTTTGAGGAGAGAAATTAATATCAATAGATTTGGTAGTTGGGCCCTTACGAGGGATAACATTTATCGTACCCACCATTTCATCCATAGGATTAATATGGGTAGCATTTTGAGTAATATCATGTTGTTCAGTGTTTGTATCAATGTTGATCACATCACTGTATGAAGGTTCATTGGCTTTGACAAATGAAACATTGTATTTAGGCATGGGGTTGGTAAATATTTACAAATTTTGATTAGGAGGAGAAACCAACTTATTGCCCTGATCATTGACACCCACAATGGTTCAAGATGACAAGAGTCAATGTGGACTTGCACTAAGTGTTTGGGAAGCTTACATTGTTTGGTATCATGTTCATTTTGGCAATGAAAATGACAATAAGAATTGGGTTTAAAGGTGGAGGGTAAAGTCTTTGTTGGATCAAGTGGTTTAATTATAGGCAAAGCAATCATTTGTTGTAGCAATTGATTCATTGTATTATTCAAGGTATCAGGCAAAGGGGTTAACTATCTCTTCAATTCCTCATATGTAAAGGGTATAACTTATTTAGTGGGTGCCACTTGGTTATTAATAGGTGGATCAGTTGGTTGTGGAGGTGGGGGATTTAACTATAAAAAACCTTTGTTTTGTTTTATAAAGTTTTATGAGTTGTTTTGGTTGCTTTGTTTAGACTTCTTAGCTCGGTTAGAAGTGGATTTTGCATCACAACTAGTAACTAAGTTGTGATAGTCACAAAGTGTTGTGCATAAATGCATCAAAGAGGGAAACTTCATCATAGTCAATTTATTCTGAATATGAGTTTGCAATTTTTCAATAAACATCTTTTGGAGATGCAAATCAAGAACCTTTACATCTACTTGAGCATACAATGACTAATAGAGTGAAATAAAATCAGTTACCTTTTGATCCACATGTTCTTTATATCTCATCAAATCAGCCATTGTTGTTTTGGGAGTCATGTACACTTGAAAATGACTTATAAAGGCATCAAAAAGTTCATTAAATGAACGGATTGAATGATTTGGTAAAGAGGAAAACCAATCCAAGGTAATATCATTTAAAGTCCTAGGAAACACTCTAGCTAATAGTTTATCATTCAAGACAAAATCACTACATAAGGCATTATAGGCATTGACATGATCAGTAGGGTATCCTTTGCCTCCATACTTGTCAAACCTAGGCATCTCAATTCCTCATGACATTGGGGTTCTTAATATTTCTAGAGATAATGGACTACTATGGACATAGTAGGTGGGTGGTACATTTTTTCTTTGGTTTATGGTAGATATTTGTTGTTGTATGGAGGAAACAATGTGAAAGTTGTGTGATGAGGGGATCAATATAAGTGGTATGAGATGGAAGAGAGAGTGGTGATGGAGTGTATGTAGTGTTTGGACAAGTGAAGGGTACACTAATAGGGGTGAATGTAGTGGAAGATGGAACATTTGATGCCACAAAAGAACTAGGAATGCTAGTTGGAATAGTGAAGGAAGGAGTCACATGACTAGCCTATTGCATGGTTGTTGTAACTTGAGGGGTAGTATAAGTAGGTATGGATGCTCTAGTTGAAGGAGGAGGAATATGAGATCCTCCTTGGCTAACCATAGTGTTTTCTAGTTGATATGTGTTAGGGGAATGTTTTTGATATATCTCAACAATTTGTTTCATATCATCTAAGCCTTCATCACTTTGAAGCAATCGGTGGATGTTATCTATAGTAAGAATGGTAGTGGTGGAAATGTTTTCAAGACATAAGTTATGTTGAAGATGTGCTAAGTCCTCATGAATGTTAACTACCTTGTATTATGGAATGGAATTAGTTTTTGTGTCAAAAAGCATGTTATTGGAAGGTAAAGGGATACTAGTGGTAGTGTCCATGCCTAGAATGTACCATTGTCAATAACAAGAGTAGGAGCTAGTGATAACCCAAGGTCCATAATGAATGTGCTATTGCAGGAAGCCATGAGTCTAGAAATTCATCTCACTAAAGTATTATCAATATGTCACCAAAAAATCATTCAAATAGCACAAAAGAGGGTGTGGATGCAAATGCAAACTAGGAACAATAAAATGCAAATAACATAAATCCTATAAACTAAAACAAGAAGGTAGTAATAAAGAACAAAAATGCAGAAAACATTGCGAAAATGATAGAAATTTCTATGCAAAAAGTGCAACTGGATTGACTCGCCAAAGGTGGTGAATGAGTCCAAGAATGGACTTTTTTATGTTTTCTCAGAAAATTTAAGACAATTCCTATGATTTTCAAATGCAAAACTAGGATGAAAATGTATATTTTTAGTCTTTTAATGTTTTTAAGTTCAAAAATGAAATCTATATGATGCTTTCACTAATACAATATTTGAAACCCTAGGAAGCAAAAAAAATTACAAAACCTAATGCAATGTTGATGCAAGTAAAATCTACGATGAAATATGCAATGGAAATTAGAAAGGAAATGCTCAAAATGCAGGTTCACCAAAATGAACTGTAGATTTTTGGCGAAGCTACTATTACTCTCTTGTTGAATTAGGGTTTTCCACTTAAAGGAGAGAGAGAGCCCAAAATCTAGGTGGATCACTCAAACTAATGCTAGAATAATAAAAATATGGATAAATGCAATGATCTAGATGTAGAAAACTAATAAAATGATTGATTATTAATGCAAAACCTAATAAATGTGAAATGCTAGAAAATAAAGTGTGATATGCAAAAATGAACTAGAAACATAAACAAATGAAAACAAAAATGAATGAGATTGAATGGAGTGCACCTGGGGGTAGAGTTTTGATGTTAGGAGGATTTGGAATGCTATTAAATTCATTGTTGATGTCCACTACAACTCATTCACCACAAATGGAAATTTAGTCTTGCTTCTAGTGAAATTTGTTGAAATAGGTTTTGGAATGCCAAGAATTGAAAACCTCAAAAATCACTTTTTCCATCCTGGTAGTGGGACTCATTCCCCACAAATGGAAAATTAGTCCACCAAAAAAAAATCTACAAATTCTGAAGTCAACTTTGTGGGACTAGATCTGCACTTGTCTTCATGTCAGGTTGATGAATCCAAATCTACAGAAAATGGCCTGAATGTTATCTCCAAGCTTGACTTAGGTCTTTTTTTACTTGAATAGCTTTGATGACTTGTTGACCACTTTTAAACACCTATTTCTTTGACAAATATTCCTACAAGACCTATAAACATACATGCTAAGAGGGGGAAAATGGTTAAGGGTTAAAGTATAGGGGTTTTCCTTGGTCAAACCCCTAGTGTGGTAATCAAACCCTTAATAATAAAATGAAATAAAGGACAAGGATGAAAAAATAGCATGAAAATGTCATGCACTCACCAAACCCTTGTTGTTGAACTCTGAAGATATGTAAATTTCTGCTCCAAGATGCTTGATAATTATTTGATGAAATGATGTTATGATGCTCTAATGAGTGGATGCTTGAATGAGATTGTTGGGGGTTAAAAAGAATAGAAAAAAAAAAGTATTTATACACACTTATTCCCTAATTTCTCAAAAATACAACATGAGAGGTTGACCTTAGGTATTAATGAATAAAATCCTAACAGAAATTTGAATTTATTTTGAATTTTGTGCCAAGAGGGAGTCATTCACCACCCAATTTAGGATGGTGTCTTGATTTCCATTTATCCTTTTTTTATTGGTCTGAATGTGTGTATAAGTAGACCAAGTCAATTAGGGATACAACACCTAGCTCTAGAGGCCTTTGCATATAGCAATGAATATAATTTTCTTGCAGACCTTCATTAGCATCATATTTATTTATACAGAACCGTGCCTTTTTTCCAACATTCAAGTGAACATATTGTCGACTTGAAGTGAAAAAGGGAAACTTTTGTAACATATGGCACATCTCGTGTGTAGAGATATCATACTCCACAAGAATTTTCATCATGAATTTTTGATATACAATCATTGTTTTATCCTAGTATATTTGTGTTTTCAAGTATTTTCAACATATCTAGGTATTTTTTTATTTCTTCTTAGTTTCAGCTATATATTTGCAGATATAATTTAATACAATTTTCCTACAAACAACTAGTTGCCATTCAACATTGGCACACCAAATTGCAAGCATGGGTGGGCTATGAATATTTAGGTGATCATCATTTCTTGTTGGATTGTAGGATTTGTTAGAATCAACATTAGATGTCAATGTAGAGGTAAGTTGTTGATGCCAAGGTGCTTTATAATGACATTGTAATTGCTATCCTTTTTTCATTAAACAAGTATATTCAAAGAATTTTGTGTGAATTTGAACTATTCTTAGCAACTCATCATAATCAATGATTGGATCAGGAGAAAGAATCTATCTCGTGGAAAGTAAGCACAAATTTTCATCAAAAAAATGATACATTCTAAACAATCTTTGTCTAGAGCAATGTGGATTCTAACCTGAAACATATCTATCAAAAAAGTTCCTTGCCATGGTAACATCATGGTTATTGGACCAATCAAGAGTTTCCATGTTTGGGGATTCTTTAAACCATAAAAAACCATGCACATGTGTAGAGCTAAGGTGTTCCCATTCATATATATAACAATAATCTTTTGCATCCAAAAAATTTTCAAACACCTCTTCACAAAAAATTGAGAATCTCTGATGCATATATAAAGATGTTATATGTTGATTTTCAATAACACTATCTATTAGTGTCTTTGTTGAAGACTCCATCGCCAAATGAGCCATAGAAGAGAATTTTTTTTCTAGATTAGACCATTTTGTGTCTACACAACTAAGAGTGAAAAAAAGGGTAGGTATCCCAAGTTGTTCAATCATTACAGATAGTTGGGCATGGAAACAGTTCCAAAAGGAGTGAGTCCCATGCAATGATGCACCAAAATACATTAGTTTCTCTGCTATTTGGTCATCATGAGTAGGTTGAAGCCATTCACATAATGCAGACAAATATTTCAAGATTTTTTCTTCCAAATTCACTCTCATGAAGACATAAGTAGTTTTTTGACTATGATGTCTCATTATCAAGTTGTAGGGGAAATACCTAAACCTAACCTGTTTTCCAAATCTATGGTTAAAATTTCTCATTAAGTGGAGGTCATATTCATGCAACTGAATTTGAATATTCCTTGGGTTGAGGGGAAGTGCTACTCCAATGGGGAACAATGTTGGAAAAGCCATTGTAAATAAACCTTTAGTGTTGTATTCATTAACAAGAGAAGAGCTAATTTTAGGCCAACACAAGATATTCTGCCTTTTTATCAATTTGTAATACCTATTTTGATGGCTTGGAGCTCTTGTGTAGCATTTGAAAAGAAAGGGATAAATGATGAAAAGGTTGAAGAGCCATTTTCATGTTCAACAGAATTTTTTTGAGTTGGTTGATGGCATCAACTCTTCATCGAAAACTTTCCTTATTATATGCAAGAAATTGAAGACATCAACAACAATATTACGTAACATATTAAGAGCCTCAACACCAATCTCAACATCATTGTAGTATTTTTCATATTTAATTTTATATTTTAATGAATCCATGACATGATGTCTATTAACATAGCAGTCATAGTCTGCTCCTTTAATGGTGGTTTGTTGTATGATCACAACCTCAAGGTCTTGTAATCGATGCAGCAAGAGTTTTGCAATGCTTGAGATATCTTGAGGAAAGATTATTGTGTGAGCACTATATTTAAACTGCCCTCCTATAGCGTGAGACACTTGTAAAACTGAAGCCACCCTATAAATAAGCATTTCATCAACTTGTGATAACTTTTTATAGAAAGAATAGTTGTGGGCCTAGATCGATGCCATTTGTAGAGTCAAAATGGTTGGAGCCTTTTTCATAATAACATCTAGCACACATAGTTGTTGAACTAGATGCATGAGTGCACATCCTAATGTAGCTTTCTTTTCATATATGACAAACGCCAAGTTTGACAATGCATCTATGCATTGCCATAACCATTTCACCAAAGAAAGGTAGCAATTATTAAAAAATTCTTTAAGGTGTCGTTGGTGTACTGGTGCAATAGGGGGATTGATCTGAGATTTATATTCAACATATATTATGACATTGATATCAGTATGTTTTTATCCAAAAAACCATGCACACTTTGGCAGCCTTGGCGAAAAAGACAATCCATGGCAAAAGGAGTGGGATTTACCATTGCCAATGGGAGCTGAGAGGGAAGATTGACAATGGGAAGAGTTGTGGGTGCGCTATTTGTAGTTATCCTTTTTTGCAAGTATTTTGTATGAATATTTGCACAAATGTTCTCTTTAAGCTAGGTATAGTACAAATGGTTTTGTTGTTTTTTAGGCTTTTTTATTCAGCAATTGATTCCATTGTTGAACTTGAATGTAGTGGGATGGCTTAGGAATATACATACAAGCTCAACCATATTAGAATATACAAATATATATGTATAACCATAGATATACTTAAAGTAGTAATTATACATAAACATAAACAAAAATTATGTGTATCCATGTGTATACAAATGTATATCTATGGATGATCATAAGAGGAACAACATGGTTTGAACATTGAAATATATAAAAATATATATACAAGTATTCTACAGATTTCTATGTTAACCATTTTCACTATTTCACTATTGCTATATGTCACATTTACAAGAATACAATATTGGATGCATGCAACTAGTCCAAATTTGTGCAACTATGTTGCACTTTGCATTTTTTTGTGCCTATATACCCTAAGTTTTCCTTACCCATCAAATTGTCTCTTTCCTATGCATTTGGAGTTTCCCACTGAGAATTTTGTTAGCCCAGGTGTTGAATGAATTCCTTGTCGCTGGCAATGAATATTTCTTGAAAGTTGGCAGCAAGTTTCCTAAGGTTGTTCACCATGACGGTCAACGAAGGTGGAGTTTCTGACCACGTGGGATGGCAGTGCTGGAGGGCTAGGTTGCCTCGATAAGTGGAAGCAAAGTGGATAATGCTTGCGTAAGTTTTTGCGTGATGGAAATGAACAAAATAGGAGGAAGTATACCTTTTATACAATTTCTCTATTTGTATATAATATTTTGTAGCAAAGAATGTCGCTTGAATTTTGAATTGACAAGCCAACTATTATGTTCATTGCTTGTCTTGTATCAATAATTTTCAATAGGATAAATTGCATATATGTATTATATATATAAGAGAGAGAGAGAGGGTTTCTATTAAAGCATAAAGATATTCAAAATAAAATTATTTTAGTAGCTAGAAAGGTATGTTCAGTATTTTGTTTTTGTGTGGATGGGACATGTTATATGCTTTTTGTGAACAATGTATTTTTTGAATGCTATACTGCATAAACATATGCATACAATTTCCGATACATATGTATAATTTTTTAAATGCACATTAACATAAGAGAAATTGCATATGTATATGCAGAGGTTTAGAATGAAAAAATAAATGTATTGAAGATAAAATTAGTGTAGTAGTTGTGAAGGTATGTTCAGTTTTGTGTTTTGTACGAATAGAACATGTTATAAGTTATTTGTGAATAATGTGTTTACAAATTATTGTAGTTCACCTCTTCTATTATGCATATTTTAAAATTCTATTGAATGTGGGTTTTCAATCATCTATCATTTTCTTGTGATTCTTAAGCATTTTTCTAATAGCTCTTTTACAATTTCCTAATTTGTTTATAATATTTAGTAAAAAATAATGTAGCTTGAATTAGGTGTAGCATTGGAGTTATCCATTTGCTTTGCATCCTTCTCAACTTTAGACATGGAAGATGTTTTTGTTATTGTTTGTTGGGTTCTCTATTTTTAGCAATACAATTTGTTTTAAATTCAGCATGAAAATATGCACACAACAATGTTGATCTACAAAACTTCCTTTTGAACATTTGACTGGTTTGTTGTTTGTGTATATGATATCTGAACACATGTAATATTCTATATATATAGTTTCAACTGCTAGAAATTGATGCATATGCATACATACATACATAAATACATACACACACACACACACATACATACATACATACATACATACATACAGATACATACATATATATATGTGTGTGTGTGTATACAAACACACACATAGACATAGGGATATTTGTACACATATATATATGTCCATCAATGTCTATATAAATCTATATGTATGGATGCCTATGAGAACAATAACATGTTTTGAACATTATAGTTGCACATTTCTTGTATCTAATAATTATGAGAGTATAGTATTTGATGCATTTAATTAGTCCTAAGTTGTGTACCTATCTTTTATTTTTCATTTTTTGTGCCTATATACCCTAAGATTTTTTTTCTATTAAATTTAGTGTCTTTATTTAAAAACTTTCACCCTTTTGAATGTCATGTTGCACACACATACACATAGAAACTCCCCCACATATGATATTTTCTTAAAAACTACAGATATAGATGAGCAATTTCATATATACATATGTGTAAAGGGTGATAATATGGCTCACAATTTTGATTCTCATGGTACATGAACATATACATATGATTGCACCCACATATCTTTCTTAAAAGCTACAAAAATATAGGAGCAATCACATATATATATGTATGTGCAAAGGGTGAGTATAAAACTATAAAGATATTCAATGTTTATATGCTTAAATGTTTTGTCTCTATTATTGTATCGATGGAAATTGCAAGGTATTTCTAGTGATCACTTGCTATATGTGTACATCTTTGGTGATAAGTTGATCAGATGAGAAAATACTAAAGACTAATAGAAATAGCATCTAGAAGTACTTTTTGGGTTGTTAGGATATGGGTACAATTCAACCATTGTATTCAACAACATTCCATTTAGAAAAGTTGTAAAAAAAAGTTTAGCTAGCTTGTAAAATGTATTTATCATAGCTGAATACATTGAAAAATACCCAAAATAGTGCATATAGCTATTTCATGTAATGACTTGTTATATCTGCACATCTTTTGCGGTGTGCTAGTTAGATCCAATTTTTTTGAAAAAGAACAAAAATAGGATATAGAAATACAATTATACAACATTGCAATTAGATGTTGTTAATAATGAAGAATTTAATAGTGCAGTATGTGGAACATGTTCATAGAAAAGCTATAAAATTGTCTATACTCTGCCACTACAATATGTTTATCATAATTGAAAACATTGAAGAATACCAAAAATAGTGCATAGAACTATTTCAAACAATCAATTGGCGTATCTACACATCTTTGGCGTTATGTTGATTAGACCAAAAAATACTCAAAAATAGCCTAATAGAATTCAACTATAGTATTCAATGATATAGCATTTAGATGTTAATAACAAAGCCTTTTATAATGCAATATGTGCAACATGTACATAGCAAAGTTGAAAAATTGTTTGCACTATGCCAGTACAATGTGTGTATCAAAAATCAATACATTTAAAAACACCTGAAATAGTGCACAAAGCTATGGTAAGAGCTTAGAAGCACATGATCATAATTTAAGGAAACCATTCAATAGTATCCTTCCTATTATGCTAGTAATTATAATGAAACAATGAATGTATTAGTTTATGTATGCAATAGTTAGATCCCTAGTATGGGTCAATTTTTGCCATTGGAGATAATATTGCTATTCAATTATTATGAAGGGAACAACTAAATTTAGAATAGGCATGCAAGAACTAAAAATACCAACATATATCAAGAATCAAGAATCATAATGACAATGTAGACTAAAAATAATGTGGGCACCATAATAAGATCAAAAGCATGGGAGATCAATAAATGTGTGAATATATATATATATATAAACATAGGAATAAAGTACGTTCATATTTGAAAAAAAAATTCTTAGCATCGCATATTGATCATAAAAAGGGAAAGACAAAGAGATGTTCAAAAGTAGAAAAGAGAAGTCAAAGAGTGGGCTCACTGGTCCAGCCTTTTTATGAAACAGGGGCATATATCTTCAACATATCTAAAAGCAACAATTTACACTCTGCTTGGAAATCAAGTTTTGTTTTTTTCACAATGGTTTTTTTAAACCTCTGCTCATAATTGTAATTGTATGTTATGATCAAGGGAGTAAAGATGTAAGGTTTACAAACAAGGCCTCTAATAAGAACAACAAGATTTTTTGTAGAGTCTGAGCTATGTTGCAGCATGTAGAGGTCTTTTGTTGGGATTTGCAGTAAACTAGTGGCAGCTTCATCAAAAGCAATACACCAAAGGATGGTTGAATGGTCTAACAACTTTAATTATAGAAGGGAGCGATAGTTGCATTCCTCGATTTCAATCTGGCAATGATCACAAAACCAGACATTACCATGGGGGCATGTTCATTTTATTTTTCATTTTTCCCATTAACCAACAAGGGGCAAGTAGGATAACAAAAAGACTCAATATTTACAATTTCAATGGATGCTTTAAAAATGGCTTCAATAGTTTCTAGCAAGCCAAGGTAGTTGTTCAAGATGAATGCAATAGTAACTCTATCATTTGAAGGATGAAGCCTACGAGGTCTAGAAGAAGATGAAACCATATGTTCTATTGTGATTGGGCTCATGGATTTGAGAATGTTTTCCTTAGGAGTGAGTAGAAGGGTTAATGTCGAGGACTATTGCTATTGATGTGTTGATAAATTTTTCTATTAAAGTAGCCTACACGGCCACCTCACACAACAACTATGAACATATCACTAGAAAGATACATCCACTCCAAGACATCACCTTTTCATGCCAACTTGGGGCCCACAAATTAAGATCGATGAAACAAGCAGAGATATCATAGAGTATAATAGTTTTCTAGATTGTTTTAGATCCATTTTTCCTACAAACAGTTGATATGTAGCTGACAAGGACTACAATACCAATAATATCAACCAAACTATTATTACTATCATTTGTTATATCACTCACTGGCACAAAGGCTGAGGTTTTTTTTGGCATAGAGATGTCATCTTCACACCATTTTAGTGTTGAATTTTGGTCCAAGAAAATTTCTAGATTACTATTTAATCTATTTTTATTTTATTTGTTTCCTTCATCGAACCTCTTGATATTAAATAAGTTGCACCTATCTCAACTCTACCATAATACAGTTCAAGAATATCATCAAAATAAGTAATGCAAATTTTTGTCCCCTCCATATCTGTAATGTCAAAATTGAAAATTTGGCCTTCACCTCTTTGTTTATGGAAATGGTACATCTCTCTAATATGTGTTACATGCCCTTTTACTATCAAAACATTTTGATAAATGTTCAAAGCTTCAATAGTTCTAAAATTTGGAGGACTATTTTGTTGTTGAGGGGACAACTGTACACCAAATTTACGGGTCCATTTAGAAGAAGAAGGTGACTTTGGTCCCAACATTTTCTCTTCTTGGTGCTTGAAGAGATACCTAAGGTCCCAATGACTTGAAAATATAACATAATGAAAACTAAGATGAATATGATTAAGGCCCTAGAAAAAAGGAAAGCAATATATTGGGCACATTATATTAGGCACATACAAAGGAGAAAGATAATTTCAAAACATACAAAAGAAACAATGCAACCCACCTTGAATCCTAGACATTTCTACAAACGTAGTCTCCCAAAGATATGAGGGACCCTATTTTCAAGGCACCTAAAAACAACAAGTCATTGCATTTGGAAGGGAGAGTTCCTATTTGCATATGGTGTCCATTAGACAAGAAAACCTTGTATCATTCAACCTGCCCTTCATCACCATCAAATTTTTTAAAGGACAAGAGCTGAAGGACCGAAGAGGGAATGACATATCAAGCAATGATAGAATGAATTAAAAATGAAGCCAAAGTTGGTTGTTTCTTACAATTTCAATTTAGGAAAATGTACATGGTCACACCAAATGGATAAAATAAGTAATGAAAACAAAGGCTGCAAAGAGGTTTTTTATGTGTTGAAAAACATCAATGTGTATCTACTTCCACAGCTATATGCTTTACCAAGGTTAGTCATGTGTGTATACACCGAAATTCCAAGAAAATTGGAAACATAAACAAGAAAGGGTATGTGTTGTGTGTTTCTATATTTGAGAATCATAAAATTAAAGAAATTGAAAGGCAATGCTCAGGGTGAATACAAAAGAGGAAGGAAACAATAAAAAAAAATTATAACAGGTGTAAGAAAACAAAAATATAAACTTATAGAATTAGGATCTTGAAGCTAGTGATTCACACCCTTAGAACTGGACTTCGCAATAGAACTTGTGGTGGATGTCACCAAATCAATCTTGGGGGGCTCTGAAGACCCATGAACAAAGCCCGATTTTGTAGACATAGTTGTGGGAACTTTTACAAGGAGGAAATGTTGTAACTTTAGTTGACTAATTGGGAGCTCTATTTCACAATAAAAATATAATATTACTCTATTGCAACATCTAATGGCAACTGGTAGACAACTTAGAAATATCGATAATCTGCCAACCATTTTACTAATTTGATTAAATGAAAATGGGTATAACCATTCCACTTTTAATACTCTCCAAATAGTAGGAGATACAACAACAAGAATAAAATTTATAAATGCAAATGTATATATCCCTATATGTATCTATTTATCTTTGAGGTTGCTTATATATGTATGCATGCAGCTTTTACTATATTTTTATATATACCTATATGCAGATATTTGTATATGTTGCTAGTTGGTCTCTTCATCCTTTCTTATCCAAACAATAGGATATACAACAATAAAAATAAAAATGATTATGTACATAAATGCATTGAATTTATCCTTTGTCTACACATTTAAAAAAACACATATAACCATATATAAATATCCATTTGCACACATGTATATATCTATTTATATACAAAGTGTTATATCTAAATAGATGTCCATACTATATTTATTCCTGACTATGTAGTCATTGACATGCCAAGCAACAACCTCCATAAAAATGGTAATAATGTCAAAGGTGCATAGTGGCAAGAAGGAACAATAAGCAGAGGGTGAAAGTTCTGCAAGTCAACAACATCTTTTAAACATTGCAGCCTATTAAAATATATATGCAAGAAGGGGCTCTTGGCCACCTTGGAACACAAAATCAAAATGGTAAATGGTTGCTCACAGTGTTGGACAATGCAATCAAGTTGGTGGGAGCAAGTAAATGCAATATTCAATGTTTGTAGCCTCAAAAAATTACATTGTTGTTGGCTTGAACTATAGTTTTGTGCACTATTTTTTGTGTTTTTCAATGTATTCATTTTCAATAGACACATTGCAATAGCAAACTGCAAAATTTTGTACAACTTTGTTATGAACATATTACACATACAACATTAAATGCGTTTTTATTAATAGCATTTCAATGCGACATCACTGAATGCTATGGATTTGTTGTAGCGATTTTCTCACGAGCTAAATAATACTTATATATGCTATTTTTAACTCTTTTTAAATCAAATTCTACATAAGTACGAATAAAGATATAATACACATCTATTTAGATATACATGTGTATATATAAATTGCTGTTGCATTGTCAAACGAACCACAGTGGTCTTGGTTTGAATATATATATATATATATATACCTATATGCATATTTTTAAATATGAAACATGGAATTTAATACATATATATGTGTGTATATGTATTTGTCTATGTTTTAGGAAATTCAATACAATTTCCCTTTTTTTCTATAATATTTAGTACCAAATAAGTGTTATTCTAACACCTCTTATACAATTTCTCTATTTTTCTTCAATATTTACTACCAAAGAATGTAGCTCAAATCTTGTATCAATATGTTTCATGATATTCTTTTTTTCTCATTTGTTTGAAGTTCCCTACAACAAATTGCCTAGAGTTGTTTATGATAGTGGTGGAGCTTGCTAATTACATGGGTTGGTGGTGGTGGAGTTGGTTGCCTCAATATGTGGAAGTAGAATGGTGAGTTTTTTCTCATGTGAGGGTTAATGCATCTTGGTGTTATTGTGCAATGGCATAAGAGGGTGTAAATGCAATATTCAATGTTGCAGTGTGACATAGTATAAAAACATACATGGGAAAAGGTTGAAAAATAACATTGGATAGCATTAATTTTCACATATATTTCACATTCAATACTAAAGGATTTTAGGATCAAGGAGATAAAATTTAAGCAAAAAATGATGTAAAAACCAGCTTAATAGATTGATAGAATGAGCAACCTTGAATAGGAAAGTACATGGAAACCAAGATCCACAAAATGTAGATACGAGTGGAGTGGTGGAAAAAGGTCAACCACAAAGATAGGGCGAGACTTCTAACTACCCAGGAATGAAGGTAAAGAATCCTTCAACATGGAGTGGTGTCAGATAACCACTCACAAAGATAGGGTGAGACTCCTAACCACCCATGAATGAAGGGAAAGACTCCTTCAACATGGAGTGGTCGTGTACAACCACCCACAAAGATAGGGTGAGACTCCTAACCACCCATGAATGAAGGGAAAGACTCCTTCAACATGGAGTGGTTGTTGATAACCACCCCTAAAGATAGCATGAGGCATTAAAGACCATTTCCTTGACACCTAAGCATAAAGAAACCTAAGCAGGCTTAAGTAAGCCATGTGTACATCTATGAGTACACCAACACCCCCCCTTAAGCATAACTTAGGTGGGCATAATAAAGGTGGGTCCTAGCTACTAGGCCATGTTAGGTACCCATAAAGAACATGAAATCTCTCATAATTGGACAAAAGGAAAAAACCATATGGGAAAAGCTCCTCTCCAAAAGAGAAAATTAAATGATTGTACTAAAGAAAGAAGGATAGTAGGAGGACTCAATGTGACCCCCCAAGGACTACTTGTCATGCAAGTACAATAGATGTCCCATGATAGGAGGAGAAAAATAGGATATGAATCCCCCCCATAAAGGAAAAGCTCTTGTTCCAATGATGAATGTATGAAGAAATAGATCCATTGGTGATTGGAGAAGCCAATCCAAAATAATGGTTTATTCTCGAATCCAAATCCAGACGATGTATGCCTCTAAAACTCCTCATGTGTCCACATATCAGAAAGTGATGATGTTGATCCAAGATCATGTGAAGATGGATATAGAGCAAGCTGCAAAGATGACTAAGATGGTGGGCCAATAACGATGTTGTGGCTATCAATAAATTATTGAAACTAAAGATGAAAGTTGTAACTACTAAAGAACTGCAAAGATTCCCTCCATTAGGGATGATGCCATTATTTATCCAATGCTCACTATTTGTCTTGCTCGAAATAAAATCTAGAACCACATGAGGATGTGACACTAGAATCTCATGTAGACTAGAATTTAGAATAGAAATACACTTATGGCTACCGATGGGAGGAGTAGAGTGGAGCTCAATAGATAATTAGCAACTTTAATATTCTAATTTTGTTCATTTAGAAGAAAAATTAAAGAAACCTATACTATATGCCTTGCAAAAACATGCATGCATCTAGAACCAAAGATATACATCTGCCTCCATTATGGTGAAATCACACCTCCAAAAGCTTAAAGTCATCTAACCATCTTCCTTAAATTGTAAACTCACAACAATTGAAACAAAATAAAAAACATTGGGTCAACAATGGCTTCCTCTATCTCCACCTAAAGCTCTAATACCATGAAGGATTTCGAGATCAAGGAGATAAAATGCAAGCACACAATGATGTAAAAACTAGCTTAATAGATTGGTAGAATGAGCAACCTTAAATAGGAAAGTACATGGAAACCAAGATCTAGAAAAAGTGGATAGGAGTGGAGTGGTGGAAAAAGGTCAACCAAAAATATAGGGTGTCACTCCTAACCACCCATGAATGAAGGGAAAGACCCCTTCAACATGGAGTGGTGGAGGATAACCACCCACAAAGATAGGGTGAGACTCCTAACCACCCATGAATGAAGGGAAAGACTTCATCAAAATGGAGTTGTGGCGGATAACCACCCAGAAAGATAGGGTGAGACTCCTAACCACCCATGAATGGAGGGAAAGACTCCTTCAACATGGAGTGGTGGCGGATAACCATCCACAAAGATACCATGAGGTGTGAAAGACCATTTCCTTGAAACCTAAGTAGGCTTAAGCAAGTGATGTGTACACCTATGAGTACACCAACACATACGATTCCCTTTCAATGGATTTTAAGTTAAATTTATCAAAATCATACCAAGCAATAAGCTATACAAAATACGTATAGCACCAAAGATGCAAAAAGATAACAAGGAACAATAACCACAAGCCAAAAAACATACACAAAGAAAAAAAATGAAAGCAGTCTGAAGGTACATGTAAATCTCATGTTTGTAGTTTATACAATTGTACAAAATTTTAGAATTTTGAAAGTTAAAATTAATTCTTGTCACAAGCACAATAGAATAAGAAACTCCTAAAGTGTCATTGCAAAATACATGAGGACACAATCCTTAATTAAACACAAAAAAACATTTACTTGGGTTCAAATATTAATAATACAAGAACTAAACTATGGAAATTAACATTTTGTTACAGGGAGCTTCAAACAAATGAAAGAGAGAATATCATGAAACATATAAATACAAGAAAATCAATCTCTGTAATAGTTGGCTTGTCAATTCAAAATTCAAGCTACATTATTTGGCACTAAATATTATAGACAAATAGACAAACTATAAAAGAGATAATAGAAAGACACTTAATAATCACAAGAAAATGACAAATGATCAGAAACCCACATTAAATAGAACTTAAAAACATGGAGAATACAAGAGGTGAACTACAATAATGAATAGTCTATTATGGGGAAGTGGGAAAAACAATATCATGAAACATATTGATACAAGACAAGCAGTCTATGCAATAGTTAACTTGTCTATTCAAAATTCAAGCTACATTATCTGGTACTAAATATTATAGACTAATAGAGAAATTGAAAATGAGTTGTTAGAAACAAACTTAAGAATGACAAGTAAAGGACAGATGATTGAATACCCATATTAAATATAACTTTAAGAGGTATAAAAAAATACAAAGAGAAAAAAAATTGAAAGCAACCCAAAGGTATAGATCAACATCATGTTTGTAGTTTATAGAAGTCTACAAAATTTTAGAATTTACAAGAGCTAAACTATGGCAATGAAAAAATTGTTACAAGGAGCTTCAAATAGATGAGGGAAAAAGAATATCATGAAGCATATTGGTACAAGAAAAGCAATATGTGAAACAGTTGGCTTGTCAATTATTAATTTGAGTTAAATTATTTGGCACTAAATATTATAGATAAATAGAGAAATAGTGAAAGAACTATTAGAAAAACACTAAAGATGCACAAGAAAATGATAGATGATCGAAAACCCACATTAAATAAAACTTTAAAATATGGAGAATAAAAGAGGAAAACTATAATTTTTCCATCCATACAGAGCCATGATCTCTTTAAAGTTTCCAAAATGGGTATAATGCCAAAGATACAAACATATAACAAGGAACAATAAGCAGAGAGCGAAGAACGTGAACAATAAATTAATCATTTATGAAAAATACCTATGTTAAATGACTTATGGATTCTAGAGCACAACAATTTTAAAATCCTCTAATCTATTATAAAATGGAGTCAAAGGCGATGATTTTTATAATAGTCTGATATCAAACGAATACCACAATGGCTCTTTTGACAATGCAACTTAATCAATATATTTTGGAGCACATTTTGGAGCACATTAGTATTAAAAGCCTCCAACCTGCTATCAAAGGGAGATGAAGGCAATGATTTTTTTAATAATTTGGTGTCAAACCAACACCAAAATGGCTCATTCGATAAAACAACCAAAAACAATATACTTTCCCACACTGAAACATTGAATATTGTATTTACTTCCTCTTGTTCCATTGTACAACACTGAGATGTATTAACCCTCACATGTGTAAATGCTTACCATTCTACTTCTATGTATTGAGGCAACCAGCTACACCACTGCCAACCCACATAATTAGCAAACTCCACTTTGTAAAACAACCCCAAGAAACTCACCACTAGCTACCCACGATTATTAATTTATAACATCAATAAATTCTATTCAAGATTGGGCTGACGAAAATCTCAATGGAAATTTCAAACAAATAGCCTATGCATCCTAACATTGTTGTACGATGGCACAAGAGGAAGTAAATGCAATATTCAATGTTGTAGTGTGACAAAGTATAAAAACATACATGGGAAAATAATGGAAAATAACATCAGATATCACTAATTTTCACATACAATTCACATTGCATACCATTCCCTTTTAGTGGATTTTAAGTTAAATTTATCAAAAGCATACCAATCAATAAGCTGTACAAAACACATATAGCACCAAAGACGCACAAAGATAATAAGGAACAATAACCAAAGGCCAAAAACCATAGAAAAACCAAAAAAAATTGAAAGCAATCCAAAGTTAGAGGTCAATGTCATGTTTGTAGTTTATACCAATCTACGAAATTTTAGAATTTTGAAACTTAAAAATAGTTCTCATCACAAGGACAATAGAATAAGAAACTCCTAAAGTGTCATTCCAAGAAAAAATATACATTAGCATACAATCCTTAATTTAATGCACAAATTTTTTTATGTACAATAAGTTATGAAAAATACAAGAGTTAACTATGGCAATGAACAACTTGTTATAGGGAGCTTCAAACAAATGAGAAAAAGAGAATATCATGAAACATATTGATACAAGACAAGCAATCTTTGAAACAGTTGGCTTGTCAATTCAAAATTCAAGCTACATTATTTGGCACTAAATATTATAGACAAATATAGAAATAGTAAAAGAAATATTAGAAAGACACTTAATAATCAGAGGGAAATGACAAATGATTGGAAACCCACATTAAATAGATCTTAAAAACATGGAGAATAGAAGAGGTGGACTACAATAATGAAAAATCTATTATGGGGGAGTGGGAAAAATAATATCATGAAACATAATGATACAAGACAAGCAATCTATGTAACCATTGGCTTGTCAATTCAAAATTTGAGTTACATTATCTGGTACTAAATATTATAGAGAAATAGAGAAATTGTAAAAGAGTTGTTAGAAAAACACTTAAGAATGACATGTAAATGATAGATGATTGAAAACCCACATTAAATAGAACTTTAAGAGAGGTAGAAAAACATACATAGACCAAAAAAAATCAAAGGATCCCAAAGGTAGATATCAATGTCATGTTTGCGGTTTATAGTAGTCTACAAAATTTCAAAATTTACAAGAGCTAAACTACGACAATGAACATTTTTTTATAGGGAGCTTCAAATAGATGAGGGAAAAAGAATATCATGAAACATATTGATACAAGATGAGCAATCTATGTAATAGTTGGCTTGTCAATTCTAAATTTGAGCTACATTATTTAGCACTAAATATTATAGAAAAATAGGGAAATTGTAAAAGAACTATTAGAAAAACACTTATGAACTACAAGAAAATGACAAATGATCGGAAACCCACATTAAATAGAACTTTACAATATATAGAATAAAAGAGGAAAGCTACAATTTCTCCATCCTTAAACAGCCATAATCGCTTTGAAGTCTCTAAAATGGGTATGCCAAAGATACAAACATATAACAAGGAACAATAAGCAGAGAGCGAAAGACATGAACAATAAATTAATCATTTACACAAAATACCCATGTAAAACAACTTACCGATTCCAGAGCACAACAATTTTAAAACCGTCCAATCTTCTATAAAACGAAGCTGAAGGTGACAATTTTTACAATAGTCTGCTATCAAACCAACACCACAATCAGTAATAACTTTAAGAAACCCCCATCAAAAAAATATATAAAAAACTGGCGAATATTTCATTTTTTTAGGAAAAAATATTAATTTCTATTGGTGAATCTTTCCTTTTCTCTGAAAAAATTATTAATTTTAGTGACGATTGTTTTATATTACTAAAATTTTGTAGAAAATTTTGGTAAATATTGAAAAATAATAGGAAAATTCATTAATTATGTTGGTGAATCTATCCAATCTAAAAATAATTCTCATGGAAAAGTAGGGGCCTGAGGGTGGAAATTATCAATGGGTTGAAGGGGTAGACTTACATTCCACCATTGTTTTAAAATATAATATAATTGCACTTCTATTATTCTATAATGTAAAATGTACCCATGATCTATAATTCTCATGGGTCTCAAATTTTCTTTTATATCATTGATCTAATGGCCCTCATTGTACTTTGTAAGGTGAAATTTACCCACAATCTATAATGTTCATGAAACCCAAAATTGTGGGGTCCATGAGCATTATAGATCATGGATATATTTCACCTCATGGAATACAACAAGGTCCATTAGATTAAATTATAAATCAATGGTCGAAACTAAATATTAGAAATATGATCCTAAAGCAACTAATAATTATGATATACTATTGACAATTTAATATAGATTTTCTACTATAACTTTTAAAATTTAGGCGAATCTAATCTAATCATGTATCGAATATTCTAGCACACTTTTGAGTTAAATTTTTAAATAAAATAAATTATTTTACAATTTAAATAAGAATATAATAAAAATTTGTAAATATGTGGCAATTCAATTCATGTTGTAGCTCTAACTATTAGCCAATTGACGAATATTAGCCACTAAAAAATCACTGACAACAATGGCTCTTTCGACAATGCAACTTAATCAATATATTTTCTTGCACATTTCAAAGCACGTCAGTGTTAAAACCCTCCAACCTGCTATCAAATCAACACCATAGTGGCTCGTTCGACAATGCAACCAAAAACAATATACTTTCCCACACTGCAACATTGAATATTGCATTTACTTCCTCCCATGCCATTGTACAACAACACTAGGATGAATTAACCCTCACGCAAGCAAGCACTTACCATTCTGCTTCTGTGTATTGAAGTAAACATCTCCACCATCGCCAACCCACGTAATTAGCAAACTCCACATGGTCATAAACAATCCCCGGAAACTGCAACCAGCCATCGACGATTATTAATTTCCAGCACCAAGAAATTCTATTCACAGTTGGGCTGACGAAAGTCCCATCGAAAATTTCAAACAAATAACCTATCAACTAATAATTTACAATATTTTTTCCAACAAAGCAATAGCGGGGCGAAAACCATTATAGCAAAGAAAAAGAAAGCAGGTGTTAACGTCAAAGAAAAACGATTAGCATAAAATTTATGAAAAAGTATACAGCGACTATCTCTACACATTTTTTGATGAACAGTCCATATTTTACATTATATACAAATGAAAAAATAGAAGAACTAGTTAATGGAGACGGGCCGAACTACTGCTGAAAAAGAGGACAAACTTCTGAATAAGTATCAAATTTATAGACGACTTGTTCCTTTAGATTAAGAGGAGCCACGAAATGTTGTCCTCGCAGCGTGTCAAAGCGCGAGTAAGTGATTGTAATGGCTATTAATAACTGAGAGGATTTTAGTTATATGTTATATATTTTACAGCGTTTTTTCCAGCAAAGCAATAGGAGGGCGAAAACCATTATAGCAAAGAAAAAGAAAGCAGGTGTTAGCGTCCAAAGAAAAACGATTAGTATAAAATATATGAAAAAAATATACAGCTATTATCTCTACACATTTTTCGATGAACAGTGCATATTTCATATTATATACAAATGAGAAAGAGAAGAACTAGTTAATGGAGACGGGCCAAACAAAAATACAGACGCTGTTGAAAAAGAGGACAAACTTCTGAATAAGTATCAAATTTAAAGACGACTTGTTCCTTCGGATCGAAAGAGCCACGAAATGTTGTCGTGCAGCGTGTCAAAAGCCCGAGTAAGTGATTGTGATGGCTATTAAAAACGTGCTTGGACTTTGAATCAGATGTATACATTGACATTGAATGGTAATCTTGGTAGGCCAAAACAGATGTCATCTACTCCAACCCGAAACCGACGACGACTTGTGGTGCTAAATATTATTCGCCAACGTCTTCAGTATGACAACTACGAATTAGACCTTGAAATAACAAATAAATAAAAACTCCAGAATGCTCGGTAAGGATTACAGTGTATCACGTTAATGGGGAGTCATTGGTAAGAAATTTCTTAAATGCATTCTTATCACGTTCACAGAATGCCCAGCAAGAATGACAGTGTATCACGTTAAATAGGACTCATTGGCACCAAATTTCTTATGGACCAAGTCATATCACTTAAAGAGCAAATCACATCACTTTGAATGCGTTGTTTCTAACGTTTAAATTCATATAAATTTAATTTAATCTTTATTTACAAGATTATAATGATATAGCTACTTTCAAAAAAAATTACATTGAATTGAATGAAATGCATTTCTCATTTTTAATATTAATCATCTATCATCTCAATTTAAGCATTAAACAATTTTTCTCGTTCATTTTTTATAGAAGTACTTCAATATAAATAGAACAATAATAAAAGCGTAATAGAATAGTGAATAATTAAATGAGCTATTTTGAAGGGTAATCTTCACAATTTAATAATAATAATATAATTTGCAATATAATAATTTTGAAGTCTTATTCATTTTTATTATAGGCATTTTCAGGTAAGGTTAATCTTCTTCACCTTAATTAGGTCCACCCAATGAACAACTATCTAATGGACTAAATTTTAAAAGGTAAGAGTGGCATATGTTAGCTGAGACATATATCCCTATGCATGATAGGGTTTAATGGAATAACATGCTCCCTACCTTAAAAAAAAAGTTCTCCTCTATGTTGACTATCATGAGATGCTTCTACAAGAATTCTTTAACCTCCAATTTGAAGTTCTCATTGTGTCGATTCTCACATTGGATCAAATATTTTAATCTCACTCAATTATAATCTTTTTTGTACATGTCTAAAGGATTATCTCATATTTTGAATTGACTATACACTCCTTACAATCTCAAGTGAAGTTACACATGTCCAAACTCTTTATCCAATAAACATATTCAAACATAAAACATCAAACATTAGATGAATTTTTTTACTTTTATCTAAGTCAACTTTGTATCAAACATTACTAATATTTTGCTAGAAATAATAAGTACCATAATGATTAAGAAATTTTTATGCTTTTTCCATTACTTCAAGAAAATTCATTTGTATGGTTGTGCCTAATAAAGTGGGTCACTGGACTAAGAAGTGCCCTAACAAGAATGCAAAACCTCAAAACCTCTTTAGTAGGTTTGGAAGGAGAAAATTAATACGGAAAACAAGGTTGATTAATTTATTGAGTTTGTTCTAAAGCTTATCTCAATTAAGGTCGTGGGATATAAGGAAGTTGGCTCTAAAGAGGCCAAACCATTGGAGGAGAGTTTTTTGGTTGTTCCTTCCTCCCTTATAGATGGGAAAGTGGAGTCTTTTAGTGATCTAAACTTGTGGTCTCTAAGGTTGCTTCTATGGAGCCCGTTGTGGGGTCTGATATGTAGGTTGTGGGTTTGGCTAGGTCTTTGTTGTCTCCCAAATCTATAAATAAAGTTTTACAATTGAAATGGCCTAAGAAATCCCTTGTGTCTCCATCTATGATGCTAGCTTCTGATGCAAATCCTTAGGTGAGTTGTGAGGAACCTCCTTTTACTTTGGTGAAAGGGGCAAATAGAAGAAAGCCCTCTCCTCCCCTTAGGGTTATTACTAGGAATAGACTCAAAGCTGATTGTGATTTTTAGCCTAGGGAAAGAGGAAGACCTTATTCCTAGCATAATAGAGAAAAAGAGAGTAAGCTATAAATAGCTAATGGTACTCAAAAGACTGTGTATGAATTTTCTCTATGAAGATTATTTTATGGAATATAACATTTCTTAATAACCCTCATAAGAATGACCTTTTATCAAATTTGATAAGAGATCATAGCCTTAATATTATTCTTATTTTGAAGAATAAAATGTATATTAATAAGTTGGAAAAACTCAAAATTAGGTGGTTTAAGGATTGCAACTTTCATAGCTCTAATGTTGATGTTGTTTTTGGAGGGATTGCTACTTTACGAAAACCCCGCATTGCCAAGGGATCTTCCCTTCTGGCTGATCCTCATCATCTTTCTACTAGCTTCACCTATCTTCGTGATGATTCCTCTTGGATCATCTCCAATATCTATGTGCCTAATAATAAGTCTGAAAGAAAGTGATTGTAGCATAGTTTGAGCATTTTTAATACTAGCATTCTTGATAGATGGCTAGTTATGAGGGACTTCAATATGCCTCTTAATGATGTTGAAAATTTTGGTGGGTCTCAAACACAATTGGATAGCATGTTTTATCTAATATAGTTTATCAATAATAATGCTTTATTAGACTTAGATCTTGGAGGGGTAGATTTTACTTGGTCTAACACAAGGGTGGGGGAGGCTCACATTCAAGTTAAAATTTATTTTTCTTTATTATCCCTAGCTTCATTACTCATGTATTCTTGTTCCCTCTCATCTTTGAACAAGGTGGGGTGAGATCATTTTCCTATTAGTCTCTCACTAGAGTTATTAGGTAGAAAAAAATAAAAAATCCTTTCATATTTGAAAAAATATGGACCTATCATCTAGATTTTAGGGAGAAAGTGAAGTTATGGTGGGATATAAAGGTGGATGGTTCTTCTCTATTTAGGATTGTTAAAAATCTTGCGTTCATGAAATGTAATGTTCAAAAGTGGAATAAGTCTTCCTGTGGTCAAATCTTTCATGACAAGGCTTTGGTTTAGGAGGATATGGATTGGGTACAGAGGCTTATTCAATCTAATTGTGTGGACACTCTTCTCATTTCCCAAGATATTCTCATGTCTCACCTCCATGTTATTATTTCTGGAGAGGAAGATTTATAGAAACAATGCTCTTGTACTATTTGGATGAATAGTGGGGATTGGAATACAACTTTTTTCCATCTTTATACTATGAAGCATCACACCTCTAACCATATTATGTCTATTCAAGTAAATGGTTTTTATATTGATAAGGAGGAAATTATGCAGGTTGCATTGACCTTTTTTTCTAACCTTCTTTCTAACAATTCTATTTTGGACCAAGAGTGTCAAGATTCTTTCCTAAATTCCATTCCTAGTATTATTTTAGAAGACATTAATAATAATTTTGCTAGCATTCTTTCTATGGATAAATCCAAGATTGTAGTTTTTTCTTTTGAAGGTGTGATAGGGCGAATTTCAATGCTAGAATATGAGCAGCAAACAAAAGAGTGTGAAACAACACCCTACACCTCAAGATTAGCCTAGTTGGATTCAATACGAAAATAAAGGCAACAAAATGGAACCTTTTACCTTGTCTCGAATCGATCCTTTGGTTGGCCCTTCGATCTTTGGTGTTGTATGCTCCTTGGATGGAAAAATATGCAAATGTATGAGATGATATGAGGATGTAGAGATGAGTGGAAGTGGATACAAGTATGAAAAATGGCTAAGTATGGCTCAAGGAATATTTTTGCAAGAGTTTGGCTAGTATGAATGATCTCTCCAAAATGAGAGAAAAAAGGGGGTATTTATTGAGAATTTAGAATTCTCTAGGGAAATGGATGGTCAAAATTGAGCCACCAATATCAAGATGTAGGGATAAGGTGAGTTGAGAGCTCACAAGCCCTCACATCTTTACATATGGCATGTGAAGTGGCTTGTAAAAGGTGATGTGTACATGAGGTGGTACATAGTACCTTGGGATTGGACAAGGTCTCCTCATAAAGGAGGTCCTTGTCCCCATGTTTGGGAGAGGACATCTGGGGAATTAAAAATTCCTCAAATATTCTCATGGGCATGAGAGAAGGAATTTTAAATTCTAAGAAATGCATTAGGGGATTAAATGTGAATTAAAAATTCACATGCAGAATGGAGTGCCTTCTCCAAAAGAAGAAATTATTTAATAAGGTTGACTTAGGACACATTCCATAAATGATATGAGGATTAGGTTGGCCTAACTAAGTGATTAAAGTTGTGCAAGTACTTGATTAGAATATTAATGAAGATTAGATGCAAGTGGGAAATTATGGAGGATGGGACCCTAATGATGATTAATGGTGTGCACATCTTAATCATAATTTAATTATGACTAAGAAAGAGGGTTAGATTTCACATGTGACTTGTTGTGACAAGTCAAAGATCACATGGGAAATAGTAAAAATAATTTAATATTCCTTGGAAGGATAAAAGGAATTAAAAATTCCTTAAGAGGTTGATTAGGCTAGCTAATGAAAGATTAGAGGAGGGCTAGGTGGCTAAGAGAGATTAGAGACCAACTTGGAAAAGTTGGAGGATGTGACAACCTAATCAAGGATTAGGCATGTGCACATCCCTAATGATGAGATTAGGAGAATAATTAGCATTAGATAAAAATGATGGAGGATGTGACATATAAGGAATTAAATAAATGTCATATTTATTTAATTCATTTGATAAAAGGGGGAAGGTATTTAATTATTTAACTAGATACCTTAGAGATTAGAAGAACTTTAGAGGTATTAATTAAATAATAGTGATATTACTTAATTAATGTGGATAAGGTTATGTTTAGATGAAAAGGGATAAATTTTGATAAATTAAGTGTCCAAATTTAGGTTTCTACATTTTTCCCCTCTTTGAGATGGTGTTACGAAGTAGCATCATTTCAAAGAATATTAAAACATAGAACCTAGAAGAAGATGGTTATATTGGTAAAGGTGCCCGAGTCATCAAAGGAATGACTAGGAAGGGGAAAAAAATGATGAAAATTAGGGATGAAGGATGCCCCCTCAAGAGGACATGTGGCTTCAAGAGAACATGAGTGCGCTCTCGAAATGGATGAGATGATGCAAGGGGAGATGGAGAAGATGATGCAAAGTGATATGAGATGGATTAAGCACAAGTGAATGTTAGGAAAGGTATGATGTTTCCTCGGTCAAGCTACAAGCAACAATAGGTTGATAATTGATGAAGTTTTGTCAATGAGGAAATGAGAGATCCTGAAATAACATGAGGATAGGGAGGATATAGCCCAATGAGTGATATTAATGAGGGAATGATACATCCCAAAACACCACTAAAGGATAGGGAAGAATACCTCTTGATGATGATGATGAAAGTGTTGTCGATGAGGGAAGGATACATACCAAAACAACCCTGAGGGGATATGGGAGAATACATCTGAATGATGATGATGATGAGGAGGATTATTGGATCAAGGATTGTGATGAGACTAGGAACAAGACCAAGGATATGATTAGATGATTTGTGCTAGATTGAATGGGGGAGGATTTGATTGAGATGTGAGATAGATGAAAGGAATAAAAATGATGACGAAAAAGATGCTTAGAATAAGAAATCTATATTATTCTAAGAAGATTGAAGAAATTATGATAAGAGATTGGATGGATATGGGAGGGAGAATGAGGAAGGATGAATGCATAGGTGGGGAGGATGAAATGCAATCCTAATGCAATTTTTCCATCTTTGGAGCACTGATTTTTGCTATAGCATAAGACACAAGATGCCAGGGCATGAAGAACCAAGGCGGATTAGTGTCTAATGCATGAAACAAACACATCAAACAAGAAGGCTATCCCAACACCCCAAAGTCACGATGACCTTCGTCAGGCTAGGTATTGGGATAACCATAAGCACACAAGGATGCCCCAGCGTAACACAAGACCTCATGGATCTTGGTGGGTACTACGTGGGATAACCAAAAAGAAAAAAATAGACATAACAAGATCAAGATATGCCCCTATGTTTACCAATAAAAAACACACCATAATATAATGGATCATGATGGCCTTGACAAGTGATGATAGGGAGCTCAAATGATAAACAAAAGCCAAAATCATCAGAAGATTGTAATCAATTTCAAACGTCCTTTTCCATAGGACCAAGGGGATTGATGGGATTGATGAGGTCTATTAGGAAGGATGCATCCTATTGAGACCGATCATGGATACAAAGCTAAAAGATCAATATGACACAGGATATTCAGAACTGATTAGAATTATTGATACAAGTGGATCTCATTTGTTAAGAAACAACTAGATAAGGGCATAGCTTGATGACACGACACAAGAGACATGACACAAGATAGGAAACTGATGCATCCTAGTGACCTAGGGGCTCGGGGGCTGATCAAAGATTAGCCTAGCCTATGTGGAAGCGCAGAGCCCTCGTAGTTCGATAAATGGTTGACCATAGACCACGGATAAAAGCGAAAGAGGATGATGAAGACCTCGATGGATGACCAAAATGGGACAAACAATAGGAACAAGATAGATATAGTATCAGATGGAAAAAATAGAAAGACCAATGATAAGCAATAAAGGAACCTCGAGGGTGGATAAAATGATCGACCTTGCCTACGTGAAAGTGCTAGGGTAACATAGTTTGACGAAATGCCAAAGACAAGTGATGGATAAAATATGATGAGATAACCATAGATAAAGGGATAAAATGATTGGACCAACATGATGGGACAAGATAGACCTATGGGATTGGATCGGAGGATGGTGACTACACAAAGCTTAGGGATGGGATAGTTATCCAAATCATCAAAAGATGAATTGGGAGGATGATATGATGGAGAGATACAAATGACAAGGGATTATAAGATGGGATGAGGATTGGGAGATGAAAAGTATTGGTTGGATTAATGGATAGGAAGATAAGGATGGGGAGATGAAAAGGATTGGTTGGATTGATGGATAGGAAGATAAGAATTTGCATGAGGAAAAGGTTACCTGATGGATAGATGAAAAGGGATGCTATGATGGAAGGATATAGGAAGATAAGGATGGGGAGATGGATATAATGATAAGGAGATGAGGAGAGGGAAATGGAAGGGATTGCCTTGATGGAATGAATGATGTCTCCAAGGACTATATCACCAAGGAAGATAGATGCCCCCACTCTGGATATGTCATGTGTGAGGGGGCATGAAGGATGCAATAGAGAAGGATAGGAAAATAAAGGAGCTAGATGGATGAAGATATGATGAATGGATAAGGAAGGGAGATTGAAGGTAGCATGACAAGTGGATAAGGAATATAGATGAGTGTGAATGAGGATTAGGATAGTGTGCAAATGAGGGGGATGTATCCTAAGAGGTTCCCAAAGCATGTTTATATGTTTTCCCCTGTCATTATCAAGATCACAAGGAGGATAGAAGGACTAAGATAAATGGAATACACCAAGAAGGATGTGTAAGATTGGTAGGATGAAGGGGATGAATGAAAATGATGTATAGCAAGAAGATGGGTGCATAGTTGGAAGTGTAGCAAGAAGCATAGTGGATGGAGGGAATGCATATCAAGAAATTGCCCCCAAGTGCAGATGGAGATTTATGCATGACACCTGTTTGCTAGGTTTTCATCAAGGTACTTATCCAAGGCACTTGTTTGCCAATTTTTCACCATTGGATGGATTATTTCTCTTTACTATTTTTTTTTTCTGATTTTTTAAACCTTTTTTTATTGGATTTTTGAATTTTTTTGGATTTTTGTAATTTTTGGATGGCATGCGAAAGGAGATGGATAAGGATAGGGAGGAAAATGAGTGGATTTAGAAGACATGTGATAAGGATATGTATGAAGGACTCAAGCATCAACTTCTATATGAGGTATTAAGAGCATGTGTTTGAAGCGACTATTGGATGTTAGTACAACCTCATAATGAATGAGATGCTACAAGGGGTATGGATGGAATGATGGAGTGGATATGTGATGGGGAGATATGTTTAGGACCAATATTGGCACATGTGGTGGTGGATGTGAAAAGATGAGAGGATTAATGGATGGAGAATGTGGGGATAATGGAGGAGATGGAACAGTGAACTTTGGGACATAGGGACCCAAAACAGGCTTAGAATATGAAAGGGGTGTATGATTAGCTTTTGGATTAGCAACTTTGGATGTTCTTACATATTTTTCATTTGATGTAATTACATCTTTTTTCTTTGGGACCCACATGGTTTTTATTTTTTCTTTGGTGGGCCTTTGTGGCTGATGGGTTTGATTTGGATTTAGATTTTTCTTCTCTTCACCATGTCTTTTAGAGGGGACATGGGGAGCCTTAGATTCATGTGGATTTTTGGATTTATGGATTTTTTCTTTAATATCCAAAGTGCTTTTAGTTGCAATGGGATGGGTGTGAGGAGATGGATGATGTGGAGCAATGGAGGTAGGATGATGATGATTATGTGTAATTGGAGGATGTGTAGGTATGTGCCTTTGTTGATACTAATTAGGGGACATGTGAGATGGATTTTTATGATGGATGACATGAATAGGCATTGGATGGGTGAAAGGATGAGATGGAGGAGGTAATCTTGGGATATACATACCCAAAGCAGATAAAGTAGATGAAGGATGGGAGATGGTGGATGGAGGGATGTAAGGACCCAAAATGGATGGAGTAGATTAAGGAGGAATATGGACGGTTGTTTTGAGCTGATAAGATAGAGGGGGAGGGATGGCAGTATATGATCTAGTGGGGTGTTTGGAGGAGCTATTATTTCTTTTGGAAAAGGCTCATTGAGGATGTGTGGAGGTTGTACCAATGTCTTTAGACTGTGAGTCTTTGGAATTAGGTCCAAGACCTTGCATTTAAATTTATTCTTTGACTTGGATGGGCTCTAAAATACCTTGCTGATGAAGGTCTAGACCTTTTCCTTGATAGTCCATTTTGTTGAGCATGCGATCCATGATAGGATTTGTGTTATTTTGAAAACATGATGTGAGTCCATTATTAGGTGGAGCATGATGGGTGGTAAATACTCTATGTTTTTCTTCTGTAAGGAGGCCACCATGGAAGAATGTGAGAGTACCAATGGGATATGAAAGCGGTGTGGGGATAGCAGTTTTAGGCGATGATGGGGGATTATGAGAGGGAGATGATGGGATATCATCATTTGGATGGATGGTATCAGGAGAGGGATCAAGGGATATGATAGGATCTGGATTTGTGGTAGTGAGCTCATGCGATGGAGATGGAGATGGAGCGGTGCAAGCTTAGATGACAAGGGGATCATGGGATGGAATGGATGGGGGATTGTGATCTTGAGGTGGATTAGATGGGCTGGTCGGATATTGATCTGGAGAAGGGAATATGTTGGCATGCTTTGGATCAGGCTCTTGACATGACTCATCATGTGGGGGAAGCATGATAATGGAGTCTTGGTGGGACTCTTCAAGTGGGGAAGATGGGGGGATGGAGGATTGAAAACATTCATGGGAATGGATTTTAGTGGATTGTATTTAGGTGTTGTTGATGGGTTCAGTGACTCTCAGAGTAGGAGCCAAGTGTTCAATGGATTCAATAGATGTGATGGTAGGAGATGGGGGCTCAGTGGATTCAAAGGATGTGATGGTTTCGATGGTTTGAGTGGTGCTATGGGTGTTATTATCAATGATAAGTGTTGGGTGGAGACAGATCTTGTTACTAATGGTGGTGGATGATGGGTTGGGATGGCATGATTCCACGACTATAAGGTGTGGAGTGGGAGATGTGTTCTTTGTTATAAGTCCTTGGAGAATTTTTGGAGTGAGAAACTTGCATACTCAAGGTTTGGATGGTGAGGTAGGAGTGGATGAAGGATTAGGGATTGGTAGGGGATTAGGGCTATGAATTGGTGGACTAGGATTAGATTGAGGAATTGGATTGGATGGAAGGCTAGGAGTAGATGAAGGATTAGGATTGGAGGAAGGATATTGGAATGGTGAATTAGGATGGGAAGATGGATGGTACTAAGGGTATTGGGATGGTGGATTGTGATAGGAAGATTAAGATGACGGATTGAGATAGGGACATGCGGTTGTCAGATTATCATAAGTTGATGTGGATGTTGGATGAGGATAGGAAGGTGTGAATGCAGGATTGGGGTGAGCAGATTGGTATGGAAGATTAAGGTAGTGGGTATATGTGGATGAAGGGTTGAGATAGGAGGATGTGGATGGGGGTTTAGGATGGGGGTATTGTGATGGAATACTAGGATAAGAGGATGATGTAGATGAAGGATATGATGGATATGATGGGCATCCCTTGTCAAAGGTAGCATAAGGAGGATGACTAGGCATGGATGAAGACATAACACGATAACTCAAAGGGGTGATTGGATTTTGGAAAGTAGGTGGAGAAAGCTTACTAGCAATGATAGTGCCAAGGGGACCTATTTTATATTCTTCTTGATCGATAAGACTTTCGTTATTGTTTTCGATATAATTAGGGATTCCCTTGACCACTATTGATGGAGGATAAGGATTCATGATGTTGAAAGCATAAAGAGAATGACCCAAATATTTTGGATGGGAATGGACTAAATTTTAAATTGGGATTTAGGTCAAGCTTAGATCAAGATTGGACTAAAGGATAGATTAGGATGATTGGATGATGTGATGGGATTGACTCTAACAATCGGATTTGATTATCAAAGGATTCATTATGATACTGAATTTGCTTCCAGATGGAAGTAGATTGATTGGGTTGAAAGTGATTGGATAAGGATGTGATTGGATTGGATTGGATTGATCGATTGATTGGTAAGATTGACTGATGGATTAGATAGGATGATGAGAGGGACTGTAATCCCCATTTAGAGATTATCCTAGGTGACTTAGGATGTTGATTGATCAAATTAAAGGATAAATGTATTATTGCGACACCAAACTTCACTTTGACATTGAAAATGAATTGACTCAGCTGACAATGATGATTAACTTAAGATAGATGGAAATCCTAAGTAGATGTTGATGATGATGATTAGATTAGATACTTTGGTAAATTTAGATAGTAACCTAAAGTTCATGGGATTTGGATGGGCAAAGGATGATAAAAATGGATGAACGAATACTCAAAATGAGTAAAAGATTGACTGGAATAGATGAACGACTACTCAGAATGAGTAAATGACTGCTCACAATGGATGAATGATTCTCGAAATGAGAAGATGAAGGTTTGGAATAGCTATTTAAAAGATTGCTTAGAATGAGTAAATGATTAATTGGGATTGTTGAGGAGGGAAGGTATGGCTCTGGAGCAGGGTGGATATCGCTCCAGAGGAGGGAAAGTATGGTTGTCTAGAGGGCATATATGGTTGTCTAGAGGGCATATATGGTTGTCTAGAGGGGATGCCTCAGTCTTGCAAGGGAAGGTTTATGATGGAAGATTGAGAGAGAATGGTAGGGTATGCCCCCCTTGAGAAGGCGGATAGTGAAGGAAAAGGGGCCTCTGGCAACTTCTCAAAAGTATGAAGTGGTATATGTCTTTGGGAAGAGCACAAAAAATCATGAAGATTGGCACTTGAACAAAGGAAAATGGGAAAATAGTGTGCAAATGGTAGGGCATATATGGTTGTCTGGGGGGAAAATTTGGTTGTCTAGAAAATGGTCATATATGGTTGTCTACAAGTCAAATCTGGATGTGTAGAGGTCAAATCCAGCTATCTACAAGTCAAATCCAATTGTGTAGAGGTTAAATCTGTCTATGTGTAGGTCAAATCTGGTTGTGTAGAGGTCAAATCCAGTTGTGTGCAAGTCAAATCAAGCTGTGTAGAGGTCCAATTTGGTTCTGTAGAGGTCAAATCTGGCTATCTGCAGGTTAAATCCAGCTGTGTAGAGCTCAAATCCAACTTTGTGTAGGTCAAATCTGATTGTGTAAAGGTCAAATCCAAATGTCTATAGGTCAAATATGGCTATTTGTAGTTCAAATTTGGCTATGTAGAGGTCAAATCTAGCTGTGTAGAGGTCAAATCTGGCTGTGTGCAAGTCAAATCCAGTTGTGTAGAGATCAAATTTAGCTATGTACAGGTCAAATCCAGCTGCGTAGAGGTCAAATCCTACTATGTGTAGGTCAAATCCGGCTATGTAGAGGTCAAATCCGGTTGTGTAGAGGTAAAATCTAACTGTCCACAGGTTAAATCTGACTGTGTAGAGGTCAAATCTAGCTATGCAAGTCAAATATGGCTATGTAGGGGTCAAATCCAGCTATCTACAGGTCAAATATGGCTATCTCAAGGTCAAGTTTTCCCCTCTATGAATTTTTTCCAAAAAAACCTTCTGAGATCTATGGAGAGCAGATTCACCCCTAGGCAAGGTCAGATCCATCTGTGGAGGGAAAATTTTCCTATAAAGAGGTCAGGGCCACCCAAGGAACAAAAGATAGTCAAATTTTATCAAAACACGCGTGAAAAGGGTGGGTCAAAGGTCAAGTTCCCCCCCAGATGAGTTAGGTATGCTTGAGGAGGGAAAATTCGCCTGTGCAAAGGTCAGGTCCGCCTGTCAAGAGGGAAGGTCCACCCAAGGAACAAAAGTTGGAAATTTTTTGTTAAGACGGGCCTAAAAGGGGTGAGTCAAAGGTTAGGTCCACCCCTAGATGAGTCAAGTCTGCCTGTGGAGAGAAAATTCACCTATCCAAAGGTCAGGTCTTCCTATTGGGAGGTCAGGTCTACCCAAGGAGCAAAAGTTGGTCAAATTTGACTAAAAGAGGTTGGAAAAGGTTGGTTCAAGGTCAAGTTCACCTATTCAGAGGTTAGGTGTGGTTGTTTGTAGGGTAGGTCCAGCTGTCTATATGTCTAAACTTGACTCTTGACAAAATGACCAAGGCAAAGGACTCAAAACATAGTAATCATCAAAGAAAAGAATATGGCTAAGTGAAATGAATCAGACAATCAATGGTTTCATACAAAGAAGACAATTCAGACAATACAAGCCTAAGTCTAGTACAGAGGGTATGGCCAACAAAGTCCTCTAATCTAAGATGAACATGGGTACTAGGGTCAGAACCTGGTATGTGAGGCCCAAACCATGAACACCAACCCATTACAAGCGTGAGTTGGAACCTAAAAGGCTCAAACCAACTCTTCGCGTCATCTCGATGCTTCACCAACTACAACACGGTTGGATTGGGGTACAAATTTCACTCTCCCCCCTTTATATACCCTCTCGATATGCGTGGTTGGAATCATCCCTTGGGGTGATGAAATCCCCAAGAAGGTCTCGCTAATAAAAATAAAAAAGGATGACTCAAAAGACATGGTAAGCTATGAATTCTCGTCATCTAGGATCGCCGAATGCAACAAGGAGATTGGATATGTCAAAAAAATCCCCCACAAACACATCAAACAAGGTTAATTAAAACCCCTAATTAAACTATGTACATAAATTAGGGGTTAAAAACCCATAAAACAGCCAAAAAGATTGCTAAAAACTAAAACTTTACCTTCTAGAGAAAGCTATCTGGGGAAAATCTGGCTAAGCAGAGGTTGGGTCCAGTTGTTTGCAAGTCAAATCTGGTTGTTTGCAGGTCAAATCCAATTGTTTGCAGCTCAGGTCTGCCCCTCTATGAAAATTTTGCCAAAAACACCTTCTAAGGTATGTGGAGGGCAGATCTAGCCCTAGGCAAGGTTAAATCTACCTATGGATGATGTTTCCACCTATCTATTAGAGCAGGTCCACCCCTCTATAACCTGCACCTACGAAAACTCAAAAAATAGAAAACATAAAAGCAAAAGACCTGTTTGTGGGTACCACTGGGTGTGCCAGAAATGTGATAGGGTGAATTTCATTGCTAGAATATGAACAACAAACAAAAGAGTATGAAACAACAACCAAAGACACCCTACACCTCAAGATTAGCCTAGTTGGATTCAATACAAAATAAATGCAACAAAATGGAACCTTTTACCTTGTCTCGAATTGATCCTTTGGTTGGCCCTTTGATCTTTGGTGTTATATGCTCCTTGGATGGGAAAAGATGCAAATATATGAGATGATATGAGGATGTAGAGATGAGTGGAAGTGGATGCAAGTATGAAAAATGGCTAAGTATGGCTCAAGGAAAAAATTTGCAAGAGTTTGGCTAGCATGAATGATCTTTCCAAAATGAGAGAAAATAACTTAGGGTATTTATAGAGAATTTGGAATTCTCTAGGGAAATGGATGGTCAAAATTGAGCCACCAATATCAAGATGTAGGGCTAAGGTGAATTGAGAATTCACAATCCCTCACATCTTGACATATGGCATGTGAAGTGGCTTGTAAGAGGTGATGTGTACATGAGGTGGAAGGATAGTACATGACATGGAGGTGGTACATAGTACCTTGGGATTGTACAAGATCTCTTCGTAAAGGAGGTCCTTGTCCCCATGTGGGGGAGAGGACATGTGGGGAATTAAAAATTCTTCAAATATTCTCATGGGGATGAGAGAAGGAATTTTAAATTCTAATAAATGCATTGGGGGATTAAATGTGAATTAAAAATTCACATGGGGAATGGAGTGCCTTCTCTAAAAGAAGAAAGCATTTAATAAGGTTGACTTAGGACACATTTCATAAATGATATGAGGATTAGGTTGGCCTAACTAAGTGATTAAAGTTGTGCAAGTACTTGATTAGAATAATTAACAAAGATTAGAGGCAAGCGGGAAATTATGGAGGATGGGGCCCTAATGATTATTAGGGGTGTGCACATCTTAATCATAATTTAATTATGGCTAAGAAAGAGGGTTATATTTCACATGTAACTTGATGTGAAAAGTCAAATATCACATGGGGAAGAGTAAAAGGAATTTAATATTCCTTGGAAGGATAAAATGAATTAAAAATTTCTTAAGAGGATGATTAGGCTAGTTAATTAAGGATTAGAGGAGGGTTAGGTGGCTAAAAGAGATTAGAGGTGAACTTGAAAAAGTTGGAGGATGTGACACATCCTAATTGAGGATTAGGCATGTGCACATCCCTAATGATGAAATTAGGAAAAACAATTAGGATTAGATAAAAATAACGAAGGATGTGACATATAAGGAATTAAATAAATGTCATATTTATTTAATTCATTTGATGAAAGGGGGAAGGTATTTAATTATTTAACTAAATACCTTAGAAATTAGAAGAACTTTAGAGGTATTAATTAAATAATGCTGATATTACTTAATTAATACAGATAAGGGGATGTTTAGATGAAAAGGGATAAATTTGGATAAATTAAATGTCCAAATTTAGGTGTCTACAGAAGATAACAAAGCTCTGGTGCCTAATGGTTTTCTCATGTTCTTCTTCTAGCTATTCTAGGATATCATATCGAAGGATGTTATTGATACGACTAAGGATTTCTTTGGTCATATAAACTTGTTAAATGATATCAACTTGACCTTTATTATTCTTATCCCCAAGAATCCCAGGCCTTCCTTTTTTGAGTTTCACCCAATAAGCCTATGTAACTATTAGGATATGGTGTTGTACACCATTGCATAAATTGATTTATCATAATACTATAATTAAATAATTATTTAGTTGTGATGCACCGTGGTGGTGTGGATAATCACACTAAGCAATTATTTGGGGACCACTTGATGTTGTATCCATTGTAACATTGTATTATTATTTAATGTGTGGGAGACATGTGATAATAATTTAATATTGGGAAATATTAAATAAAGTGGTGTCTTAGTACCCAATATTAAATAAGTTGTTAGTGGTTTTATATTCACATTTTTTTTTTGTATGTGGTTTTACCTTACCACTAGTTGTATTTTGTGTGAGCCCATGTCTATAAAAGAAAACACATGTGTAGTGGTTTAGGTTGGTTGAGTGATTTGGTTGTCATTATTAATTCTTGTTTAGGAGTGCATTTGTGAAGCATGGAATGTGATGTGTGGATTCATTCTTGGACACATGGAGATGCATTGGAGGACTTGATGCTTCAAAGGTGTTCATTGTAACTCTTGTATTTGCTTTATTATTGACTAATATGATGGAGTATGGATTCTTTTTTAGGCTAGGTTTTTCCCTCTTGAGGGTTTTCCTAGGGTATATCTTGTGTCATCATTGATGGGTATGTTGTCTATTCTCTTGCATATGGATTTTGAGCACTTATTTGCATTGTCATCTCTTTTGGGTTGTGTGGAAATTGTAATTAGATGGTTCCAAGTTTCCTTACACTAACTCTATCAAAAAAAAAAAATCTCTAAGGTGGTGGCTTCTCAGTTAAAATTTATCCTTCATTTGATTATTTTGGTGCAATATTTTTTTTCCCAAGGAGGCAGATTCTTGATTCTATCCTAACACTGCATGCAAATATTCACTCTTTTTCTTGGTGGATTTTGTGGTTGTATTGCTAATATGTGGTTGTCATTAATGTCAAAACTATTAGAATTGAGGTGTTTGGAAGCGATATATGTTGAGGATATTGAGAAAATTGTTAAAAGAAAGAGTTGCAGGTTGCCTATGGAACAATGAAGGTCATGAAGGTGAATTCTTTAGTACATTGATTATCAGGTGTTGTGGTATAAATTTTTCCATGATAAGTGTATATAGTCTATCCACCAAAATTTTCAGAGGTTTGCGTGAAAATTTGATCATGTTATGAACAAATGTGTTATGAAATTTTTTCTATGGTGTTCCTAATTAAAGTTGAAGTGATTTCCATTAGCTCAGCTATTGTGAATGTTTCTCTAATGGTTCATGATGTTTGTGGATGTTTCTATATCATTCTCTATATTTGTTGTACATTTGCATTGATCAGTGTGTTTGTGGTCGATGATTCTACCGTTGCATGTTTGGGTTTTCATGTTCTTAGCTGACATGATGATTGTAACGTGTTTTGGATCCTTGAAGATTAAAATTTGAATGTTTGGAATGCTTGAGGAAATTATTTCAAGTCTTAATTATGTTATGGCTAATAGTGTTTGATTCGCATGATAAATTTATTTGTAAATTTGGGCTGACATCATGTATATGTTTTATATTTTCATATTATTTGTAGCTAACATAGTTGTTGATGTAAATCCATGTAGCAGATATATAAGAATGATCATGTAAGTGATGTGGTTTGCGAGAAGAGTGAAAGAGGGAGTTCCAGTGTGCGCATAGTGTTCTATCATTTGAGTGTAGAGCAAAGTGAGTGAAGAGTGAAGGATTTTTTTTGTGCATAACTAGAATTTTAATTAGGATTTTGTAAAATATAATTTCTCAGTTCATACACTATGGATCTAATCAGAATTGTTGTAAGGAAGTGGTTCTTTTGTATTTGAGTAGTGAGCTCTAGGAAGTGTGCCTAAATGAATATGCATTCCCATTATTTCTAATTATACTTTTTACAAGTTATAATATTCTGGACAAACATTCACTGTGGTTTTTCCCTTAACAAGGTTTCCATGTAAGAAATCTTGGTGTTCTCTGTCTTTGTTGTGTTGATTTTTTGTTCTTTAATTTTCTTGTATCGGATCTGAGATTTTATTAAGGTTTAATAAGTTTGAAATTCTGAGACAACTAATTTGCTTCTCAGTTGTTTGTTTTTATTTTTCCAACAATTGGTATCAAAGCAGGTTCTTCTAAAGAAGTTTAAAAGCTTGAGGTGATCTAGGATGGAATCATACAAGAAGGATAGTCCTAGATTAAATGGAACTAACTACTCTCTTTCGAAAAAGAGAATGGAATTTCATTTGAGATGTATTGGAGAACCATTCTAGAAGATCACATAGGATATATATGTTATTCCTCAGAATGGCCCCTCCACTCCTCATGAGATTAAGGAAGCTAAGACTAACATCAAGGCAATTGAAGCATTGTTGAGTGCTCTTACATATTTGGAAATGACTAATGTGATGGATCTAAAGAAAAATCATGAGATTTGGAAGAAGTTGGAGACTTTGTATGATGGAGATGTGCTTGTAAAGGTTGCTAAGCTACAAAGTTTAAAAGACAAGTATGCAAATTTGAAGATGGGTGAAGATGAAAATATTACTTATTTTATGCAAAGAATGAATGAATTGGTCATGGGTATTAGATGTGTTGGTGGTATCATAGATGAATAGGAAATTGTAGCTAAAGTTCTTAGATCATTTCCTCCCTCCTTAAAATCAAAAGGTCATGCTATTGAAGATCTCATATTAGTGACAAATGTGACAAGAGATATGTTGGTTGGTAAGTTTACTGCCTTTGATTTGACTAAATTTGGTGATTCTACTTTGAAGACTGAATCTACATTTAAGGCTATTGTATCCAAAGGAAACAAGAAAACATATGATCTGGGAGAATGTTCAAAAAAGACATTTAAGTATGAGGAAGAGATGAAGTAGGTTGAAGATGAAGAAAGAGAAGTAGAAGAGCTGGAAACACTAATTGTGAAGAAAGAAGATAGAGGAAAAGATATGTATAAAGGTGTGTTTCCTCTTTAATGTTTCTCTTGTAATAAGATTGGTCATTTTACATTAAGGTGTCCTGATAGAGTCCCTAGACCAAGAACCGATAAGCCTATATTTTAGAAGAAATGTTATTATGATGAAGAAGGTGTTACTAATGAAGAATCAAATAAGGAAGATGGAAATGATAATGGATGGGCATTCATTGCTATCAAGGAAAATAGTTTGATTGCTACTAAATCTACTAATAATCACAATGTTGAGAAAGCTCTTTCTCCCTGAGTTGAAGAAAAGGATGCGTAGGCTATTGGCAGTGGATTCTCACATCATATGACTGGTGATAAGAGCAAGTTTGTAAGTCTAGAGAAATATGACGATGGGGTTGTAAGGTTTGGAGATAATAATCTTGGTGTGATTCATGATAAAGGATCTATTTTTCTTGGTGGTAAACATAACATTGGTGATGTTCTCTATGTTGAATGATTGAAGCATAATCTATTGAGTGTTGGACATATGGTGGACAAGGGTTATGATCTTCAGTTCAAAGATGGAAGACGCAAAATACTTGGAAGTTCTGAAAAATATGATTGCAACTAGTACAAAGAATAGAGGTAATATCTTTAACTCGAGTGTTGCTAATGAAAGTTGTTTAATTGCTCAAGTAGATGAAAGTTGGTTATGGCATAGAAGGTTGTGCCATGTGAATTTTGATAGCATTGTTAAGGTGAGTTCCACTCAAGTAGTTAGAGATCTACCTAAGCTAGTGAAGCCTAAAAACATAATATACAAGGAATGTCAGATGGGAAAATAGACTAGAATCTCTTTTTGGAGTAAACAACATCACACTAATGGAGTACTAGAGTTGGTACATACTGATCTATGTAGTCCCTCCAGAGATAGAAGTCTAATTAGAGAAAGTTACTTTATTTTGATTATTGATGATTATTCTAGACTGATATGGGTTTCTTTTTTAAGAGAAAAATCTGAAGCATTAGAAAAGTTTATAAGTTTTAAAGCTATGGAAGAGAATGAGATAGGACTGAAGATGAAATTCTTGAGGTCAGATCAAGGTGGTGAATTCACTTCTTGGGATTTCAATACTTTCTATGAAGAGCATGGAATGAAATGATAGTTATCTGCTCCTTGGACCCCTCAACAAAACATAGTTGTAGAGAGAAATAAGGGTATGTTCAAGATTATCATGGAAAAACCAGGCCCTTAAGTGGCAAAAAATTCAAAAAAATCAGAGTTGGGAAACTTGACATAAAAATTTGAATAAGTTATCTATATTATTTCAAAAATATGTAAGAATAGAATTTGGAGAAATTTGAATTTAGTTTCTAAACTACTGGGTTTGTTTAAAAAACAAAAAAAATCTATTTGGTGAAAATTTAAAATTTCAATGCAATGGTACTTAAATTTCAGGCAAAAATAAGAAGTAGGTGTTTGTCTGACCACCCTAACCACAATAAAATGATAATATTTTTTTATAATATTTTAGATATAAGTAGAGGACTCATGCCTAGATGTGATGCATATTTTTTTATAATTTTTTTTGAAGTAAATAATTAATTATGATTTTTTTATTACAATTTTTTAAAAAATAGAAAAACTTGTATGTCTAACCACCTTAACTTAGCCAAAACTTCATGAAATTCAATTTTTTTTTTATCCTATAGTATACGAATAATAGAATGTGAAACATGTTTTGGATTCAAACAATATGATATTGTTTGAAACCTATATATGTTTTTCAATTAGCCTATGAATCAGGACTTTAGTCATAATTTGAATAGAAAATGAATAATAATTAATTATTAAATTCAAAGTAAAGCATAATTTATGTCAATGGAAATCTGAGAATCTCCTTTAAAAACCCTTTTCATTTCATCAATTTTGGGTAAGAAAATAGTCACCAGCCACATACCCATCATATTGCCAATTTTTGGCCCATCATGATCCTGCACATACCTAGAACAAAAAAATTATGGATGCTACCAAAACAATGATGATTGAAGGAAATGTGCCTCACATCTATTGGAGAGAATTTGTAAGCACTACTATGTATACTCTAAACCAGGTAAATGTCAATAGTATCTCTGGTAAGACACCTTTTGAACTATGGTTTGGTTATAAGCCTACTATTAAGTATTTCAATATTTTTGGAAGAAAGTGTTATATTAACAGAGATGAAGATATAGAAAAATTTGATGCAAGAAGTGATGAAGGAATATTCTTAGGTTATTCCACTGAGAGTAAGGCCTACTGGTGCTATAACAGAAGATTGAGAAAGATGGTTGAGAGTGCAAATGTCAGAGTTGATGAAGAATCTTCTAGATTATCCAGATACAATGGATATCACATAGATGATGAGAAAGATAATACAAATCAAGGGAAAAATCCTCCAACAAAAAATGAAGCCCAAACTATTCTAGTAAATCAAGAAAGTCACAGAGGAGAGACAAGTGGAAGTGTGGAAGAAAGAATACAAGAACCAAAAGTGCGAGAGAATCCTAAAGTTCCAAGGTATGTAAGGTTGAATCATTCTAAAAGTCAAATTATAGGAGATAAGAATTAAAATGTGTAGACAAGAAGAAGGATTGTAGAAGAGTATTGTATAATTTCCAAAACTGAGCCTAGCAATGTAAATGAAGCTTGTAATGATGAACACTAGATGGAATCTATGAAAGAAGAATTGATGTAGATAAAAAAGAATGATACATGGGTTCTTGTTCCCATACTTAAAGAAAAAAATGTGATTGGTACTAGATGGGTACTCCAAAACAAGTTGAATGAACAAGGTGAAGTAGTCTAGAATAAAGCAAGAATGGTATGTAAAGGGTATTCACAAATGGAAGGGATATATTTTTAAGAAACTTTTTACCATGTTGCTAGAATAGAAGTCGTTAGATTATTTCTTGCTTATGCTACATATAAGAACTATAAATTTTACCAAATGGATGTGAAGTTTACCTTTTTCAATGTTGAATTAGAAGAAGACGTATATGTTGAATAGCACGATGGATTTCAACTGAAAGAAAATGAAGACATGGTTTGTAGATTGAAGAAAGCTTTGTATGGGCTCAAGCAAGCTCCCAAAGCCTCCTATGCTAGAATGGATAAATACCTACTAAAGCTTGGATTTAATAAAGGTATTGTTGAAAACAACTTGTGTTTCAAATTAGATCATAATAGAGTTAATAATTGATTTTTTTTTATGACATTATTTTTGGAGATGATGATCTATGTATGAAGTTTGTTTATCAAATGAAAATTGAATTTGAGATGAGTATGATTGGTGAAATGAAGTTCATTTTTGGATTGTAAGTCACTCAATTAAACAATGGGATTTCAATATCATAGTCCAAATATGTGAGAGAACTATTGAAGAAGTTTGGCATGGAGGACTCAAAGTCTATTGGTACACCAATGGTAACTAGATGTAAGTTAACACAAAATGACAACTCCCCAAAGGAAAATCAAACAAGATATACATCAATGATAGGTAGATTACTCTACTTAACTCAAACTAGACCAAAAATTATGAATATTGTGTGTATGGTTGCTAGATATCAAGCAAATCCGAAGGAAGGTCATGTGACTATTGTTAAGAGAATCTTCAGATACCTAAAAGGAACAATTGATTTTGGGATTTGGTATCCTAAGGATGATGATCTTTCCCTATGTTCCTATACTAATGCAGATTCAATAGGTGATGTAGATGATAGTAAAAGCACTAGTGGTGGTTCCTTCTTCCTAGGGAAGAAGCTAGTGTCCTAGTTGAGAAAAAACTTGAATTCTATTTCCCTATCCACTGCTAAGGAAGAGTATACTACTGCTACAAATAATTGTACACAAGTGATATGGATGAAACAAATGTTGAAGGATATCAGTGTAGTATATTATGATGATATTGTACAATATACTTTGACAACTCAAGTGCAATCAACATATGGAAAAATATTGTGATACACTCTAAGACCAAGCATATTTCAATCAATTTTGACTTCTTGAGGGAGAAAGTGAATGAGCAAGAAGTCAGACTAGAGTATGTGTCTACAAAAGAGTAGATTGTAGACATTTTCACCAACCCATTGCCAAAAGAAACTTTTGAGTATCGTAGAGGGATACTATGGGTGGTTACCACTCTTGATAAAAACTAATGATGCATTTACATGCATCAATCCATGTGTATCATAGCTATATCTTGATTTGAATTGATGTTTTCATGGTTGTTACTTAGGGGGAGTAGTCAGATATGCAAATATGTGGTTCAGAGCTTGTATGTGGAAAGATAATGCTTATATTTTCCATTTATGTCAAAGGGGGAGAAGTTCATGTGAAAAATAGTATGAGGAGAAGATATTTGGAGAAAAGTGAGTTATAATATAAGGGGGAGTTAGTGTTGATTGAGAGTTGGGTTGATGGTTTTTTTCACATCATGTGTTTCTATCAATGCTAAAGGGGGAGATTGTTGGATGTTGTGGTTCTATTGTTGATATTTGGTTTTCATTTATGTCAACACTATTAACATTGAGGTTTTTGGAAGCTTTATATGTTGAGGATATTGAAAAAATTGTGAAAAGAAAGAGTTGCAGGTTGCCTGTGGAACATTGAAGGTCATGAAGGTGAATTGTTTAGTATGTTGATTATTAGGCATTGTAGTCTAAAGGTTTTCATGTTGAGTGTATATAGTCCATCCACCGAAATTTTTAGAGGTTCGCATGAAGATTTGATCGTGTTATAAAAAATGTTTTATGACAGTTTTTCTATGGTGTTCCTGATTAAAGTTGAAGTGATTTCAGTTAGCTCAGCTCTTGTGGATGTTTCTCTAATGTTTTAGGATACTTGTGGATGTTTCTAGATTGTGCTCTATCTTTGTTGCATGCCCACATTGATCCATGTGTTCATGGTCGGTGATTCTACCATTGCATGTTTGGGTTCTTGTGTTATTTGCCAAAATGATGGTTGTAATGTGTTGTGGATCCTTGAAGATTAAAATTTGAATGTTTGGTGTGCTCGAGGAAATTATTTCAAGTCTTAATTATGTAATGGTTGATAGTGTTTGCTTTGCATTGTAAATTTATTTGTAAATTTGGGTCGACATCATGTATATGTTTTATATTTTCATATTTTGTTTGGCTGACATAGTTTTTGATGCAAATGCATGTAGAGGATATATAAGAATGGTTGTGTAAGTGATATAGTGTGCGAGAAGAGTGAAAGAGAGATTGCTAGTGTGCACATAGTGTTTTATCATTCAAGTGTAGAGTAGAGTAAGTGAAGAGTGAAGGATTTTTTTTGTGCATAGTTGGAACTATAATCAAGCTTTTGTGAAAGCTAATTTTTGAGTTCATACCCTATAGATCTAATCCGAATTGTTGTAAGGCACTGGGCCTTTTGTATTTGAGCAGTGAGCTCTAGGTAGTGTGCCTAAATGTATGTGCATTCCCATTATTTCTCATTATATATTTAATAGGGTATAATATTGTGGACTAATATTGACTATTGTTTTTTGCCTAACAAGGTTTCCATGTAAAAAAAAATAGTGTTCTCTATGTTTTTGTTGTGTTGATTGTTTGTGCTTTAATGTTCTTGCATTAGATCTGAGATTTTGTTAAGGTTTAATAAGTTTGATATTCTGAGACAACTGATTCACTCCCCCCCTCTCAATTGTTTGTTCTTGTTTGGTCAACATGTCTATTAATAATAAGGTTGGTTTTCCATTGAAGCTTGACCTTATGAAATATTATGATAGATTTGGTTGGATTTTATTGATCAGAGTTATGAAGGAATTTTTTTTTTCTTTTAAGGTGCTTGAGCTTATTTGACAATTGATCTCTACTCCTAAATTATCTATTTTAATTAATGGTACTCCATTTATCTTGTTCAATAGTTCTCACAAGCTACATTAAGATGATCTGATATCCCCTTTCATTTATATCATTATGACAATGTCTTTTGGAAGATTCATTCAAAATTAAATTAATATTGCTTTGTTACATGGGTTGAAACTGTCCTTGAATGATATGGTTATCTCCTATCAACATTTCATTGATGACACAATCTTCTCATTAGCGTCTTCGGTGAGGGAGGTGAAAGCTATTGAATCCATTTTATCTAAGTATGAACTTCCCTTAGGTCAAAAAATTAGTATCCGTAAAATTAATTTCTTCTTCTTGAATATTCCAAAAGAAATGATGTGAAAGATAGATCATATTTTCCAGTGTGAGCTGGGGGGGGGGGTTTCCTTCTACTTATTTGGGTCTTCCTTTTTGTTCTAACAAAGTCCTCACTTTTCCTCTGGTTTGGTGGAAAGGGGTACTTCTTATTCAGGCTAGTAAGGTTCAATTATTTCAGGCCACCCTTCAAAATCTCTTGGTTTGTGCTATGAGTCTCTTCATAATTCTTAGGATCTTTACATGGATAAGATTGATAGAATTCAAAAAAAGGTTTTATTGTCTAGGACTAAAGAGAAAAATAGGATGCATATTTTCTCTTAAGAGGAAGTCTATAATTCAAAGAAGTGGGGAGGTATTGGGTTACAAAAATTGAAGGAATTCAATAGCTCTTTGGTTTCCAAGTAGCTCTAGAGACTCCTTTCAAATAATTTAGAGTGAATGCAGATTCTATCTAGTAAGTATCCAAGAGGAGTTGAAAAGTTTAGAGATTTCATAAGGATAAATTTGTTTCTATATCTAGTTATGTTCTATGGAATTTCATGATGAATTATTTCTCCATCATCTCTAAGATTCTCATAAGGGCTCTCTATAATGGTCACAAAGTGCTTTTCTAGGATGATTGACAGCTAGGGAGTTGGCCTCTAAAAAATAATCCTTCGATGCATCTTCTTATAGATTTTTTTATGTTGGTTATATCTCTCATGGCTATTGGAAGGCTATGCATTTTTATTTGTTGAGTTTTGATGATTTTTGTTTGTTCTTGTCTTTGGTTCATATTCTAGTCTCTCACTCTTTTGATTGTATTTTTTGGAGCTTTTCTTCTTTTGGGGATTTCTCTATGGCACCTACCTTTTCCATGTAGTATCTTGGCAAAGGTCATCCTCATTTCTATAGTTCCTTGTGGAATCCTAATTTGATTCCTAAAATCAATATCTTCTTTTGGTTTTTGAGTTAGAATAAGGTGTCAACTATTTTTGATAAAAGGAAAAAATGGGTTTTACAAGGACCAGAAACCACAAAGTTTACAAATAGGATAAAGAAAGAGCATTAAATTTCATAGAAATGAAAAATGCTGCAAATAAAAAAGAAACATAGAAAATTAGTATCCCCCCAAACAATGGCTAGTAAAGGCCACCAAAAGACTAGACAAAAAACCAAGTTGAAAGGACAAATCCCTTTTTGAGGGATTTTAAAAATTGGAGGAATATTCCCAAAATATTCCAAGTTGAAAATAAATAAAGATTTTAATAAATCATTTAAATGCATTTTCATGTGCAAGTGGAAAAATCTAGAGAATATTGAAGATTAGGATTAAATTAATCAAATTTTAATTAATTTAATGTGGGATTAGGTGACGTGACCTATTTTCTTTAGATTTATGGATTAAAATAAATTAAATGGAGATGGAAAATGATTTTATATTTAATTAAATAAATATTTGATTTATTTAATCGAAGAGGATGATGTTAGACTAAATCAAATAAATATTGGTTTATTTAACTTAATGGAATGACATAAGGAGAATAATCAATTAAGCTTGATTTGTTTAATTGATCAGGTGAATATGATTTAATTAAATATGAGGAATGCATGATGTTAATTTTGCATTTCTACAAGGGTATTTGTATTGAACAAAATAATCAAATTTTCAAAAATTCCTTTTTGACTACACATAAGGTGTTCCTTAAAATTTGTTATGCTATTATGGATAACTTGTTAGTTGGGGTATTTGATATTAATCCTCTTGGTTCGAAGGATTCTGTTAATAATTATGATTTTTTGGTGGCTTAGCATTAGAGGCTCCCTTTTGACATCACTTCCCCGATTGTGAAAGAAAAGACCTCTACAGATAATATTCATTTGTGTGCTCCTTTTCCAAACTAGGTTAAATTTAACTTTGATGGGGTGACTAAAGGTAATCCATAGCCTACTAGTTGTGGGGGGTTATTAGAAATTCTTATGTTTGGTTTATTTTTGTTATAGTGACCCCTATGGAAATTTGAACAAACCACATTATAGAAGCATCTAAAGCTTACTATGGCCTCAAATAGGCTCAGTTGAAAGGTTTTAAGAGAGTGTGGCTTGAAGGAGACTCTCTTAATATCATGAATTTTCTTAAAGAATTGTAACTATCTAGCTAGTGTAATGAGCATGTTGTAAGTGATTCCATTGCCATTATTATGTCCATTGTTGCTTGCTTTATATCTCATAACTACCATGAGGTTAATAGTGTTTTTCACCCCTTAGATAACCTAGGGGTTTTGGGTTTTCCTAGTGAATGGGAATATTTTGATTTTCTCCCATTCGACATTCAAAAAATTATTTCTCATGAAAGTTGTTATCCTTTTAATGATGATTAAGTTTTTGTTATTTTGTCAGCATCCCTTCTTTAGTGTCAACTTCACCTTCCCAAGTACTATGGTAGGATTGTGTTCATCTGAACATTCTATATTATGATTATTGTTAGTCATGTCAAGCTGCAACTTACACAAACTATGGGTGTCTTTTGGGACATTTCTTTTCATTTTTGGTGGTGTATTTGGCTAGATTTCTAACTATTATTTTGGATTCTCATCTGTGTTGGTTCATTTTAGCTCCATTTGATCTTTGTTATTATAAGAATATGGTTGGGTAAAGGAGTTAGGTTGAGCTTGTTTCTTATGAATAAACTAAAGGAAATGAATGGGTGTGGAAAATTCTTACAGAAGTCAGTGTCTCTCTCTACATTGATCGTTTTCATGGGTATGATCCACAGTTCTCAATGGTTTTTTGTTGCAGGTTGGAAGAATAGGATCTTGCCCATGAATGGTGTCAATTTTTACATTCCTAAAGATTTTATAGGGAGGAATGGTTTATGGATATTGATGGTAGGAAGTTTTATAGGGATAAAAAGGTTTTAGATACTACTCTTAATTTCTTTTTTAAAGGTGATGAGAGGGTTTAATTATTGAGAACTTCTTTCAGTGCTTATGTCAAAAATTCTATTAAGGCTATCTCGGTTGAGATGGTTGAAGCTATTTTGAGGTATTTTACCCTTGATGGATAGTTTACCTCTCTATTTGGGTATCATTTTATGCTTTTTAACTATTCTAGGCACAATCAAAGGATCTCTTTTCCATTTTATTTACTATCTTCATTAGAAAATGGTATAAAATACCATAGAAAAAACCCTAGAGTTTCAATCCTTCATGAAGGATTGATAATATTAATCATGGAATATGCAAAGTATTTTTTTGTTCCTCCTTAACCTAGAAGGATTTTGAAGACCAGTCATGGAAAGATTGTTGATTATAGGTATGGGTAAAAGTACAAAGTTGTGTCACACTTTTTAAAGGAAACAACCAACATTGATCCAACTTTTAAACATGAATCAGTAAAAAAGTGACATGTATATTTTGAATTTTGAAATGATGTAACTAATAAAATATTTATTTATTTTTATATTTTATGCTTGTATATTTTACAAAATAAAAAAATGATTTGAATGTAGTTTTTTTTATAAATTGACACTATAATTTAGTTGCTAAAAAAATGCTAAAAAATGAAGTTGCATTAGACGTAAATCTTTATATAATAAATTTAATTTTTTCCCTTTGATTGTTTGTGTATTTATAACTTGAAACTTTAGCACATAGATATACATTTTTCCAATTTTGATAAATATATATTTTAAATAAATATTAAATTGTGCACATATTAAAACATAATTTTTTCCATTCAACTTCAACTTTTATATTATATATTTATCTAAAATGGAAAAAAATTGCATCATGTTGAAGTAGATTCTTATATCTAGTGCATCAATTTTTTTTTCAAATTTTTACTATTTTTCCTTGTCATAGTAATCAACCTAATATTTTGTGCTAATAACCTACTTTTAGTTTAAAAAAAAAAACATAAATAACAATTAAATTATTATAATATATATTTTAGAAAACTACACTTGTGAATGTACAAAAGGGCATTTTCATATTTTAAAAAAGATGTTATTTACATGGTTAGAAGTTTTTGAAACATAATTTTTTTCAAATAAACTCTTTTCTTTGGTAAATTGGCCTCAAAGTGGTCCTATATATGCATTTAGCCAACTTTTTTTTCTAGAAATGTTGTGGACATATGTGACTTAGCTAAAATAAATTTTACAAGATCTTATTTTTAATCAAATTTTATTTTTTGTTAGAAATATTTAAATTCACTTATGCTGATAAGATGGTTGAAAGTGTGATACAACTTTGTACTTATGACACTAGTAAAGATGTTGATGATGAAGATTGGATTGAAAAGGAAAATTTTGAACCTTCTATTGAGTTGATTTTGGACCCACCATTAGAGCTATGGAAATCTAAGAAGTCCCATAGGGAAATACCTTAGTTGTCTTGGTCGAGAGGATCCCATACTTACAATGATAATGAGGAGATCACTCCCCCCTACTACTAAGAATAGAAATATGGATAAGGGGGATAGCGAGGGTGGTGAGGAGGTTCCTAAATTTGTGGGGAAAAGAAAGATCCCTATGAAAGAGAGTTGCAAGGGTTTTGATGAGGTGGAGTTGTATGACAAGGAGGCCCATGAGGATGGTGAAGAAGTGGATTTTTCTACAATGAAGAGAAAGAGTCTAGGGAAATTTAGTGTCAAGGTTAAGTCTTTAGCTTCCAATGATAATACGTTGACTCCTAAGATGAACTCTAGTGAAGGTAAGTTAGATGTTAAGAACCAATTGGTTGATGTTGAAAAGAAAGGTTTTAAAACCATTTAGCTGATGGATATGCAAGAGAAGAATACTCATACCAACAAAGGTAAAGATCCTATGGAGGATTAGGTGGATATTTAGGGAAACCCTGTGCTTGAAATTTTTGAATATTTTAACATCTTCAATTGCACTAGAGAGTAAAATCAAGACGTCATGGCCTTGTTTAGAGTGGGTGCTATTAATTACTCCAAAACAATTAAATGTCTTTTTAAGGAATTAAATCAACTTAGAATAAATATTTGTGCCCTAAAAAATATAAATGAGAAGAATTCAATTGAAAAGGGGTATACTAATCAAGAGAAGGAGATCTTGGGGATTCTCTAAACTATTACCAATGATGCGACTATTCTCAAAGATGAGAATGAAAAGTAGATATCTATTCTAGAGGAAAAAAATGTTAAGGTTTAGGATGATCTTGGTAAGTTGGTCAAGATTAGTTAGGCCTCCCTCCAAAATAATGCTTCAATCCTTATCATTCTCAATGATAAAATGAAATAGTGGAATAATAAGGAGGGGAATGGCAAGGTCAAGTATGTTGCTACTAGTGATGATGGTATAAGAAATGATAAAAGGGGTTGTTGTGGTCATTGCAAGACCAAGTATTTCTTAGGGTTCAGGAAAATTGGAGCAATAAACATTAATAATTATATGCATAGATTAAGTAACCTAGAAATAACAATGAAGAATAACACAAAAGAGATCAACAAAAAAATTTAATGTGGTTCACCCAATATGTCCTACATCCATAGAAACTCAGCCACCCAATGATTTTATTATCCAATGCAAAATATATTACAATCTTGTGAATACCATGCTATAACATACATCCCAATCGCTTATATCAATATTTTTGGAACCTTTTATAATTAGGGATTTACAAGGTCTTTTTCATTTGATGTGTTAATAGGAAAATATTGATGTGTCAACAGGGAAAAATCTTGATGTGTCAGTGGGAAAAATCCTTGATGTGTTGGCAGGAAAACCTTGATATGTTAACAAAAAGAAAAATTGGGGTGATGCCCTAATGAGTGTATAGTATTTACATGATTAGTTGCCACATAGCAATAGTATTCATACACATAGTAATGTGAAGAAGCCTATTGAAGTTGAAAAAGTGATAGTGCTAACATTTTTGACCTATGTGATCATATTATTACTAAATATTTAGAGGCAATGAAGATTCTAAAGAACTTGAAATATGTTGTTTCTTGTCGTCATCTAGTTTTTTTCATTTTCGGTTTTTTTTTGCTGCTTTATGTTTCTTTCCTTATTTTTCAACAATTTTTTTTCTATATAAAGGGTTTTGGGTCCCTTTAAAACCTACTTTACCCATGATCAAAATCTTCAAACTTATTTTCATAGTGTAGGTGATTAGATTTGTGGTTTTATACCATAAACATATTCCTTGTGAGACTAGAGAGTACCTTCTTTCTGTAACGCTTGATAGATGATGTACTTAAAACCACATAATTTTCCAATCTTATTACATTCCAAGTTTAATAAAAGTAAACGATACATATATCAAGATCTTACCATAAGTGCTCAACAGGTAAAATTCATTAATAAATTTCATTCCATGTATACAAAATAAATAAATTTCATTAACAACAAAGATCATTGCAATGATACCTATATGATTGTCATTTTCTTATTAATGAGTTTCCATAAATTCACTCAAGTTTTCAATTACATCACTAACTTTTAATCAGTACATCTATTTCAATGTTACATCAAAATTTTCTTTCTTCCAATACATCTATTTCAATGTTACAATACTTAATTACAAATAAAATTACATTTCCAAGTGGGATTTACAAGCCATTCCAAATAATACATGATTACATTTATAGCACATAAATCTGTGAACCTCAACCATTGTGACCCCACTGGTCTTCTTGCAAGCTAGGTCCAAGAGTGTGATTAAGGCATCTTTTCTACCAAACCACAAAGTCCCTGGCACTGCATGAGGAGCCTAGCAACTTGAAACAACAATGTAGGAGGGAACTCTCGATGCAAGCCTGATGCCTATATGGATTCCTAACATGAGATTCACATATTTCTTACAAACAGGAGGTGGCAGAAACTTGTATTAATTTAGTTCTATGCTTTTAATTCCATCTATTTCAATGGTGCATGTGCTTGGCCAAGCATAAATAAAACAAATGATAGTTTTAGAAAAGGTAAAACTAGTGTCTCTGTGGGTCCACCTTCAACATACTGTCCCAAAAGTTTCTCAAAATACAGTAAATAATACATTTTCCATCTATGTTTACTTTCAATTTTTACACATTTCTAATTTCAAATAAATTTCATCCTTTTCCAATGTTCACACAAAGATTATCAAAATAGCTTTCATGCATGTGTTTAGTAAATGAGGTTTTCTTGTACTATTCCAAGTGAGTTTACATTGAAAAATAAATTCAGTACCAATTCTATTTTCTAAATTAGTTTTGATCATAGTAAATAATTGTGATATTTTCAGCAAAAAGAAATCCACTCTTTTCAGAAAATTCACTAATTTTGAACATGTTTGGAGAACCTACATTTACTATAAAGTTTCATCTTCAACTTTTAACATAGCATTATGAGTATTCCACTAAGTTTAGAAATGAAAAATGTTGACTCATACAATGCATCGATCCTCAGAAAAATAATGGTTTAAGAAAAGAAAAACAAAATAAATTTCTTGATTTGCACAAAAACACAAGTTTGCTACAAAACACGGAGTTATTTATATGAATTTAATCTATTTTTTCTAAGTTTTAACTTAAAATATAAGAATTCTTGGTACAGATTTGTATATACATTTGCTTTGTTTTTTTGTGTAATACTAATGCTAAAAGCTAATGTTTTTTGTTGAAATACCATGATTTTTGTTCCAAATATATGTATATATATACCTGTACATGTGTGTGTGTGTGTATATATATATGTATTTATTCATATATTTTTTCTATGCAATTCCATGGACAATGAACAATATTTCTATGGAAGAAAATAGAGTTTTTTAAAAAATCAGAGTCAGTATGTTTGTGTAAATGTATATGTCTGTGTGTGTGTATATATATAGCTGTGTGTGTATATATATACATACATATATATGTATGTATATAATTTATATCTATAATTCATACAAAAACTATAGCTGTCTGTGCTTCCATGCACAAGCCAAAAACCAAAATTCACATGTTTTAAAAAGGAATCAGAATTTATATTTCACAGGTTCAAAAGGTAGAGGGGTTGATGCATCCCCCTTAAGGGAAGGCACTGCCTATGGAAGGTAGCGCTTCCTCCATAGGCCACAGCCTGTGGAGAGAGCATTGTCTCCCATAGCACCGCCCTTCCCATATGGGGAGGGCACGGCTGGGGAACCCAATTGACCCTTTTCAAACATGAAAAGCCATAGAAAACATTAAAAAGAAACCTTACATAGGTACGCCCTTAATTCAATGAGGGTTACATTTCAAAACACAAAAAATATATATATATATATATATATATATATATATATATATATATATATATATATATATATATATATATATATATATATATATATATATATATATATATATATATATATATATATATATATATATATATATATATATATATATATATATATATATATATATATATATACATATATATGTATGTATATATATATGTATGTATATGTGTGTGTGTGTGTAATAATCAAACAATCTGGCATCTGATTGTTCTCAGAAATTTAATAAAAAAGGTATTGATTTTTCTAAAGGAGATATAGAGAGATGAAATTATCTTAAAAATTTATAAAGGATTTTGAAAATAAAATACAGACTTCTTTGAATTATTTTATTCAAGAACAAAAATACCCTGCAAAGTGAGGAATATACATCTGACTCAAATACATATCCAAAAAATATGCGATCTAAAGGATCCTACTCTAGGGCTTGTTTCACCCTTTCATACTACTCATCCCTAGGTAAAGCCTAAACCACCTACTCTCTAAAACTAGATTTTATGGTAACCATGGCTACGAGATGTCTCCTCCTACTCAAGGCATTTGTTACCCTGGTTTCCTTCCCTTTGATGTACTCAATTCCAAATTCATATTCACTCAGAAATTCCAACCATCACCTCTGATGAGAATTTAGGTTGGGTTGAGTAAAGATGCATTGTAATCCAGCATGATCAGTTTTTATTTCAAATGGCTTACCCAAGAGATAGTGTCTCCACATTTGAAGGGCATGAACTATGGCTACCAACTCTAAATCATGTGGTGCATAATTTAACTCATGTTGCTTCAATTTTCTTGATTCATATGCCACCACTTGTCCTTTGTGCATGAGAATGAATCCTACCCCTTCTCCAAATGCATCATTAATCACTGTAAAATGACCTTTTGGCTTAGGCACAACTCGAATAGGTGCATAAGTAAGCTTCTCTTTTAGTAGCTGAAAATCTTATTCACACTTGTCACTCCACTCAAATTTCTTTCCCTTCTTCTAAAGTTGGGTAATGGGTGCTTCTATTATTGATAACCCTTGCACAAATCTCTTGTAATACCCTACAAGTCCCATACAGTTTTGGACTTCTGAAACATTATGTAGTGCCGACAAATCTAGAATTTCCTTAATCTTGTCTGGGTCCACAACTATCCCTTTTGCTGAAATAATGTGTCCCAAATAATGCACCTTAGATTGGAAAAAGGTACACTTGGACATTTTCCCATATAACTTATGTTCCCTCAACTATTGCAATACTATCCTCAAATGATTCTCATGTTCTTCCTCTGACTTAGAATATATCAGGATATTGTCAAGGAATATTAAAACAAAGCTATCTAAGCAGTCTCAAAAGACATTGTTCATCAGATTCATGAAAGCTGCAGGGGTGTTGGTTAGCCCAAATGGAAGCACTGTGAATTTGTAGTGCTTGTATCTTGTCCTGAATGCAATCTTGTGAATATCTTCATCCTTTATCCTCAACTGATGGTACCCCAATCTCAAATCTATTTTTGAGAATACCTTGCAATCTTTTAACTAGTCAAACAAATTATCAATACGGGGAAGCATGTATTTATTTTTGATATTAACCTTGTTAAGCATCGTATAATCAATGCATAACCTCAAGGTCCCATCCTTCTTCTTCACAAAAATAATAGGAGCTCCCCAAGGTGACACACTTGGTCTAATGAAACCTTGTTTCAACAATTCCTCCAAATGGGCTTTTAGCTCATATAACTCTGTTGTGTTCATCCTGTAGGGGGCTTTGGACTGAGGTTCCACACCCGGTATCAAATCAATTAAAAGATAAAATACATGCTTGGGCAATAGCCTAGTTAGCTCTTCAGGGAAAACATCCTCAAATTCTTTTAGAATGGGATGATCAATAACTAATGATTCTGTCTCATCAAGGTACTTGACCTTTATTGCATAAATAGTGCATCCCTTTTGGCTTTCCTTCTTTAATTGCATGGTTGAGACTTGCCTAAGTTCCATAGGCCTTTTTACACCACAAATCTCTACATGATTGCATTGGTCATCAAGACACCTTATCATTTTATCTTCACAGTCCATAAGGGCCTTATGTTTAGAAAGCCAATTTATCCCTAAAACCACATCATAAGATCCCAATGGTGCTACATACAAATTAACTTGCATTTTAAGACTAGGGAGTTCAAGTTCACTACAAAACAAGAATTGCTCTACCTTCCTCCCTACACGGTTCCCATACTAAACTTTCCATGAATTTTCCATATAGCCGGATCTAACTGATAATTTAGATACAACATGAGGATCCACAAAACTATCAGTGGCACCAGTATCAATCAAAATAGACACAGGGCATCCAAAAAGTTTACCCGATAGTTGGATAGGAGTGGATTGATAATCTGCTTGGTGATTGTCAACCACCGCATGAATATGATGTCAATCCTTGTTATTTTGTCTATTAACCCTCTGAGGGTACACACTGGCATAATGCTCACCACCAGAAGTATAAAAACCCCCATGAGGTACCTTAGACCTATAAGAAAAATCCCTCTTGTTATTGCAATTCTTTTTATTGAAATTAGCCCTCTTATTAATATTTTGGTCTCCATCATTACGGTTCTGAGGACTACCACCCCTTTTCAAATTTTTGATCTACCTGTTATTATTTCCCTAGTTGGCATGATTGCTTTTATTTCCATGGTTATTGTTACCTTGATGATTTCCTTGGGATTTCTTATTGCCATACTCGGCTTCCCTACTTTTCTTATAGTTTGCAACTTGTTGCATTTTATGTTCCTACAAAAGTGACAATTCAAAGGCTTCATCCATGGTAGCTGGTCTATGCATATCCACCTCATTTCCAATTTGAAGCCTAAGCCCCATAATGAATTTCCAAATTCAAAACCTCTCATCATGCTGGTACTGAGATATGTACTTAAGCAAGTGAGAGAATTTTTCCCAATACTATCACTGTGATTCCTCCTTGAATGAGCACCTAGAATTCTATCATTTTCTTATCAAAATAAGACTGTTGAAGCCACCTCTTCCTGAAAGTCTACAAAATTTTTTTATCAGCCCTTTCATTCTCCCACCATGTAGCAGCTTCACCTATGAGCTGGTAGGATCCCCATTCTTCTTTAGTTTCCTTTGATAGGTTACGAAAGGAAAAATACCTTTCCATTTCAATAATCCATGCTTCTACCCCATCACCAAAGCATTTACCATAAAAATTGGGTGGCACCACCTTCTTGAAGTCCTTACCCAATTCCTCAGCTACCTTTGTTAGCTTACTTTGATTCTTTTCAGTTTATGGGTTTTCTCCATTTGGTTCATTTCTAATGTTTTCACTTTCACCAAGTTCAGACCTTGTTAGTCTAGTTTATCTTGCCTCCTCAAGGTTATCAATCCTAGCCTCTTGCCTACTTAGGATGGCCAAAATCTGATCCAACTTATCATTGGGATCACCATGGGATCCTCCTCCCCATTCCCGCTGATAATACATTCTCTCCATTAGGGTTACCCTGGAAAAACACAACATCAAGCGTAATTAGGCATAGGTCCTAGAGTTGAACCTTGCTACTCTGATACCAAAATGTAATGCTTGATAGATGATGTACTTAAAATCACATGATTTTCCAATCTTATTACATTCCAAGTGTGATAAAAGTAAAAGATACATTTATCAAGATCTTACCATAAGTTCTCAACAAGTAAAATTAATTAATAGATTTCATTCCATGTATACAAAATAAATAAATTGCATTAACAGCAAAGATCATTGCAATGATACATATATGATTTTCATTTGCATATCAATGAGTTTCCATAAATTCACTCAAGTTTTCAATTACATCACTAACTTTCAATCAGTACATCTATTTCAATGTTACATCAAAACTTTCTTTCTTCCAATACATCTATTTCAATGTTACAATACTGAATTAAAATTAAAATTACATTTACAAGTGGGCTTTACAAGCCATTCCAAACAATACATGATTACATTTATAGCACATAAATCTTTGAACTTCAACCATCGTGACCCCACTAGTCTTCTTGCAAGTTGGGGCCAAGAGTGTGATTAAGGCATCTTTTCCACCAAACCACAAAGTACATGAATTCCCCGGGTTCCTTCCTAAGTCGAAGAAATCCCCGGCCCTGCATGAGAAGCCTAGCAACGTAAATCAACAACACAGGAGGGAACTCTCAATGCAAGCCCGATGCCTATATCCATTCCTAACATGAGAATCACATATTTCTTGCAAACAGAAGGTGGCTGAGACCTATATTAATTTAGTTCTAGGCTTTTAATTCCAACTATTTCAATGGTGCATGTGCTTGGCCAATCATAAATAAAACAAATGTTAGTTTTAGAAAAGGTAAAACTACCACCTCTGTGGGTCCACCTTCGGCATCCTATCCCAGAATTTTCTCAAAATATAGTAAATAATACATTTTCCATCTACGTTTAATTTCAATTTTTACACATTTCTAATTTCAAAGAAATTTCATCCTTTTGTAATGTTCACACAAAGATTATCAAAATAAATTTCATGCATGAGTTCAGTAAATGAGGTTTTCTTGTACTATTCCAAGTGAGTTTACATTGCAAAATAAATTTAGTCCCAATTCTATTTTCTAGATTAATTTTAACCATAGTAAATAATTGTGATATTTTCAGCAAAAATAAATCCACTCTTTTCTAAAAATTCACTAATTTTGAATGTGTTTGGATAACCTACATTTGCTATAAAGTTTCATCTTCAACTTTTAACATAGCCTTATGAGTATTCCACTAAGTTTAGAAATGAAAAATGTTGACTCATACAATGCATCGATACTCAACAAAATAACGGTTTAAGAAAAGAAAAACAAAATAAATTTCTCAATTTGCACAAAAACACCTATTTTCTACAAAACATAGAGTTATTTATATGAATTTATTCTACGTTTTCTAAGTTTTAACTTAAAAGATAAGAATTCATCATATAGATTTGTATATACATTTGTTGTGTTTTTCTGTGTAATACCAATTCCATAAAGTAATGTTTTTTATACAAATACAATGATTTTTGTTCCAAATATATGTATATATATACCTGTGCATGTATATATATATATGTATTTATTCATATATTTTTTCTATGCAATTCCATGGACAATGAGCAATATTTCTATGGAAGAAAATAGAGTTTTTTTAAAAATCAGAGTCAGTATGTTTGTGTAAATGTATAGGTGTGTGTGTGTGTGTGTGTATATGCATACATATATATATGTATATAATTTATATGTATAATTCATACAAAAATTGTAGTTGTATGTGCTTCCATGCACAAGCCAAAAACCAAAATTCACATGTTTTAAAAAGGAATCAGAATTTATATTTCACCGCTTCAAAAGGTAGAGGGGCTGACACCTCCCCCATAAGGGAAGGCACTACTTGTGGAAGGTAGCACTTTCTCCATAGGCCACAGCCTATGGAGGGGGAATTGTCTCCCATAGCACCGCCCTTCCCATATGGGGAGGGCATGGCTGGGGAACCCAGTTTCCCCTTTTCAAACATGAAAAGCCATAGCAAACATTAAAAAGAAACCTAACACAAGTACGCCCTTAATTCAATGAGAGTTACATTTCAAAACACAAACTATTTATATATATATATATATACATATATATATATATATATATGTATTCATATGTGTGTGTGTGTAATAATCAAACAATTTGGCATCTGATTGTTCTTAGAAATTTAATAAAAAAGGTACTGGTTTATCTAAAGGAGATATAGAGAGATGAAATTATCTTAAAAATTTATAAAGGATTTTGAAAATAATGTACAGACTTCTTTGAATTATTTTATTCAAGAACACAACAAACATAGAAGTTTGCACAAAAAATTATTTGCACTCACAACATATTTCTTTCAATGCACACAAAAGGATAGAATATTTTTCTTAATTTCATAGTTTTGTAAACAATTCAAACACTTGGCATTCAATTTCTTCAGTAATAATTTCATTTTGAAATAATATTTATGGAAGAATATTGGAAAACCTGGAGATTGTACGCTTTCAGTTGGAGATTGGAGATGCTCTTCAGACAACTTCTTCTTTTTTCCTCTTTTCAATATGGTTTCTCTGAGAAAGCTTCTTTTTCTTCATCCTTTCTGATTGCTTTTCCAGCTCTTTAACTTTCCACTATCTACCCAAGATTAATTCTCAACACACTATTTTGAAAGATTCAACATTTTCTTGGCAGCCATTAGAGCAAAAATTGCAGAGTTTGTTTTCAAGATTATTTTCAAGAGTTGTTACCTTCTCAAGAACTATTTTCCCTCTTTAAAATTTCTTTTTCATTTTCCATTTCTAGCCTATTCTTGAAATGGATTTTAAAAATAAGAATAATTTTCAATTTAATTGCATGTAAATCCCCTTTTGAAAATATTTACTCAATAATAAAAATAAATATCTTATAACTAATGGTTAACTTATTAACTCCAAGACTAACTCAAATTAAAAGAAGAAAAGAATGCATGAGTATTTTAATCAAAAATCTATAATTAACTTTAATTAAAACTTAATCCTTTATTTTATCATTCTTTCATTTCATCATTTATTTAATTTACTATTTATTATTTAATTTGAAAATAATTCAAAACAAACACACAATAATTAGACATACCTAAATACAATCTATATGAATCTAAGTGTGTGTGTGTGATCAATAGGTCTTCCTACTTTGTCCTGTCAAGAAGCTAACTTCCTCTCCTTAATCACACCCTTGGTCTTTGACTTCTTGCAACTCAAGTGCACTTAGGCACACAACAATAATTGAAGTAGTATCACATTAAGATATAAATAAAGCAATACATTACATTAATTAAAATGTTTCTACTCCATTTTGTTTCATTTTCAAAATAAAACACATTCAATACTATTCAACTTTTCATAATTTAAATAAACACTTTCATTTATCTCCACACCAAAAAACCATCATATTAATTATTATTCTACTAGGCACATCAAAACATGTAACAAATCCTCTCAAAACCAAAAGTAACCTACATCAGGGCCAAGACGTGACACTTTCTATGCTGGATTTTTTTTCAAAAAAGAATAATCATTGTATCTTCAAAGATGAGGTGATAAAGAGTGGAGGGAACCCATATATTGCCAAATAATTTTTATTTATCTATTATAATAGTTACAACTATTACAAGAGCATTAAAATGTATGGTTGTAAATGCACAATAATACAATATTTAACTTTAAATTATTTTCATCGTATAGGTGATTAGCTTGAAATATGATGTGGTTCTAAGCCATTAACATGTTCCCTTTTTGAGGAGAGAGTACCTCCTTTTTTAGTTGAATGTGTTCTTTGACTAAACAAACCTTTAGTTGTATCTTGGAAAATGAGGTGAAAAAGGGTTCCCACATATTACCAAAGAATTATATTCATTCATTCTACTTGTTAAAAATATTACTTATTTCTCTCCTATTAATAAAAATAAAATTAAATAAATACATCCCTCTAAGTACCCATTAAACACATTAGGTTCACAATTGAATTAATTATGGTATTGTTAACTAAGAGCCAATTGAATAGCAATCAAATAATTATTCATAAAGGAATGCCCTTGCTCACTTACTAAAGTAAATATAGATATAAAAGTACTATTATATTTACTACAAATGAATATGATAATATAAAAAATATATATTTATTTTATCTACCCAAAACAACTATGATAAAAATTTGCATGAAATTTAGAAAGTCCTATAATGAAATCCATAGAAATTTCATCTCAATTTTGTCTAGTCATACATAGACATTTTAATAGCTTTTTTTTTTATTGTCTAACCTTTATTCTATTTATGTTCAATATGTTCTATGATAAATATTTGGGCTTCCCTTTTTAGTGCTTCCCAAAAAGTATTGCTAACTCTGTGATAAATTCATAGGAATCTCTAGTTCCAACCTAATACAAAAGCATGCATTTTCCTAAATTCATTATCTTTAATGGTTAAGTTTTTTCATCATAGAATATATTCTCATACCAAATAATTTTTTGTTTTTATAAGTTTCTCTACCATGCATGGATCTTATTGTAGCTTTTGAGTAGGGTCCCATTTAAATGCACTATTTTCCTACTCTATTTTTCCTTTATCTATCCAATTTTATTATAATATGGGAATGTAACATAATATTTATTTAATGGGCTATCCCTCCTACATAGTTTATTGTACCCAACATTCCCTTTCTCTTTCTTCTATAAAATCTTAGAGTCAAAGTCAAGCCTATTACTAATCCATTTTTGTATTTTGATAATGATAACATCTACTCAAAGAAATATTTAATAATATTTTGGTATATATTTACTAAAAAAATATACCCATTAATTATGACCACCATTATTTACTTTGTGAAAAATAGCTCCCATATACTTCTTATAAATATACCTTATCAAATATAAACCTTTGAGTTACTAAGCCTCCAATGCAATTTTCCATTATTAATGCTTATGGACTAAAATTACACTATACCATAAACTATCCCATGCTATCATGAATATTTTTTGATAAATATAGGGTACCTCAAACAATGGTTGGGAACATGAGTTCCTTTAGCTTCTCAAAATTTATATTGGTTGTTTCATTCTAATTGAAGGATTCAATTATTAAAAGGATTGTGAATGCTACTTTTATATGACCATAATATTCTATAAAACTACTATAGTAGCGTGTGATCCCCTAGAAATATTAGATATTTTTTACAGTTATAGGAACTTTATACTCTACCATAGCCTTGAAAATGTGAGGATCCTATTCACTCTAAAAATTACCTCCCTGAAAAAAGACTACAATAAATCTAATTCCAAGCCTAAGGAATACCAATATGACATAAAAAAAAGAAAACAACACATATACTTACGTAAAGGACAACATGAATCAATGTTGGGGAACATAACTCCTTCTTTGGTCCTAATAGGTTAAGGGTTGTTCCTCAATATTGCCATATATGGAATTTAAATAAAAATATATAAAATATAATTAATCTTTATAAAGAAATTGTGTCATATTACACTAAGAGTCTCCTAAACTATCATCTAAATTAGTTCAACTAGAAAAGGACTATATACATGCAAATAAGAATGAGGATGAGTTATTTTTCACATGATGAATCCAATTAAAGTTATCATACACATCAATAATGTATAAATATTTTTATCATGACCATCTAAATGTGTGATTAGTTTATAATATTTTAGATAATTATATCAAGTCATAAAAATAGATAACAAGGGGAGGAAAAGAATAAAATAATTATAGAATAACTAGGAGAAAAATCAATTTATTTTCCTACAAATTATTACATTTTTTTTCTTCTAAGTTACATCCTACCACATGTGGAGTATAATAAATCCTTTCAAAGTAGTGAAAAATAAATATAATATTTTAGTACAAATGAAGATGAACATGAGTAATGTGGGCAATGGGCCTATCTTGATTAGCTAAAGCATCTTGTTGAAGGAAAGAGGTCACGAGGTCCAGTCTCCCAACCATCCTTGTGGTAGTGGATGGTGTGTAGCTCCAACACCATTAGTCATGTGAATTTTTTTTACCAAGTGCACTATAGTTTATAGTGGGATGGATTCCCAAGCAATTCATGTAGTCTAAAAGGAAAAAAAAGATGGACATGAGTATAAATCAAAAATATGAGAGGTGAATGTAATTTTTTGTATGTGGCTAATGATCATGCTATACTATACACCCTGGCATGTATCCTTTTGGAGGTCCAGGGTTGGGTAGGGATTTGGGAGCGGCAATCCCCGAGAAAAATTTTCCTCCTACTTTTTCGCATCATCACCAAAAGAGGAAAAAATAAAAAAATAAAAAATTGACTTTGTAGAACCCTAATCTAGAAGCTTCTAAGCTTGTTAAAAAGGGGTTTGGATGGGCCTACATTTTGATGAAAAAACATGATTATTCGCAAGATTCTAATAGGTTTTTGCACTGGATAATAAAATCATTGGATGGTTGTAGTTTGGTGGATGTAGTTTGGATTGGGTTAACCACGTTAAATTCTCTGTGTTATAATTTATTCTATGTATTTTTTAGTTTCTCTATTTATTAATTAAATCTACATTTAATTGTTAGATATCTTCCTTTCTAACCCTAACAAGTGGTATCATAGTGGGTTGTCTTTTGATTATCATCTGTAGGAAGGTCTCACAGTTGAGTGGGAGTAATGGCAGATGAGGGTAAGAAGGTTGAGAAGTTTAATGGGAAGAACTATTAGTTATGGAAGATGTAGATGGACGAATACCTCTATTAGAAAGATTTATGGTGGCCATTGGAAGGGAAAACCAAGAAACCCTTTGCAATGTTTGATGAGGACTAGGATATTTTGGATAGAAAGGCTCTTGGAAGTATTTGTTTATGCCTGGCAAAATCAGTGTCGTTCAATATTACAATAGAAAAGACAACTCAAGAGTTGATGGAAACCCTTGTGAAGTTATATGAAAATCCTTTCACTTCAAATAAGGTATTTCTTATGAAGCGTTTATTTAATATGAAAATGGTAGAAGGTGGGTCATTTACTGATCATTGAAATGAGTTTAATATGGTCACCAGTCAATTAACTTCTATGAAAGTAAACTTTGATGAGGAAGTTAGGGCTCTTTTGATTCTATGTTTTTTTCCTAAAAGTTGGAATAGCTTGGTAATGGTTGTTAGCAATTCTGTTTCTAGTTTGAATACATTGAAATTTGATGATGTTGATGTTATTTTGAGGAAGGAAATTCATAGTAAAAGCTCAAGTGGAACATCCACATCAGGCAGTGTTTTGAATGTAGAAAGTAGGGGCAGAACAAAGGAGAGAGGAAACAATTTTTGAAATCATGGGAAGTCACAAGGAAAATCAAAGGATAGAAGGTCCAATCTACAGATAAGAGGGATTGTTGGTACTATGGCAAGCCAGGTCATTTAAAGAAATATTGTTGGTCTCAAAAAAATAAAGGAGAAAAAAATGAAGTAAAGAGGAAAATGTGGTAAGTAATAAATTTGATGAGGATGCTTTGATTCTTTCCCTTGATAATGTCGATGATTCTTAGGTGTTAGATTCAAGGGCTTCATTTCATGCTACCCCCCATAGAAGTTATTTTCTTGATTATGTCAAAGGGGATTTTGGGCTGGTTTATTTAGGAGATAACGAACCTTGTCAGATTGTTCAAAACGGAAGAATCGAGATTAAGGTGTATAATGGGAATCATTGGCTACTTCATGAGGTAAGGCATGTTCCAAAGTTAAGTAGAAATTAAATTTCAGCAAGGAAACTAGATGATCAAGGTTGTATTGTTACATTTAGTGATAAAAATTAGGTCACAAATGGTGCCTTAGTGGTAGCAAAAGGTGTGAAAGTAGGAACCTTATATCTTTGTATAGGTCATATTGTTCCTTCTACTTTAATTGTTACGAAAAAATTTCAATGTTTAGGAATAGTTGTTTTAGTTCAGAAAGTAGAAGATCATGCAGTTGTTGTGGACTTTGAATCAGTACTGTGGCATAATAGACTTGGGCATATGAGTGCAAAAGTTATGAAAGTAATTCATTCAAATAATGTTTTACTAGGTCTAAAATGTGTTAATATGGATTTCTGTGAAATTTTTGTGTATGGAAAACAAAAGAGAGTAAGTTTTCTCAAGGATGGGAAGCAAAAGAAAGATGAGAAATTGGAACTTGTGCATATGGATGTATGGAGACCAGCTCAGATATCTTCTCTTGGTGGCTCTCAGTATTATGTTACATTCATTGATGATGCAACTAGGAAGGTATGGATTTATTTCCTTAGGAATAAATCTAATGTATTTGAAACTTTAAAAAAAAAAAATCTTGGTTGAGAATGAGATGGGTAAAAAACTAAAATGTCTCAGATCTAATAATGGTGGTGAGTATTACAACAAAGAGTTTGAAGATTATTGTTCCTCTAATGGTATTAGTAAGTAGAAAATAGTTCCAAGGACTCCATAGGAAAATGGAGTGGCTGAGCACATGAATAGAACAATAATGGAGCATGCACATACTATGAGATTGCTTGTTGGGTTTCCTTTAAAAATATGGGAAGAGATTGTAAACACTATTTTTTATTTAATTAATAGAGGTCCCTCTAATCCTTTGGGTTGTAGTATTCTAGAGGAAGCTTGGAAAGGTAAGAAGGTAAGTTATTCTTTTCTCACAACCTTTGGTTATGAGGCATTTCCACATGTAGATTCTGAAAATAGAACCAAGCTTGATGCAAAATCAAAGAAATGTATATTTTTTGGATATGACATTGATAAATTTGGTTATAGGCTTTGGGATTTTGAAAATTAGAAAATTGTGAGAAGCAGGGATGTCATATTCAATGAAAAAGTGTTGTACAAAGATCTGTTGCTACAGGATGAGAAGAAAGAAAGTGATTATGCAGTGTTGGATGATATTCCAAACAATGATGTTTCATTGGTTCCTCATGCTCCGCAACAACAGTAACAACAAATTCCACAAACTCATATGAATGTTAGATGATCTTCAAGGATAAGTAGACCTCCAGAAAGATTCTCTCCATCTTGGTATACTATTTTGTTAATTGATGGTGGTGAACCGAAATATTATGATGAAGCTATGTAGTTGGATACCAAGGTTCAATGTGAGAATGGAATGGAAGAAGAAATGGACTCCTTGCAGAAAAATTAGACTTGGAAATTATGCAAGTTGCCTGCAGGTAAAAAGGATTTACTAAACAAATGGGTTTATAGGATAAAAGAGGAGGATGGAGGTAAGAAGAGATTTAAAGCCAGATTAGTTGTAAAGGGATTTATATAGAAAAAGGGTATTGATTTTGATGAGATTTTTTCTCCAGTTGTTAAAATGAATTTTATTTGTATTTTTTTAAGTATTGTGGTTGTTGAAGATTTCATTTAGAATAGCTTGATGTTAAAATAGCCTTTCCCAATGGTGATTTGGAAGAGGATATATGGAATAGCCACAAGGTTTTGAGCTCAAAGGTAAGGAGAAACTAGTGTTCAGATTGAAGAAAAGTTAATATGGCTTGAAGCAAGCACCTCGGCAATAGTGCTTGAAATTTGATAGTTTTATGGCTAAGCAAGGCTACAACAGGTGTAATTTTGACCATTGTGTCTATTTTAAGAGGTTCAATAATGACAACTACATTATTTTATGTTTATATGTTGATGAAATGCTTGTAGCAAGGTCTAACATGGATCACATAAGTGAGCTAAAACAAAATTTAGCAAAATATTTTGTTATGAAGGATTTGGGGGTGCAAAACAAATCCTTGGTATGAAAATTTGTAGAGATAGGAAAAGCAAAAAAAATTTATCTCAGGCTAATTATGTTGAAAAGGTGTTTTAGAGATTTCATATGGAAAATGAAAAAGCTATCAGTACACCTTTTCCTAGTCATGTTAAATTAACTAAGGATATGTTTCCAAAGACACAAGAGGAAGAAAAAATGTCCAAAGTACCATATGCTTCAGCTATAGGTAGTTTAATGTATGCCATGGTATGCATGAGACGAGATATTACACGTCATAGGAGTTGTTAGTAGGTATTTCAGTCATCTAAGAGTTAAGCATTAAAATGTGGTAAAATGGATTCTCAAGTACTTGAGAGGTACATCCAATAAATTTTTATGTTTTGGGGGCTCTAATACTTATTTAAAAGGCTATGTTAACTCAGATTTGGCAGGGGATATATACCACGCAGAGTACCATAGGTTATGTATTTACAATTGGTGGGATAGTAGTGAGTTGGATTTCTTGATTGCAAAAGGTGGTTGGTTTATCCACCACAGAGGTAGAGTATGTTGTTGCAACAAAGGTGACAAAGGAGATGATATGGCTACAACTTTTCATGGATGAGTTGGGAAAACAATAGGCTAGAAATTACTTGTTTACAAATAGCTATAGTGCTATACATCTTGCAAAGAATTATGCCTTGCATTCTAAAGCAAAACACATATAGTTGAGATATCATTTCATTTGGTCAATTTTGGAGGATGAATAGGTCAAGTTGGACAAGATAGATATAGATGCCAATACAACGGATATGTTTACGAAGGAAGTGACAAGGGAGAATTTGAGCTCCTCCTCAACTTTGGTTGGCCTTCAAGGTTGAATTCAAGTATAACAGCGCAATGGGGTCCAAGGTACTTATTTCCAGTGGGAGCTCTAAGTGTAGCAGTGTCGTCTAGGATCAATATCCAAGTGGGAGATTGTGTTGGTGTGGAGTTTGATCAATCTCCAAGTGGGAGATTGTTGGTATGTGGTGATTGATCGTGCTATAATGTACACCCTGGCATGTATCTTTGTTGAGGTTTGGGGTCAGGTGGGGTTTTTGGGGCAGTAGTCATCGAAAAGTGGGGGTTCGGGGGCAGTAGCCCCCAAGAAAATTTTTCCTCCTACTTTTTTGCATCATCACCAAAAAAGAAAAAATAAACAAAAAAGGAAAAAAAATTGACTTTGTAGAACCCTAATTTGGAAGCTTTTAATCTTGTTATAAAGGGGTTCAGATGGGGTTATAGTATGATGAAAAACATGATTATTCACAAGAAAGTAATAAGTTTTTTCACTGGATAATGAAATCATTGGATGGTTGTGGTTTGGTGGATGTAGCCTGGATTGGGTGAACCACATTAATTTCTCTGTGTTATAATTTATTCTATTTTTTTTTAGTTTATTTTTTTATTAATTAAATCTTCATCTAATTTTTAGATATTTTCCTTTCTAACCCTAACGGTAATGATCATTTTTACATGGGAGTATTTTTAACTTGAGGATTATCATACACATTATAAAAATGATTTTATCAAAGAATCCATAGATATTATAGGCACTTGTAACTAAACAATTCATAAAATATCTATATCAACAAAAGTGATAAAAATACTTTATTATTAATAGAGTCCCCAAAAATCATCAACCAACAATGAAGAAAGTTTGTGAACATAATGATTCTAGTATTTAAATATTATATTATATTGGTCATATAAATGTTATAATTCCTTTAAAATACAATCCTTTCAATTATTTGAATTCCTATATTATGAAATTTATAGGGAAAATCCCAAACTTGACACAAGAAACACAACTTGTGTTAATTCATTAATAACCTTCTAACATTATAAAAGTTTATTTTTTATAAATACTATTTATATTGACATATCCCTTGAATGATTGAAAAATAGGCTTTTAATAGGGGTGAACCAAATATGGTAATAGATAGACCCATTCTCCTTTACTCCATTAGGAAATAAGATCCCCACCTCAAATTGATTAACAACCCTTAGGTGAATCAACTCAAGGTGAGAATCTTCATATTTCCTTATGCTTGAAGGATGGGGGTCAAGGTGAAATAGCACTTTGGGGAGAAAATATAAAAATACTCAACGAATAACAAAATGAAATTTAACACTTGGAATAACAAGATTAAACTAAATACTAAGAGAACCTAAAATCAAATTGTAGATTAGAGAGGGGTAGATCTGAGTGTACCTTTCACCAAAATTCAGTGTCTTAAGCTGATCTAGGACTTGTTTTCCCATGGGAAAATGGGTCCAAGTGCAAATATTTTCTATAACTTTTGTGAGCCTCTAATATAGATATGAATCTTCCAATTTTTCAATATTTCACAATCAAAATGTTAGAAATGACTTTGGGTTCTTAGTTTTTGTGAGAAAATGACAACTTTGACAACTTTTGACAATTTCTTCAATTTTTCTCTTCAAAAGATCTTTAGGCCTTCTTCAACCTTGTTCTACAAACACAACATGAGTAGGAATTTTTCCTTTTTTGGTGAATGGGAGTTTTCCTTGGTCAAACCCCATTTTGCTAATTAAAGATTGAAATTAATAAGATCATGAAATAGGGAAAGAAGAATGAAGAAATATATGATATCACTCAACAAAATGTTGAATAAGTCTTCAAATGAAGGTTTGCAACTTGCATGAGATGGCATCAATGCATGTGGATCTTGACAATGAATCTTGCTTGAAATAGTGCTTTAAGTACTTGATTTGATCACGAAATCTACATCACAATGTTAGTTATAGAAACATAAATGATGCAAGAAGACCTTGACATGACAATTGGACCTTTTTATTTTAAACTCTAAGAATTAGGTAGCATGACCCTCTTTAAACTGTAGTGCACCTAGTAAAAATTTTAACGTGACTAGTGGCATTGGTGTGGAATGCCCTCTAGTACCACAAGGGTGGGGGAGACTAGAAATCATGACCAACCTCCTGTAATAGGAAAGATTTAGCCAATTGAGCTAGGGCCCCCGCCCCAATAAGGTATTTAGTTTAAAACTTGATAGAGCTAACTTTTTTTTAGATTAGAGGAATTAGGTAGCTAACATGAAAATTGGATCTTGAATGCTACAATAAAAATATAATAAATCTACCTTTGAATGCCTTTGATCACAACTTTATCTCTTGTAAATGAAAAGATTATGTTTATTATATCAAAATTGTTGAGTGAAACATAGTGAAATAACCTTATATTTATTTGTATGTATCCTTAATTTCCTAAAACTCAAATATCTGAAGATGAAATTGAATTATAGATTTGAAAACATTAAAATACAGTGAAAAACATAATATAAATTGAGGTCCTAAGGTCAAGTGAGGACCCATTCACACATGATTGAATGGGTCCTAGGTCCCTAAATGTAGGACATACATTGCTCAAGGTAAAGTTTTATGTTTAAGCATTAATGAATGTCAGCTTTCCCTTTCAAAAAATGTAATTAAATAGGCTTTGAAAATTAATTAAAGGGCCAATTAAGGCATAATTAAGCTCAATTAATTAAATGGGCCCTAAATAAGTGTGAAAATGTAAATAGATACATTTTACAACAATAAATTAAGGCACAATTAATTCTAAATTAACTAGGATGGTCCAAACAAGTGAGAAAATTTAAAGGGATAAATTTTCCATCACTACATCCCTAATAAAACCTCTATAGGGAAATGACTCAAATAACACACAGTATCAAGGATCTAGCATCACACTTACATGAGTGGGAGTTCAATATAAATTATAAATTACATGTATGGAGTAGGGAGAGGGTCATTAATAGGTTTAGGAGTAAATTAGACTAATATTAGAGGTACATATTTAGAGAATTCAATTTTCTATCAAATAGGAAAATAGGGTCCTAATTATATTACATGTCATCCAAAAGGCTAAGAAGAAATAAACCAATAAAAGCTAACTAGAAAAAACTAATAAAATATAAAAGAAAAATAGAATGTAGAAAACTAACAAGCAATAGGAAAAAAACCAAAATCTATAGCATATCTTCAAGAGGAGTCATATTTACCCCATATTCATAAAGGAAAAAAAACATCATCAGTGTCCATGTTTCTATAGTAAGGAAAAAGTATCTTTTTTCCTTACTTGATTTGGGAATAATTATCATTGAATTACCTTAATTGTTCCTTGGAATAGTATTGTAATGTGTTGTACACATTCACATCATTGTAGGGCCCTTATTTGTTTAAAACATACCTTAAATTATCCTTTGAAAAAGTGTTGTAAAGTGTTGTAACACACTTTCACACTTATCTAGGGTCCTCTTAATTAATTGTGGTTAATTAGAGTTAACTAGCCCCTTTAATTCGAATTTAAGCCTTATTTGTAACACCTCCAAAAGATCTATCCTAACACCCATGATTCAAATTACATAATATTTAATTTAGAAAAGTCAAAATCTAATAAATTGGTGCTAGGACCCATTCACCCTAGGTTGTCAAAGTTGTCAAGTTGCAAGATTGACGTTCAAAGTGTAATAACAAAGAATTGAAGCTACACAATTAAGTATAGGGTATTAGCAGCTGAAAACTAGGAATCTGAGAGTGTAGACATCAAGGAAAATAACCCAAATCTCAGTTTAAGAAACCCTAACAAGTACCTATTCACCACTAAAGGTGAACGAGTCCTTTGTGCCCTAAAAATAGGCTTCTTACAGCAAGGTACACACCTCTTTAAGCTCTAAAAACTCTCATCATAGTTGCTATAATAGTTAGGGTCAATTTCTTATTGTTATTTACATCTTTTGGTCCTCTTAATTACATAAATCATAGTGATTTTGGTGGAGATATTTTAGTGGTTTACCTTGATCTTAGCAAGCCCTAATTTTTCGACACCATCACTTTCAAAAATTCTTTACAACAAGACCATCAAGAATATCCTTCAACCTTCCTATTTGGAAATCCTACACATCATTCAAGTTTAGTTAATATGTTTATTGTCAAATCCTATTTTGAATATTTTAGTAGTAGTTATAACCACACTAATAAATTGAAGTAGGTTGAAAAAAAGGTGGAGCCCAAAAAGTGAAAAACGATCATTAGTTTTATATTACATTAAGGTTTACAAACACATTGATAAATTAGAGATGGCATAATACAAGAAATATAAAAATACACATGCCCATATTTGGAAGTCAATGTATAAGATACAAGCACAACACATAGATGGATCATTTTGAGGTAACCATGTGAAAAATAGGGATTGATAGTTCTAGGGTGTCATAAAATTGCACACTATGGTAATTTCACACTTACACATCTATTCCATTACATTTACGATAAGAACCTATAAGTTGAATTTTCAAAACTTCAACTTCATGGGTGGCAATGATGAAACACTAATGGCCTAGATACCTCATTCTTTCAAATTTTTGAGTAAGACACTTGCATGACTTGCGATGCTAGCATCCCTCAACTTTTTGAGATTCAAATGAGAATATTTTGCCTCCTTTTCCTATGGCATATTTCATTGTGGTAGAAACACATGAGTAATGACTCCTATCGCCCATGAAATCTTTTAAAAAATCATCTTTTCACACTCATTCTCATTCATTCTAACTCTCATTGAATCTTTCTCTCTCTCATTTGATCTTGCTCTCTCTTTCATTATACTCTATATTTCTCATTCTCTCTCATTCTCCATAGTTAAGCTCTAACAAATTTGTATGAAAGAAATAGTAAAGACTCTCTTGAAAGCTTCTACATCATGTCCATCTTGAGTGAAAAGGGGAGCCATAGGTTGTTGGTATTGCTCTCTTGTCTTCTTATCTTCTCTATTTAATGTTGTCTATTTGATCTCATATTTTTATTCATAATAGGGGCTTTCCTCCTTTATGGGAATTGTTTCTATTACATGTCTTTATAATCATGATAGCAATTATCCTCCTTTGAGGTATCTGTTTATATAACATGTATTTACATTTCATGTATTTTTATCTATCTCTATCTATCTAGTTTCTATGGAGGTGGAAACACCAAAATAGGGGTTTGACTGAGGCAAGAAAAGAAATATCTCCAATATTTTTCCCTCTTTTTTATGTATGTAGATGTATGGATTTGAGAAGCTAGATGCTACAAATTTAATGGTTTTATTCTTTGTTTTACCAAAGATGACAACACAAGGAACATATGTCCTCAAGTCCATTTTCTATCATCTATGGAAGAGGCTTAGTCATCTTATGGGTAAAATATGTACCTTCTATACTTTCCATTTATATATATATACGTAGGATTAAAATTCTCATATATTTTTGTAATTAAGTAATTTCATTATTCTCGTTGTTAGTAGCTTAGATTTTATTTTTTATCACTTTGTATAAATATTCTTTATTCTTCATCTCACTCACTTGAGATTTGATACTTAAGGTAACCATGGACTATTTTCTCCATGAGTACACCTTTGTCTCAAGGGTAGTGAATCCCCTAGTTTAAATTTTGGTGAACTTGATGTGAATGAAATCATTTATGACCTTTTTCTTTAAAATTTAAATTTTTTTGATAATGCTTTTTCTAAACAAGATTCTAATATGTTTGATTATGTGTTAGGTGATTTCTTAGAGGCATCTCCTTTTAGTAAACAAAATTATAAACAAACATATTTATCACAACCTTTTTCTTCTTCAAAATTCGAAGAGTCCATGAATGTGATTGCAGTCTCTGCCACCCCTTAAAGGCCTAAGGGACTGGTCATGTATGTGACACTATCTAGCGTGTGTCCTAAAATAATTCACTCTATTTGTGGGGTCTTGTTGAAAATGTCACATTGGACCTTTACATGAGGAGTATATAATCTAAGGCTTTCTATTATAGAGTGTTAGCCCATACTTACAATACTACAAGGAACCAAAAAAATTGAATCAACCTATTTATTTACCACCTTCTCAAGGTATGTGCAAGATCATCATGGAAAATGTGGGCCCTTAATTGGTAAAAAATTCAAAAAAATCAAAGTTAGGTAGCTTGATGTAAAAATTTGAATAAGTTATCTATATTATTTAAAAAATATGTAAGAATATAATCTGTAGCAAATTGAATGTAGTTTTTAAATAACTAGGTTTATTTTTTATTTTTTAAATCTATTTGGTGAAAATTTGAAATTCCAATGCAGTAGTACTTAAATTTCAGGGAAAAAATAAGAAGTAGGTTTCTTTCTAACCACCCTAACCACAATAAAATGATAATATTTTTTTATAAAATTTTAGACACAAGTAGAGGACTCATGTCTGGATGTGATGCATATATTTTTTTTTTCCAAGTAAATAATTAATTATGAATTTTTTATTACAACTTTTTAAAAATATAAGAACTCGTATGTTTGACCACCTTATCTTGGTCAAAACTTCATGAAATTCAATTTTTCTTTTTTTAAACCTATAGTATGTGAATCATAAAATGTGATGCATGTTTTGGATTCAAAAAAAGTGATAACATTTGAAAGCTATAGATATTTTTCAATCAGCCTATCAATTAAGTTTTTAGTCGTAATTCAAATAGAAAATCAATAATAGTTATTTATTAAATTCAAAGTAAATCATAATTTATATTGGTGGAAAGCTGAGAATCTCCTTTAAAAACCCTTTCCATTTCATCAATTTTGGGTAAAAGAAAAGTTGTTAGCCACATAGCCTACAAATACCCATCATATCACCACTTTTTGGCCCATCATGATCCTGCACATACCCCTCAACAAAATATTCCTTAAGCACCTAAATTTGTAGCTAACCCACCTAGTGAGTATGATCTTGTTGAGAAACTTCACATTACTATTGCCAAGATCTCACTTTGGGATTTTCTTTAGACTACTCTAGTTTACCAAGGTATGCTTTATGAAGCCTTGCAAAAGATATTATTTTCTTCTTCTACTAGGTTGGTCAATGTGAATTTGTTGATAGATCATATTCATGCAGATTCACCGAATATTATGCTCTATCTACATGAGCTCCCACCTTCAAAATTACAGAAGCAATTAGATCATGTAATGAGAATAATTTATATTAGCAATATTGATATTAGGAATGCTCTTTTTTTTAATTTTTGCAACTCTCAACATATGTACCATTAACTTGTTACCTAAAATTAAAATTGATTCAACTTCTCTTCCTATGTCTTCTTCATACATTTGTGGATTCAATAATGTATATCTACAATATTTAGGTATGGTAATTTTACCTCTAAGGTTGGGACCCATTATAGTACCATCCCTAGTATATATTATGTCAAGGCCATTACCTTATAAAATTTTCCTAGTAAGACCATGGATTCATGATTTGTGAGGAATCACTTCTACCTTGCATTGTTTTGTGAATTTTTTTGCCATTAATAATGTGATCATTGTAGACATGTGAAATTAACATCACACATTCCTCATATTTAAATGAATCATATTCACCTGATCAATTAAATAAATCAATTTTGATTGATTATTCTCCTTAGGTCATTTCATTAGGTTAAATAAACTAATATTTATTTGATTTAGTCTAACATCTTCTTCTTTGATTAATAAATCAAGTCTTTATTTAACTAAATATAAAATCATTTTCAATCTCCTTTTGATTTATTTTAATCCATAAACTTAAATCTAATAGGTCAAATCACCTAATCCCTGATTGAATTAATTAAACTTTGATTAATTTAATCCTAATCTCCAAAATTATCTATATTTTTCCACTTACACATGAAAATGCATTTAAATTATTTATTAAAATCTTTATTTATTTTGAACTTTGCATCTTTGGGGAATATTCCTCCAAGTTTGAAAATCTCTCCAAAAGGGATTTTTCCTTCCAACAAAGCATTTAAGAGCTCTTACATGTATCTTACATGTCTCTTGCACAAGTCAAACTTAGCATTTAACTCATCTTGTCATCAAATTCAAATTTCAAATCTCCCCCTCTTTGGCACATTGACCAAAATGTGCTCATTCATCAACCTCTCACATATTGACAAGTGGCACCTTGTCATTGGTGGATCTTTAGTCCCACATCCTCCATGTTTGGAATTCTTTTATTCTTCTTGGCTATAAATAGAGAGTTTCTCTATTATATTACTCCACAATTTTTGTATCTTTCTCCACAACTCATCCAATTTATTATTTCATCTTGATCATCATCTCCACAACTCCACAATCTTCATAGAATTTTCATATCATTTTCATCATTCAGCTTAATGAGGATTGGGAAAGCGCTTCTTTCCACATCAAAGAAGCACCAATCCACTATGAGATAGAGTTTGACTCTAACTTTCATATGCTTTCACTTAGTTTATTTTGATATCTTACTTTTTGTTTGCATACGTAGCATGATCAATTATTTCATATGGATGCTCTATCTAATTTGCTTGATTCAACTAACAATACTCATGTTTGTTTTCAACAAAAATGTAGATTTTCACATTTACAATCACAATGAAGGTTGACCTTGATGTTATCAACTTATGTCAAATGAAAGCTCTTTGTCAAACCTTAGTTGCTCCTACTCTCAAAAATCTTATTCCTTCATTATTTTCTAATGCATTGACTTCTACTCTAGCAATTCCTATTGCAAAGGATACTCTTGAGATGAATTCCCCTAAGGAAGATCACCTCGAAGAAGAGAATCCTAATTCTTTAATTTCTACTTCTTTTGAATTGAATGCATATCTTGGTGATGATTGAGGGTTCTTGAATTTTACCAAATTATATATTATGGAGTACAAAGACCCTATTCACGTAGACATTTTAATGATATCATTCATGTAGTGCCCCTCCGCTTTTGGTCCTTCATCATATTCGAGTATGTGTGTCTAAATGAATTATGATGTCATGTTGGTTTATTGGTTGCCTTGATTGATTAGCCTTGAGCTAGGTGATAAGTTAGTATTTTGATTAACTTGTCTAAGCAAGGTAATCAAGTTAGAATACCTTTTTAGGTAACTATTATAAAAGTTAGAATTAAAATAATAATACAATGCAAAGTATATGTTTATTAATAAATAATTAAATTAAATTATTTTATTGAAAATTTGCCTAATGTGGTAGTCTATAAGGTATTACTATGAAAAGATAATTAATTCAATAAAGATAATTAGTGCCTAATAAGTGAGTTTCATTAAGAAATTTCAAAGTGAGAAAATATTAAAGTAAATAAAATATTAAAAATTTGAACTCAAGTTTGAATAAAGATAAAAGCAAGGAAATCAATTAAAAAAATGGAAAAGAACAGTTTATTGCTAGTAAATAAAAAAATAAAATAAAGCATCATGATAAGATTTTGAATTGAGATAGAAAAGCGAAGAAAATATAGTAAAATCTTCCTCCTTGATCATGCACAATTGGAAACAAAGTTGAAAAGGGGAAACTTGTTATAATGCTTGATTTTTGTTTTTTTTTCTTTTGGAAACCTTCTACTTATCTCCTCTAGGAGGAGATTTTTAGGGGGGGTCTATGCTTCCTCATGGGGCAATCACACGAAACACACACCTTGCTCATGCCTTCAGATTCTACTCACAGGCCTTTCAGAACTACTATGTTTGGAACCCGATTAATGCACAATTGTTTTGGAAATTTTGGACTTACATGGCGGTGGAATCGTTTGTAAGATATTGGGAAGAATTGCAGTGAGTTTGAAGAAAGCTGAGATAGAAATGCGGTCTCAGGGCTAGAGCTCCATCTTGTCATGCCTTGAAATTTAGGTTCCATCAATTTTTAAATTATAACCCTACCTTTTATATTTGATTTCGAATTTTTCAATCCATGACTTCGGCGTCTGCTTGTAGTCTTGTATATGGTGATTTTATAACTCTATTGATAGTTTGATTCATTATATATTTATCACTTTTGACTTAAGACTTGCCATTGTGTTAAGCTTCATCCCACCATGTCAGGATACCAGCTTATAGTTTAGGATCTAGTACTTGGGCGTTAAGAAGACCATGTTCCTTTGAGGCAGCGTATTGCATATGGCTCTATCTTGCGTTGTCTCTCTCTTACCTGTGCCTCCATAGAGCCTATGATTTGACAACTCTTTGTGGCCTTCTGTTAAATGGTCGATATGCTTGGTCCATGCTTTCCAACTCCCTCTCTTAATCGTTTGAATTAATATTAGAGCTTTGATCTGAATTTAGCCATATGAATTTTGGGTAGTACATAGCTCAATTTGAGATATTTGTGGCATTCCTTGTCAACTGTTCAAATGTATTCCATGTTGTCCCAGCGTTCAATGCATGTTCACCAAGATAATTGTAACCGTAATGAGAGATATAAATGCCTTATAATGTATACATTATATATTTACACCCCCTTATAGCTTTGCCCCTGCCATCGCATTACTTAAGTCTGTGTTGTTTGGATTTGATGCCTTGAGAGAAGCTCGCACACTTCCAACTATGATTTATATTTTCTCTATCTCGATAGGAGAATTGTGGGTTATTTCATGAACACACTTTGTGCTCAGTATCCCCTAAGGTGGATGATTGTATATGCCATTTGTTTGTGTCATTATGATTATGCCCCTGCCCTTTAATTGCTTGATGTTGTTGTGTGGCTTACCGACCGCACTTTAGAGTCATGCTTTTTCTTCCATGAATTATGTGGTTGGTGTTCCCATACATTAAACTTAACTTTCCTTGTTAGATTCTTACTGTGATGTTCATTTGGTTTAATATATCTAGTTCTCTTTGAAAACAATAATGCTTATAAGCCCGATTCTCATGCTTGATAGTAGATGGCTCACTCTGACCGTTTATTGCGTCTCATTTAGCTACCTAGCACACAAAATATTTAAAAATGACTAATCAACGCATCCTTCTCATTAATCTCTGAATGGTTTACATGATAAGATCAAAACATGTTTCATAGATTTAGTGGCTTGACTGCGGTTCTCATGCTATCTGTAATCTTTGATTCTCAGTGGAAATTTTAGCAGATCCCAATCATATTTTCACAATCATAACACTTTGTTTAGTATACCATAAGTCTTACAATTCTGGTTCATATTAACAACCTTCAGTAGGTCCAGGACTTGCTAATTGTTAAAGTGAAAATTATTATATGGATTATGATAAATCAATATAGGTGTAGTCACTGACTATTTCTGTGTGCTAAAATTTAGTTAACGTGCCTAGATCTACATTCAATGTTGGCTTTCCTCACCCTCTTGAAAGCCTTCAAATTTGAGTTCAACGCCTTCAATCATATATGCTTCTAATCATCTGGTTCTACTTTTCATTCTAGAGGTAAGTTTTCCTATTCGCTTGAAGTTAAGTTTGGGAAACAACTAACATTTAAATAAATCCTCAAGATCTCAACCGAATGCTTTTAAGCGTGAAGTTATTTGTCTTAGGTAAGGAATCTTACTTCTTGCGTGTGTTGTTTTTTTTTTAAATTTAGGAAAACATAGTATGGTTATTACTTTTCCAAAGAAGAAATTAAAAAAAAGGTACATTAGAAAAATTTAGCATTGTAAGAGCTTTTGTTTCTTAGGGCCACGTGAATTTCCTCATGAAGACTTTTCTTAGCTAAATGGTTTCTTTGTCTTACTTCTTTTTTAATAGTGAAAACACTTATCCATGTGGGAAAAAGTCCCCAATTTAAGAGAATTGAATAAAATAGTTACTTAGTGACATTAAACTTAAAAAGGAGAGCATCTTTTTGGTTTACTTTAAAAATGTGTTTTATTTTTCTAGGGGAAAATAAATGGAATATGTATATATTTAATTATATTTATTTTCATGAATATTTTTATATAATTCAAGATCTATAATATATATATAGATATAATGAGTAATTGGATTTAATAGAAACATAGGTGTGAGAATATGAATGAATAATATTAATAAATGTATGTGTGTATTTGGAGTAAGGTGGTGGAAAAATAATACTATTGTCTTCATGAATTTACTTAGTAAAAGGGGTATTGATACTTTTCTATTTACATGAAAATGAGCAGTTACAATAGGGCCATGATAGCATGATTTTAGAGTCAAAATTTAATGCTAGGGCTTTGTAGTGAATGTTTCATTAATAATGGAGCTACTTTGGGATATCATTTCACAATTGTTAATTTAATCAAATGAGAAAACTATTTCATTTTGTTCCATTTTCGATCTTTCATTGAGTTCTTGGCCAAAGTATTATCGCTTGCAAGCATATTACTATTGGTTGACTTTGCGGATTGGTTTTATGGTTGATTTGGGTATGTTGATGATTTTGGTGCTTGGAGGGAGCCTTTGTGTACCTAAAGGTTAATGAGAGGGTTTTGACTTTTGAGGTCGATTTGGTTTTGAATTGATTGTGTTAGTGGGATTGAGGATGGAAATTTTGTTGGGATGTTGCCACTTGCTATTTTACACTTGTTGACTTGTTGATTGTGGAATGAAAATAGTTCTTTGAGACCTTGTTACTATTGTTAGTTCTTGATAGGGAATCCTTGTGATGACTTTTTGAGAGTCTTCCAGAGGTTTGATTTTATTGTTGCTCAATGTTTTTTTTTTCTTATGTGCTCTTGACATGGCAAGATATTGGTATCATTATTTTGGAAAGGGTTGTACAAAACTTTGTGAGATTATGGTTATGTACTTGTTAGTGAGATGGGTAATGCCTCACATGCCTTTATGTTGTGATTCTATGTTTAAATTATGATGGTACAACCCTTGTTTTTTATGTTTGTTGGGTCTCTAGGGAGAGTGGCTCTTCATGGGGGCTAGCGCCTCGAGTAAGAGGAAGTGCACAGGATAACCCACGAATGAGTTGTTAATCAAGTGAAAACATAATAAATGAATTTAGGAGGGATGGGTAGTAATCACATAACAAGATTAAAAATTATGGTTACCTCATCTTCATTAGGGCTTTCACAGACTAATGGAAGTTTGAGAAGGCCGTGGTCAGAAAAGTCATAATCTCATCTTCATGAGAGGTTATCGACTCCGCATGAGCTACCCTATGGTGTCGGCGCCTCAAGTAGGAGGAAGAGCCAGGAGATCCATAGATGGGTGTCGGCGCCTCAAGTTGGAGGAAGGGCCAGGAGATCCCATGAGAGCTATACGATGACACTCTCCTCTTGACACCCATTTTCCTTGTTTCCTTATTGCCTCTAGAATTTGTATTTTGTTTATTATTTTTGTTTGATTTTGAAGTGTTTCATGATCATCCTTTGGTTACTTGTTTACTAGTTATTGCTTTGATTTATGTGATGAGATTTATGACTTTAAGTTATTATGTTGACTCATGAATGTTGTTCATTATGTCATTGTAATCCTTGGGTTTTATGATACTTTTGTATGACGTTGAGTCTTGTGGTTCCCTGTTTGGATGTTCCTAGTTGAGCTCTCTTTCTTTTCAGCTCCTTAGCACGGGGGGTGGGTCTTCAGACCCACGTGGTCGGGTGGAACGTGCTAAACACCCCATTGGGTCCCCAGCCAAGGATCGAGAGGCGCGGATTGGTGCTATTGCGGTGACTCCAGAGTTGTATCCATCTTAGAGCTATGATACTGTGTATTCATTTATTCATTTGTATCATGTTATCTTGTTGTATGGTTTTCGTTCATGTTTGGAAACACTGTTGTATCATTATACCTCTTGAACACTATACTATAGTGTAACATTAAACCTTGTGTGGACATTGGCCATGGCAGTTGTTATTCAATGTGTTGATTTAATCATGTATATGTTGTATTTACATACACAGATGGTTTCTTATCAATTATTTATCATGTATGTGTTATATTTGTTAATGTTTACTTTGTTATGGACTATATCTTTGAATTTTTTTCTTTATTGCTGTTGTATGGGATTAAGTTCGTAATGTCTCCTCATGTACCCCAAGGGACGTAAGTGTAAGTGAATTTTTTTAATTAAGTTTTATGACTTTTGATTTAATGTGCATCACATGTATGTTTAGAATACTTTAAAAAAAAAATTATTGTGTTGATGTCCTTTGGGGTTCGCACGATGGGGCGTTACAATTCACCTCTACTAATAAAGATTATTATCCTATTGTTAAGGAGGATGATCAAACTTCTATTAAGGAGGAGAGTATTTTTAATTTTTCTAAGAAGGATGGTTATGTTCTTATATATGAGTTTGATACTTATAACATTTATCATGCTCTTTACACTAATCCCCTTTCTTTCCAAGAATTGAAAACATGTTATGGTCCAGGTTCCATTATCCCTAGTAAATTAGATTATGGAGGTAAAATTTAAGGGCATAATGAATAAGGTATGAAAATCCCCTTAGAGATTGATCCTCATAAGTTTAAGATCAGACTTGGATACTGCCCCATAAAGTCTAAGTTGAATCCATTGTTGAATACCAACATGATTTCCACCAAACCTCCTCCCCTTAAATTACTTCATCTTGAATATTTTCAAGGATAAGTATTCTCTAATAAATTTCATTTAGATGTGTTTTTTTTTAAAGAAGCACTACAATAATTATTAGGTGCCTACTCTAACTTACCTTTTTATCACAATAAATGTCAATTCCCATATTGCTTGAATAAACATGCATATTTTGGAGAATATGTTATGAGCATTGATGCCAAACATAATTTATCTAATTTGGATGATAACGCTCATATACCTCATTTTAAGGATCATATTACTCTCCTTAAAGGGGATACATATCATATTATCATAGATCCTAAATCCTCAGAGAAAGTGATTAAGGTTGGGAAATGCCTCTCTTCAAACGAATCTAATCAACATGTTGAATTATTAAATTCTCATCCTGATTTTTTTTTGGGGCATATGAGGACATGCTTAGTATTGATAAATTCATGGTACTTCACAATATCATACTATGTCTAGGTGCCAATCCTATTAAGAAAAATATTCATAGAATGAATCCCAAGGTTACAATATTAGTCAAGATTGAGATAGAAAAACTTCTAAAAGATGGTTTTATATATCCTATAGACTATTCACCTTGTATATCAAATACAATCATCATTAGCAAACCCGATTTCCATACTTACATTTCTACAAATTTGCATGATCTTAATAAGGCTTCTCTTAAGGATGATTTTCCATTGCCCAATACTAATATGATTTTGGACTCGATTGGAAAAAATCCTTTATTATCTTTTAAGAATGGCTTCTTAGGATATAATTAGACCATATTAAACAAAAAGATCAATATAATACAACATTCACTACCCCTTGGTGTAACTTATATTACATATTCATTCTATTTGACTTAATTAATGTTGGTGCAACTTACAAACAGGTGATAAGTCTCATCTTTTACAACTTCATTCACAAGATCCTACAAGATTATGTCAATAATATCTTAGCTAAGTCTATGAATCATCAAGATCACATCAAAAATATTCTTTTGGTCTTTTAAAGGATTCAACTCTATAAGATGAGACTAAATCCTCTTAAGTGTGTATTTGGCATAGATGTCAACAAAATTTTAGTATTTATCATCTCAAATCATGGAATTGAAGTTGACACAAATAAAATTAATGTAATCATCAACATGTCTCCACATAAATACACATATCAACTATGTACTTTGCAAGGGAATATTTAGTTAATTCATTGATTTGTATCTCAATTGGTTGATCATACCCTTCCCTTCATACATTTATATAAGAGAGATGTCCATTTTTAATGGTTGATGAGTGCAAAAAATATTTTGAGTCTATCAAAACTTATTTGGAGCCAATCATCCTATGTTGGTGTTCTTTGGGAAGGATAGGCCCTTTTTACTTTATACATTTGCATCAACTCATGCCTTAGTAGCTTTATTAGCTCAACATGGCAATGATGGTAAAGAAAAAAAAATTGATTATATTATTTGTATTATAGTTTATTATGAAACTCGATATCCTTCCTTGGAGAAATAATGTCTCACTCTCATTTTTGCAATAAAAAATTTATAACACTACCTTATCGATGTTGAAACTAATATGATTGTAAAATGTGATCTCGTTAAATATTTGTTTAGTAAAACCAACCTTTCAAGAAGCTGGTTAGCAAAATGGGTAATTTTTCTCTCTAAGTTGGACATTAAGTTAATAATTCAGAAAGAAATTATAGGAAAAATTGTTGTAAATCAATCAATAGAAGTTCCCACATCTCACTCCTATCCTAATTTGGATTTATTTCTAGATGAAATTTTATTCAAATTGGATTATGAACCTATAGGGAAATTTATTTGTATGGACCAAGATATCAAATCGGCTCTGGGGTAGGTGTATTCTTAATCTCACCGAAAGGGAAGCCAATTCCTCTATCTTTTGATTAGAATTTTATTGTACAATATTGTCACTAAGAATGAAGCCTTTATTTTGATCTACGTGTTGCGATGGCATTAAAAATTAAACATATTTCATTCATCATGACTATGAAATTAGTGTAAATCAAATCACAGGAACATATCAAACCAAGAAAAGCAAGCTATCTAAGTATCAAGATTTGTCTTGATCCTTACTTGGTCAATTCTCTTCTTTTACAATAGACAACATTCCTAGGAAAAAAAGTTTTCATATGGATGTAATAGTGAGCACAACGTCCCTTGTACCCTTAGATGATGGTGAAAAATAGTACCACTTTGTTGTTCAAATTCTTTACTCTCCTATCTCTAATCAATTTGAACCTAATAGTCTCATGTGTGTTCACATAGACTCAACGGAATGTTATTCTCACATTTATAATTATCTAAGAACTAGAAATTTACCTGATGATATGACTAAAAGCACTTGCACTCAAGTATGAAATATTTCATCTCACTCTATTATCATGTATGATATTCTTTATCAAAATTCTTATAACAATTTTCTTCTCTAGTGTACCACTAAGGCTAAAATACACCTTTCCCTTCAAGAAGCTCATTCAAGCCCTAGAAGTGGATATTTCGATAGTAAATCCTTAGTGAATAAACTCATTCATATGGGATATTATTGGAAAAAAATGGAGAAAGACTCATTTTCCTTTGTCAATAAATATCCTCACCATCAATAATATAGCAATCTTATCCATGATCCTTCACAAGTGCTTTAAAATCAAACCTCTCCTTAGCCATTTTTAAAATGTGGGTTGCATATTATTAGAAAAATATCACCTCTTTCTAAATAACATACCTCCATCATCATACATATCTATTACTTTATGAAATGGGTCAAATATATTCTACTTCATTCTACCAATGCTGAAGAAATCTATAGCTTTGTTCTAAACAATATCATTGCTTGCTTTGGATTGTCATCTACCCTTGTTTCTAATAATGGTACTCCATTTAAGAACAAAGAGGTGAAGTGATTCTTAAAAAGATTTCATATATAATGTTATTTTTTTACCATACTATCCTCAATCTAATGGCCATGTAGAAGCATCTAATAAAACTCTTGAGTGAATTCTTCAAAAATGATAAATAAATAGGATAAATTCTAGCATACTCACTTGACCTATCCCTTATGAGCCTATTGCATGAGTGTTCAAATGGATACTGGTACAACCCCATACAACCTCATGTATATTGTTGAGGCTATCATACATTTAGACTTTGAAATTCCATCCCTAAGAATATTCCTTAAAGGTTTAATTAATGATGACACTAACGGTGCTTTTTGTTTTTAAGACTACAAGAATCGGTTGGGTATCCATCCCCCTATAAATTATAGTGCACTTGGTAAAAAAAATTCACGTGACTAATGGTGCTAGTATGCCACACCCTCCCATAGCACAAGTTTGGGGGAAGACTAGACCTTGTGACCTACTTCCTGCAATATGATGCTTTATCCAATCGATCTAGGCCCCCCACCCCGACACTTACCATGCTGAGCATTGGAACTAAATTCAGTTTCTCAATGAGTACCGATTGCAAGCCCTCAAACATCTCCAATCTTATAAAAATTATATTTATAAACACATTAAAGGTTTTCTTTCTCATAATTTAAGGTATGTGATCCCATTTTCTTTTAGAAATAAAGAAATGTAAATGTGCCACTAATGTTATACTATTACTAATATAGCTACAAAAAATAATCAAAATGAAAGCTTCATATGAGAACAACCAACATAAATATGGAGAAAAATTGCTAGAATAACCCCCTTTTAAATCACATCATGCTAAATCTCTATCCTACACACTAACATATGGGGAAAATGAAACTAGGGAAAAAAATGTGGTAAACCACAAACAACAGGAAAAATAATGACCCAATGTGGCACTTAAATGGTCCAAATATGGAAGGACCTTGCAATGATGAGCCAATAGAACATTTATAGAAAATCCTCTTATGTTATCATGATCAAGTATAACTTCATAACATTTTCACAAAATTTATTGGGTCCATCATCCATATTAAAAAATTTCTATAATAAATTATACTTACATATCATAAGTTGGAAAGGATTATCAATAAATAAAATAAACTTAACTTTCATGCATCTATTAATCATATATATGCATCATAAGAATATTTTATAGCTTAAATTGTCATAATCATTTTTTATAGATAGTTGCACACATCATAAGATATTCACCATGTGGCCAAAAGTGCCAGCTCAAATTAGGACACACATTTTACATATTGAATGCAAGGAAATAGGGTTCCACCTTCTAGGAGATGGAACTAGGGTTTAAGACCTTTTTCACTCTAGTTCATTCAAGGACATCATAGAGATCTCAACCTAATGATCAAGTTAGGGAAAGAGATTGATTGTAAGGTATCATAGGCTATGATTAATAAAGGGGGATCATCACTAAGCAAGTGCTTAGAAAGAAAGAGATGAAAGCACTAATAAAATCTAACTAAATGACCTAGAAAATGAAACATGGATTTAGATAACTAAAAAAAAGATATAGAGGTACCTAGAAGAAATATGTGGTCAAAACAAGCTCTAAAACCCTAAAATTTTGTTGTTTGAGGGTATGTGTAGGATCATGATGGGCCAAAAAGTGGCCATATGATGGGTATTTCTAGGGTATGTGGCTGACGACTTTTTTTTTACCCAAAATTGATGAGATGAAAAGGGTTGCTAAAGGAGATTCTCAGCTTTCCACCAATATAAATTATGCTTTACTTTGAATTTAATAAATTATTATTATTCATTTTCTATTCAAATTATGACTAATGTCCTAATTGATAGGCTAATTGAAAAACATCTATAGCTTTCAAGTTACGGTATCACATTTTTGGAATCCAAAACATCCATCACATTCTATGATTCACATACTATAGGATTAAAAAATGAAAAATTGAATTTCACAAAGTTTTAACCAAGTTAAGGTGGTCAGACATACGAGTTTTTATATATTTTAAAAGTTGTAATAAAAAAATCATAATTAATTATTTACTTGGAAAAAAATTATAGAAAAATATGCATCACATCTAGACATGAGTCCTCTACTAACATCTAAAATCTTATAAAAAAATATTATCATTTTATTGTGGTTAGGGTGGTCAGACAAACACCTACTTCTTATTTTTTCCCTAAATTTTAAGTACTACTAAATTGAAATTCAAATTTTCACCAGATAGAATTTAAAAATAAATAAATAAACCTAGCCACTTAGAAACTACATTCAATTTTCTTCAGATTCTATTCTTACATATTTTCTAAATAATATAGATAATTTATTCAAATTTTTATGTCAAGTTGCCTAACTCTGATTTTTCTAAATTGTTTTCCACTTAAGGGCCTATTTTTTCCATGATGATCCTGCACATACCCTTGAAGATCATTGGGAATCATATTTTGGAATGGGTGATTTCGTCCCAGTCTATAGTTTTTGGGTAGGAACTGGAATCTCTTAGTGACTAATCGAGATATTCTCAAAACTAGAAAAAGTGCTATACTATACTAGGACTCGTATGCTCAAGGTGGTGATTTAGTCCAAGTATTAAGGCTTGGCTAAAACCTTGGTATCCTCTAGTGGTCTATTGTAGCTTCTCTCATGCTAGATCTTTGAGTCTTAAAACTTAAATTCTAGCCTATAGGTGACTTTCCATGAAGATGGAAACTTCTTGAAAACTATGACAACTTTCTTCAATCTTGCATTTTACTCAATTCAAAGGATCTTCAAGCTCCAAAATACCTAGATCTACAATCACATATGTAGGGAGAGAGAAAAATGTTGATTTGTTAGTGGATAGTGGTTTTTCTTGGTCAAACCCCATTTTGGTATTCTAACTTTAATGAGAAATGAAACATGAATGAAATGAACATGAAACATAAGGTGAAACAATAGAACCTTGTTTGGAACCTCGTAGATCTGCAAACAAGCATGAAGTGGCCTCAATGGATGCAAATCTCAAGATTATGCTTCTCAATGAAAGGTAATCCCTTTGAATACTTGAAATGATCTTGAACAATTCATCACAACATTAGCTCAAAACCACATGCATGATGCATCAAGCCTTTGACATGATAATGGATCTTGATTGTTGCAACAAATGATGAAGAAATTTAACCTTGAATGCCTTAGAAATGCTCTTGAATACTCTATAATGCTCTTGTGAAGTCTTCGCATGCTTGAATCTTGATTTCTAAGTGAAATAATGATTTTGATCCTTTTTTAAAGTGGCATTCCATCTAGTTTACAATTTCTTAGAACCCAAATGCCAACATTTATAAAATTTGAATTCAAAACCCTGATTTCCTACTCAAAACCCTAAAAAGGGGCCAAGTGGGACTCATAAGCCCAAGGTGGTGTATAGGCCCCATCTGGGGGGAACTCATATACCAAATAAGGTGTATGGGTCCCCACCATAGTTTTTTGGCTTGAGGAAATGTCAGGGGGTTAGAATATTATGTGTATTTATTGACTATGTGAGGAGTTTGGTTGAAATAAGCCTCAAAATGCATAATAAAGGGTCCTAAAGGCCTATTAATTATGATATGAATTTCATAAATGCAAGAGGGCCCAAAACTTAGTGTGAATGTGTAAGTAAATACACTTTACAACACTAAATTAAGCGAAAATTAGGTCTATTTAGCTTAAAAGGGCCCCAAACTTAATGTGAATGTGTAAGACACATTACAACACAAAATAAAGGCAACATCAAGTTAATTTTAATTTTAATTATTCCTAAATTAAGTGTGAGAAAGGGATAATTTTTCCTAAACTACACATATGAAACATAATTAAGAAATACATCCAATGAATTTAAATAACTATGAAACATTTAAAAGAAAGTTTGAGACACCATTCCATAAAATTTTTTGTCAAACTCATTGACCCATTTTTTTTAGTAGTGGTTCATAGAACCCATTTCTCATTAGTGTTAGTAATCCTCTTAAAAATAATTGCATCTCAATGATGATCAAATGGGTAAAGCATCCCTGTGATGTCACCCATCCTAGTACTACCCCAACTTAAGTGTAGCTACTCATGGTGTTTCTACTAAGATCACCCCAACATAACTTGTCATTGTATTTGTGAAAAGTTCAACATGTGTTGTTTCTTATGAACAATTCATTATAACCCACTTCACTCATATATAAGAAAGTATGTTTATAATTCATGCTCATGAGAGATGTGTTTCTATGTGTCATTAGTTATGAAACATGCATCAATTAACTTGATTAAAAAACTAGGAAATTGAGTCGTCATAAAACTTCATAATTTGATAAATTGCAAAAAATGCCACTTAATTATCAGTATTAAAGGAATTAAGTGAAAGAGTGTTAAAAACTAATAGTAATTTTATTTCTTTTGATTTGTAAGTATAATATTTTATTAATTCATATGTAAAATTTACATCTTTTGAGCCAGAATGAGTTGCACATATAATTACATTGACTCGGTCATCGAGAGTATTCTAGAATACATCATATGCTAACCTCCCCAAAGTGACCCAAAAATAGTAGGCCCCAAAAACCTAATAGACCATACCCGACATACTAGAGTTGCATGATAGAGATTATTGAGAAATTTCCTGTCTAGCCCTACATGCAAAATTCAAAACGTACCAACTTTCTTTGAGTTTAACCAATACATAAACTTCAACCAGCAACAAACCAAAACCCTTAGCTATTGTCACCCAATCTTGGTCATTGTCCAAAGTAAAAATGACCATAGTGGGACAAGTAGTAGTTCAGAACCACTAGGCCATTTGTTCCAAAACAAAAAACAAAAAACAAAAAACAAAACAAAACAAAAAACCAAAAACAAAACCCATCAACCCTAACCCCCAAAAATCATGGCAGCAATAGAACTCCTGATGCGGGATGTCCATAAACTCCTCAACCCACTCATAGTCACTGGATGGATTGTAATATAATAGATGTTTGAAGAATTTCATTCCATGAAGAGCCTAGGCATAGTGATGCCAACGTTTGGCCCCTTTGACGTCAAGTAGAAAGGAGTACTAATTTGGAAAGCTCCGAGGAACCATGAGAATGTGTGATTCACTGGGGCGGGCAACATCAACCCTAGGCATCGCACAGGCCACCACATACTCAAGGACAACTAACATGTCATCATTCAAAACCCTCCTTGTCATTTCTACAACCATTCCTTTTGACAAATGTAGGTCCAGCATGCAGGAAACAAAAAACAAGATGAAATACCTGAATTTACTCGATAACCTTCACCACCCTCCACGATTTTTTCTCTACGCACTATCTTCTACTTCCAATATCCATGGGTCCCATGGGAGTAACAACCCACTTAGCCTTCGGTCCGAGACTGTGCCTCGAAACGCAGTTTGTGGCTTCGTAGAGGAGAGACAAATAGGAGTATCTGTAATCGCCATTTCTCACAAGCTGAGAGAGTGCAAATGATAAGGAGAACCAAGAAAATAAAAAGTTCAAGTCACCATTCATTCGTACACCAAAGTTTATGTAGGAGGTAAACAAAAGCAACTAGTGCGAAAAATAGCACCCTTGCTTCCTAAATAGCCTTATGCCCACATTGCATGACTCATGCGAAAAACAAAGTAACAACCCATAGGACCATTTTTCTTTTTAATTTTAGGAGAGAAACCCGTATACCCCAGAAGTGAGTTGAACACAGCCCCATCGACTCCGAGTTATATGTAATCTACACTAAATCTTTTTTCCTAGAGCCCATCTACCTCCACCTTTGCCAGTTTATCCACCTCGCCATTGCGCTCCCTATAGCAATGGTCAAAGCTAACTTCTTTGAATGGTTTTAGATGCTCTTTCACCATATCTAGCATAGCCAATAACCCTCACTTGTGCACCTGCCCTGCTCTTAGAGCATTGATACCTGTGCTGAGGCACTTTCTATTTCAATCCTCTCAATTTTTGCTTCCCTACATAGCTTCAGTCCCAAAGGAAGCACTTGGAACTCCACTGCATTGTTGGTTCCAGGCGGGAGATGGGTAGCCAAGCTTCCCAACACCTTCCCCTCCAAATTCCTTAAGAGACACCTAGCACCAGAGGATCCACAATTGCCATAGGAAGCCCCATCAAAATTAAGCTTGTACCATCCAAATTTGGGTGGCAACAACCTAACCTTCTTTCCTCAAATCTTCTGACTTATGACCTCCTTCACCCCCAAAGGGGAAAACTTTTAACTCATACAATGATTTTCTCATCAATGTATCCCATTCTATGAAGATAATTTTTTTGATATTTTTCCCCAAGGACCTACTATTGACCACTTCCACAATTTCCACCTCTATCTTGTTCTATATCCAATCGACCTCCAATTCCTACCCCTGAAATATTATCTTGTTTATTTCCTTCCAAACTTCCCAAATGAGCAATGAAGGGCTTAACGAGCAAAGGCTAGAATACATCATAGTTTTATTTAGAATAGGCCACGCCTAAAAGAGACTTAAAACATCCCTTGGTAAGGCACTTTTCAACCAAAGTTTGACACATAACCATCTCCAACATTCCTATGAAAAGGGACAACGCAGTAGCAAAAAGTTGCTTGTTTCCTCCTACATCTTGCATAACACACACCTTGAAGGGCCATGAAAGCTCATTTTTTATAAATTTATTTGTAGTTGAAATTCTTCTTTGAATGGAAGCCCAAGCAAAGCTACCTACCTTACTATAATAGTTCTTGTTCCAGCATAGATGAATCAGTAGTAGGGGGACATTTTCTTAATTCTTAGCTAACATCCAATAACCATCACTTTCTTTGTATACTCTCAACTTTGACCCATCCCACCTTAGGACATCATGTACCAGGTTCTCTTATGAATTTCAAGCTACTCTTAACTGTAACTTCAACAATTTTTCTTGCTCTTCTGATATACCCAAAGATATCAAATCCTTCCACACCCAACTCACATCCCATTTTTAGACTTAATATAGAGGTAGTCATAAACTAATCACCCCCAAGCCCACAAGGTCACTTCTTTTACCTATTCTAGTCCATCAAATCTCTCCAAGAAATGGAGACCATTGCAAGAATAACCCAAAAATTGAGCTGATCTACCATTCTTAATGTCCCAAGTTATGGAGTCTATGATTAAACTTCGATAATGATCAAGAAAATTCCAAATCCTTGATCCTTGGGGAAGAAGCCTTGTGGTGAATATTCTTAGTTCATCTTCATCCAAATACTTCTTTAGAATTTTAACCCATTTCGGTTCTAGATTCATGTACATCTTCCAAACTAGCTTCACCCCCCAGGCCTTATTTTGAAATAAGATATTTTTCAAGCCCACCCCATTCGCCTCCAAGGTTCAATTTGCAAATCTTGTCCTATCCTATGAGTGGATATTTAGATTGCTTGAAGTTTCCCTACCAAAGAAATCACCTCATCATTTGATATATTTTATTGAAAACCCTAGCTAGAAGAGGCATGCATGCCATGAAGAATATGGGTAGGGCATCAATGATTGCTTTAAGCATTGTTATCCGTGCATCCCATGAAAGCCACTTCCGTTTCCAACCAACTAACTTGTTTTCCACCTTTGTTAGCAATGAATCACCTAGCTTGTCTGACTGCAAACCTATTGCAATACATAGGAGAGTACCTTTCTTAAACTTAAATATTTGTTAAATTTGATCCTCCAATTTAGAATCTATATTGATGAAGAGTATCTCTGATTTTTCTACATTTACCTTCTAACCAAATGCCACTAAATAGTGATTCAAAATTCTTTTGAGGTTCCTAGCTTCTCTCAACTGGGCTATCCCAAATAACATTATATCATTAGTGAATTATTGATGTGTAACCATAGGAATACCTTATGTTATTTACATTCCTACTATCTCGCCCCGAGCCAAAGCCTTGCTCAATGACCTACTAAAGCCTCTACCATTGAGAAGAATAAAAAGGGTGAAAGTTCATCCCCTTATTTGAGACATCTAGAAGAACAAAGGAAGCCTTGAGGTAACCATTTATTACGACCAAGTACTTTGGGGTTTCCACAAAGTTAAATATCCAATCAAGTCAATCCTTTTGGCAATGTAATGCCTCCAATTCTTTGAATAGTTAACCAAAATCTACTCTATTATACGACTTCTTAATATCTAGTTTGACCAACATACTCTGCCTTTTGGACTTCTAAATAGAGTGCATTATTTCTTTTGCAATAATAACTTCATCCAAAATTGAACTTCTAGGGATGAATCCATTTTTCTCATCAAATATTACATCTTCGAGGATAGCCTTCAACCTATTGGTGACAAATTTAGCCATTACTTTATAAGATGTATTGCAGAAAGAGAAAGGTCTGAATTCATCTAGGGAAGTTGGTTTCCCTTCTTCAAGATAAGAGCAATAAATGAATTATTGACATATTTCATTACCTAACCCATATGCCTTGAATCCTCTATTGCTTCCACTATCTCTTTACACACTATTTCCCAATAGCTATGATAAAATATTGTAGGGAAGCCATTAAGGCAAGGAGACTTGTTAGGGTGCACCCAAGAAACTGCCTCCCTAATTTATTTTCCTAAGAACTCCTCCATCAACATCTTCTAGCCATATTTTACTAGTCTCAGAAGGCTAGCCAACACCATTTGCTTCATCTACAAGTTTGACCCTTCCAAATTATTCAAAAGTTTCTAAAAAAAGCTTACTATTTCAGCTACTATTTGTTCATTCTTCTCCAATACCCTACCATCCAAGGTTTGAATGCATGAAATCCTATTCATCTCCCTCTAAGCCCACATTGCATTATGAATTTATACTTTATGTTATTATTTCCTTCGCTAATCCATAGTTTCCTTGATTTTTGATGCCAGAATATCTCCCCCTTCGACAAAATATCTTTGAGGAAACCTAATAGCCCTTTTTCTTTATTCTATCTTGTTGCATCCATTCTAATAGGGAACAATTCCATATTTAAAAGCTCTATCTCTTCCTCTATCCTCTTCCACTCTTTGAAGATGCTCTTAAAACATTCTTTATCCAGGTTTTCAACCCTTGTTTTATGTATTTTAATTTAGTGACCACATTAAAAATTTTGGTGCGACCAAGTTCAACCTTAGACCACCATTACTTAACCCAAGTTAAAAGAAATTTTTATCCCTCAGCCACATCTTTTCGAACTTGAATCAGCATCTTACTAGTCTCTTCTCCCTAGGATGTCAAGGTGGATAAGATAGTGGTTTGAGCCCAAGTAGGGGAGAATATAAGCTTTGAGAGTGAATGAAAAGGAACCTAGATCCCCTTTAAAAAACAACCAGACTAGTTTATGAGCTATATAGCTAAAGCCTAGCCATCTATTTGTCCAATTGCATACACCATTCTCCATTTGTATCTCCATCAACAAATTCCTTTCCACAAAATTATGAAAATCAACTTGGGACTGTTGCATTCTCATAACCCCCCCTTTTGTCATGGGAATGTAGGATTACATTGAAGTCTCCACCAATGAAACATAAATTTTTCCTTGAGTTACAACATATTGTTTCTATTTCGCACCACACTTTATTTTTCTTATTACATGAAGTTGGACCATACACATTAACCAAAAGAAAATAAATTTGAAGACAAGCTACATACCTTGCAAGCTACCCAATCCTTATTTGCTGCCACCTTCTCTACTAGAGCAACTTGAGGTTTCCATAAGGTTATCAAACCCCCTGAATCCCTATCCACATTCATACCTTCCCATTGCCATAAACTAATCCTTATTTGCTGCCACCTTCTCTACTAGAGCAACTTGAGGTTTCCATAAGGTTATCAAACCCCCTGAATCCCTATCCACATTCATACCTTCCCATTGCCATAACCTTAGTCTTTTTTGAAAGCTTCTACTTCTACTTGTAGTTTCGATTCTTGAATTAGATATATGTTTTCCTATTAGGCCATCAAGTGATGCCTCACCGGGCCCTTTTTATTAGAGGTGTTTAAGCTCCTAACATTTTACAAAATAATCTTTATTGTGCCTCGGGAAGGGTAACACCCTTTCTTGCTTTAGGTAACAAAGTAGTGATCTTCACCTAACCCTCATCTTCACCAATTATCTTCATTTTTTCCTGAATTGTCTTCCTACCAACTTTCTTCCCCTCACCATAGTCTGGTGATTTTCTACTCCCTTTTTTTTTCTTTAAACCAAGTTTCCTTGCTCTTATTTGGTTCGTTCTTCCTTTTCTTGCCCTTCTACCACATCATTCAGAATTTCATCATCCTCTATGATCAAGGTGTCGAGCTGCTCCTCCTCCTCTAGCCCCATATTTTCCTCCACCATGATGGGGGTTACTACCTTGTGACTTCTTAAGATTTGATTTATGATTTCCTTCAACTCATTGCCCATTTCTAGTATTGCTTGTGCCTCCTCGCTATGACATTTATTGCCAAAAAACTCCAAGATGTCTGATAGGTTTGCATTTATCTTTGTGCTCTGATCTTGCATCAAATCCCCTTGCTGGACTTCCAACCCCTCCAACTTTGATGCATTCTCTCTAGGGGGCTTCTGATCCATAGAGGATCGGGGAGAATCCCAGATCCGAGGAGGGTCCCCAACCACCTCCTCACCATTGAGCTCTGGCTCCATGTCTTAAATTATTGTCTTTCCTTTAATACTACCCTCTACTATAGATTGCACCATGACGCCCTTGGGTCCTTGTTCTGGCAAGATCTTTTGTTACCAAGTTCTCCCAGCGGAAATTATCTCCACCTCTTTCCTTTTTAAACTGACTGATCTCACTTTTACACATAGTCTTATATACGACCTGTTCCCGTCTCCCAACCATGTTTCTTAAACCTACAGAAACTTGTCAGTCTGGCTTCCTATCTCCACTAAAATTTTGTCATCCAAGTATTCCATTGGGAGGTTATACAGGGAATACCAAACTTGATATTTCTCCGTTCTGTGGTGTTCAGGATTCAAGTTAGGCTTCATTGTTTTATGTAGACGACAAAATCCACGATTACTTGGAAGCTATCGAGGATCTTTTCTTTGAGATCCATAGATGAGCATGTCACTAGAAAGAAACTGCACTAAAGCTCCCTTATTCGAAAATCGTTTCCCCAATATTCCTCCCACCATTTTGCTAGATAATCTTGCTTACAACGCCCTCCCCACCATTTAACTAGCAATCCAGTTTCAATTAGTCGTTGCCAGATCGGGTGGATCATCTTGTCAGGAATAACCACTTTCTTGCTTTTCGCATGCCTACAGATCCTTTCCTCTTCGGAATTTCTCTGCTTACTATGCCGACCAAGGTTTCTACCATTCGGATGAAATCCGAAACCACTCGTTCCATTCTGATTGTTCCAAGCAGGTCTCGGTCGACTTTTCACGTACCGATTTGCCCCGTTCTAGACTTGATTAGCCTTTTAGTCCCATTCATATCTCTTCCTGCCATTCCGTTGGATCATATCTTGAGGGAATGCATCCCGCCCGCCACTAAATTCTTCGCGCCGCTTATTCTTCTTTGTTGCCCTGTTAGATAGCCTTGTGCCTGCACCTGCAGATTCTCCATAGGCCATTCCCTCTCGACCTCATCCGCCCAAACGCTTGGTCGCCTTCTCAGTAGCACCATTTTTCACAACTTGGTCCTCCTCAAAATTTTGTAGCACACTTGATTAGGAAACTCAAGTTTAAAAATAACAATAATTATTGATTACAAATGAAATATAAACTATTTTAAATAGATATATTTATGAAATAAAAAATAATTGTGATTCATTATCACCCTATTTTAAAAATAAACTATGTTGGAGTAAATAAAACACTAAATAAAATAGTATACTTTCTAGTTCAAAAATAATCTATTCTTGTTATTTTTTTTATGATAAAATTTCAGTCTAAAACACATACAAAATTAGATTGCCCATACAATATTATGTTTTCCTTGATCATTAACAACCAAAGAAAATATCTTCACTTCTATTTCATCTTAAATGCTGAGGTCCAATATCTACCCCATGAACCCCTCCCCCACATAAAACGTGGTCAATCTCTTTTTTGTTTTCAATATTCAAAGGTCTATTGTGCTATCTTCCAAAATTAACAAATTTCCAAAGGATGTACGCACTGATAATGTCACCACATTGACTGAAAACTATTCTCGGTACACACAATTAACACCTCCATCTTTTTATTGGTGATGATGGGATTGCTAACTGCTTTTGTTGAATCGGATAGAATTCGAATCTAAGAAGTGTTCTACTAACTGAAGTACTATTGATCTTATAGAATCAACCCATCTTTGATCCAAATCTGGTTTATTACTAACATTTCCTTTAAATCAAATTAGTTGTTTCAGGTTCCTTGCCTAGCTTAGTCTTGATATCCAGTTGAATTTTTCATGGATCAATTAGAATTTGAATATAAGATCTTCCATTTGTTGTTCGAATGCAACTTTTCATCTCTACAAGACCAACCCATCTTTAATCTGGGTTTGACTTATTACCAACCGTTTCTGTCCGAAGGCATCCAGAACCCCGCAATGATGCGGGCAAGCGATTCCTTTTTCCAACCAAGCCCTACATTTTCCTCTACAGAAACTTCCTTCAGCGTGCCACAAGAAGATCAGCCACGTTTAAAGTGCGTTTGTTGTTTCATTTCATCACCACAAACTTGCCTTTGCATTCACCAAATGGCTATGGCTTTTACATGCATCCTCCGCCATCTGATATATGTTACTTTACTGATATCGGTCATTAGCGTTTTGGCTCAGCAGCAGGACAATCCTTGTGCAAACACTAATGATGGTGTTGGGGTGTGTGGGCTAAATGGAATCTGCCAGGTCTCCGGGCTTTCGAGAAATTGCACTTGTCCACCGGGATTCGACTTTTTGGACAAGAATAACCATTCAAAGGGTTGCTTTCAGAACACATCCCAGTTACAGAGCTGCAATGCAAGTGGCGCAGAGATGCAGAGGATGGAGCAGATAGATTGGCCTGAAAATGATTACTGGTACTCGAATTCCACAAATGAAACTGCTTGCGAGGAGGCATGCATTCAAGATTGCTTTTGCACAGTGGCCATCTACACCAGTGATGGAGGCACAGAACAATGTTGGAAGAAAGCAATGCCTCTGAGAAACGGCGGTGCAAGCGCTACACGAACAGCTTTTGTGAAAGTTTACGATCCTGTTCCTCCCACGCCTTCAAAGAAAAGAAAGGAAGGGAACCGGCTAGTTGTTATTGGCATAATCCTTATGGTTTGTTCCTTTGTCTTTGCAGCAAGTTTGTTGTTAATTTGGTTGTATATATGCCGACCCAAGCTGAGAGCCTTGCACGAGCATCATAAGCTTAATCCGGTGGGGATGAAAGCATTCAGTTATCAAGAGATGGACGATGCAACTGGAGGCTTCAAGGAAGAAATAGGAAGAGGCGCCTTCGGGAAGGTCTACAAGGGCGTCTTATCTGACGGACGAGCAATTGCTGTGAAAAAACTTGATAGTCAGTTCTCTGATGGTGAACAGCAAGATGGGGAAAAGGAGTTCAGATCGGAGATGGGTATCATCGGGGCAAGCCATCACAAAAATCTTGTTCAACTCTATGGTTTCTGCGACGAGGGTTCAAACAGAATTCTTGTGTATGAGTACATGCCCATTGGGTCTCTAGATAAAGTTTTATTTAAGAATTCAGGCAATCTTCATTGGGAACTACGTGTTCAGATTGCTTTGGGAATTGCAAGGGGAATCCTGTACTTACATGAAGAGTGCACAACCCCTATACTCCATTGTGATATAAAGCCTCAAAACATCCTGCTGGATGAAAATTACAATGCTAAGATAGCCGACTTTGGGATATCCAAAATAATTGGCGCAGAACAGACAAGAACGTTTACTGTGGTCCGCGGCACCGTCGGTTACATTGCTCCTGAGTGGCACATGAACGTGGCTGTTACTGTGAAAGTGGACGTGTACAGCTTCGGAGTGGTGCTCTTGGAAATGATCTGTTGCAGGAAAATGTTCAAATTGCATGTCCAAGAAAACGAAATGATTTTGTCTGATTGGGTGTATGATTGCGTCAAACATGGGAAACTTTTAGAATTGATGGAGCAACAGGAATGCAGAGGTATTTTTTTTAGGCTGCAGGAATCAGGTAGCACGACCCCCTATAAACTGCAGTGCGCCTGGTAAACTTTTTAACGTGACCGGCGGCGCTGGCGCGACACGCCCTCCGGTACCACGAGACTAGGGAGACTAGAACTCGTGACCAGCAGAGCCGCAACGGAATTACTTAGCCAACCGAGCTAGGGCCCCCGCCCCGGAATGCAGAGGTATTGAAGCAGCACAGTTGGAAAGAATTGTATTGGTGGGGCTATGGTGCATTCAAGAGGATCCTATTCTCAGACCATCAATCAAGAAAGTGGTCCAGATGCTTGAAGGGACGGTTGTGATTGGAGTGCCCCCACATCCATCATCTTCTTTATAAAACCAGTTGTAGAATATCTTCGTTGTCGGTGTGTCATGCAACTAGAAATTAGTGACGGTCATGTAGTACTTAAGTTTTCTATATATTTAAATGTGAAGAGTGGATTGTATCTTAGTGTGGTTATTTATTGCCTTTTGTCTAAAATGTTTGTTCACAAGAAGGAACGGTTATTCCTACTTCAAACATTTATCCTGTGTATATAAGGACGTATTTTAGAAACAACTCCATCTAAATTTCACTAGAGTTACTTCTGTATTAATGATTTTGCATTTAAAAAGGAATATTGTATAATGTATTTATATTTCTCCACATGAGAGCGTTTATGGCTTTTTATGTGTTTGAATTCAACCTTAGCACTTTAATATTGATTTTGGGACTAATTTAGAAATGTCAATAAATAAAATAGTTAATTTCATTTTTTTTTATCATGCCATCAATAAAATTATATGTTTAAATAGAGAGTATACTTTTGTTAGTTGGGTCTCTAGTGTTCAGACTAAAGCGGCATAGGAGTCCAACCAAATGGCACTGACCTAAAGATGGATAGGTAAAATTAAATTTTTACACGACTACTAGAGGGAAACCCAAGCCAATCTAGGGTTGGGTGCATTCTCAGAGACATCAACGGAGAAACCATAGTAGAGCTAAGCATCCTGCTCAAACTTGGGTCAAATAGTGAGGCAGAGATGTGGGCACTATGGCATGACATGAAGGGGCGGGGGGTGTGGGGGAGGGAGTGGTGGGGGGTGTAAAAAGCGTTTCAAAAAGCTAGAAATAGAGGGTGAATCCCTCATAACCATCGGCACATTAATCAAAAGATAGACGATGAACTGGAAGTTAACAATATTTTGGTGTAATTGTTAGGAAGTTATGATTGTCTAGAAAATGATAGAATATTTCTAGAGTCTTCCATAAGCTAGAACATTCTTGGAGTTGTAGTAAAAAAAAAAGTTTCTAGATTTTAGAGTTTTCTAGAAAGTTAGAAGCTTCCAGGCTTCAAATTTTTTTAGCTATATATGTGATTGTGGACAGCTACTCTGGATGGCATCTAGATTGAGTGTAATGAAAATATGCTAAATAAATATATATATTAAGTTATCCAACTCTGTTTTGCCCTGTTCTATTGTTATTATTTTTAAATTTATTTTGGGCATGTTTTACATTCTATCAGAGCTAGAAATATATTGCTAGAGTGATTTGTTTGCAGGGCTGTTATATTGTTGGAGTAATATTTGTTTGAAGGCTTCTTTTGTGGCTAACATGGGCTCTACAAATGAAGTTTTTCCTATATTTGATAAAAGTGGTTTTGTCGATTGGAAGATTGTAGTCAAGAATGCTTTGGGAGAGAAGGTTTTATGGAGGATAGTGAAGAAAGAAATTGGGGAACCTCAACAAAATGATAGAGAAAAGGAGTTGTGCAAAAGAAAATTGGAGCAAGCAAGAGGTATTATTGGTAAAGCTATGAGCCCCAATCTGAATAGAAGATTTGTTGATGTTCATAATCCAATAGAGCTGTGGGAGAATTTAGAAAAAGATTATAAAGATGCAAATATTGCTAGCATGTTTAGTATAGAAGAAAACATGATGAACTTAGATCCATCAAATTTTGAAGAAATGACTGATTACTTCAATGAAGTTACTTTTTTAAAAGCTGAAGTAAAAAAAAAAGGTGTTAAATATGCAAAAAAAAAGATTTACAGTTGATTGCAATGGTTGAATGCAAGCTTCCCATCCATACAAGGTATTTAAGGAATCAAGGAAAAGGGTTCTTCAACTAAATCCCAATACCCCCCAACAAACTTTAGATCAATTTAATAAGTTAGTTATAGATGAAGAAGTTCGGCTTGTTAAAGAAGCATATATTACGAAGAATCATGCAAATGCAACTAAAAGTAATTTTTTTTGAAATGATGGAAAGAAGAATTGGAAAGGAAATAATAAATTTTGAAATAATGAAATTTCTAACCATTTTTCTAGAAATGATGGTGCAAAAAAGCAAGTTGGAAGAAAACCCATTATTTGCAGGTATTGTGGAAGCGAAAATCAAATGAAGAAATTCTGTTTGAAGAAGAGGGACAATGAAAGGTAGAAATACAAGCTCAAGCAAGAAAAGTTTAAGGATGGAAAGAAGGATAGACATAGCTTCATAGCTATCTCCCTAGAAAGGCAAGAAAAATCAAATGAGGAGCTAATTGCTACACCCAAGAGTAAATCTAGTGTTAAGGGGGGATACTTTGCTTCAGATTCTAATAAAGAATGGATTTTAGATTCGAGGCCATCATCTCACATGACTGGAGATAGATCTATATTTATTGATTTTAATGAAGGAATGAATTCAATTCAAGAAATAACTATTGGAAATAAAATGAAGCTTCCAGTTTTAGGAAAAGGAGTTGTTAATGTGAAAAATGGGAATTTGAAAAATGTTTTATTGGTTAAAGGGTTAGGGGTAAATCTTATTTCAATATATAAAATTGTTGAAGCTAGATATGAGTTTGTTGGTAGATGGTCAACACTCACCTCAAGAATTGTGAGATGGACTACCCGCCACCCATGGATCTATTAACTCTGGCACTTGTATTGGACATTCACAAGTCGATCTTTTGGTGCAATGACAATTGTGGTGCCAACAATTGGTATTAGAGAAACAAAAGAATATAAAGCAATAGAAGACGCTGAAAAGGAAGCAGTTTGGAATCAAAAAAAATTATTTGAGCTTGGTTTTGCATAGAGTTCAGCTACTACATTGTATTGTGATAATCAAAGTGTTATACAAGTTGCAAAAAATCATGTTTTCCATGCTAAAACAAAGCACAGTGAGATTGATGTTTACTATATCTAGGATCTTGTTCAAGCAAATTTTGTTAATCTCCAATTTTGTCCAAGTGAAGACTAAGTAGTAGATATATTTACTAAGAGTATGCTTGAGGCCAAATTTTTGAAATTATGAGGTATCCTAGGCATGATTGAGGTGAACATTAAGGGGGGATAGTAATATAATGTTCCCCACTCTTTTATATTTTCTTTGTATTCTTCTAGCCAATCTTAAGGGGGGATGTTAGGAAGTTAAGATTGTCTAGAAAAAGAGAATATTTCTAGAGTCTTCCATAAGCTAAAACATTCTTGGAGTTGTTGTAAAAAATAAGTTTCTAGATTTTAGAATTTCTTAGAAAGCTAGAAGCTTCTAGGCTTCAAATTTTTTTAGCTATATATATTACTATGGACAACTACTGTGGATGGCATCTAGATTGTGTATAATGCAAATATGCTAAATAAATATATTTTTTAAGTTATCCAATTCTGTTTTTCCTTGTTTTATTGTTATTATTTCTAGATTTATTTTGGGCCTATTTTACAGTAATGCACAAGCCTCCTAGAACACTTAGAAAACTATTAAATCACTCATATCTATCGGAAGGAAAATGGTGAAGTAGGAAAGTTAGCAAACATAAGAATTGATGTATCGCACATGGTTGTTTTCAAAAACAAAGAACATGAATAATCAAGTTACCAAAAATGTTGATTGGAATGGCATGAGAAAGCCGAGTGAAGGGCAATGAAAAAAAGAGAGTTGGTACTTGAAGGAGGCTAGGTGGTAAGAAAGTACAAAGGGATAAAGGCAACTTCAAAGGAGTTTAAGGATGGTGAATGAGAAATATTAGCATTGGATTTTGGTGAGGTTTGAAAGAAATGAAAAACCATGAGAAGCATGCGTGTGTCTCAAATGAGGCCTATATAAACTAGCTACTCCCAAATAGGAGGCATAGACAATTCTTGTGATTGCTCTCAGGTTGTGAAAAGAACAGACACACCAGTGCATGTAACTAGCTAGCATCACCAAATGGATTCCTAGGGGTAGTTTTGGATTAATGGTTAAAATTGATCTTGAAGGAGCATGGTAGCAAGATGCAGAATTTCGTTAGGTGGATTTTGGCTATTGATTTTGTGGACGATGAAGTCCACTATACATTAAATATAGACATAGCATAACACTTCATAGCGTTGCTCCTTGATCTAGGGTATTTGAAGGAGTTAATCAAAGCCCTCACAAATTTTTTTAACAAAAAACATGTTCTGGGGAGTTCATGACAAATATGGTAGAGGAATGAAGAATAATACAGTAGAACACTGAAAATATTGAAAAACATAACATAAGCAGGGCATTGACAAAAAAACATAATAACAGTCATTAGTTTGTATGCTAAAAAATAGAGTAATATAATATTATGGCTTTTTTACATTCTTCTAGAAGAAAATGAAAACAACTTGCAACATAAAACATAAGCTAGAAGCAACTAAACTTACTACGAAGCTCTCTCGAGTCTTCTAAAGTTAATGTATAAACCTACTTTACCTACTAGTTACAGACAATTGAATTAACTCTAACACCCCCCCCCTAATCTCAACTATTACAATTATCACCACCAACAATCCCCAAATGTTTTCTTTGAAATTCTAAAAAAATCTTTCCCAATGGTTTTGTAAATATTTTTGCTAGCTAATCTTGTGATCAACATAAGTTAAGAGAAATTTCTCTATTTTGGATGAGCTCTTGAATGAAGTGAAAGAGAGTGTCAATATTCTTCCTTTTCTTGTGGAAGGCATGATTTTTGGATAGGGTAATTTTTGAACTATTATCACAAAAAATAGGAGTTGGATCCTTTTCAACATGTGCAAGATCATTTAGTATCCTTCTTAGCCATACTACTTGACAAGCTGTTGTAGTTGCAACCACGTACTCTACCTCTACTAAAGATATTGAAACTATGGGTTGTTTCTTGGATGCCCATGAGATGAGATTTGTTCCCAAGTGGAAAGAATAACCTGATGTGCTCTTCTTATCATATATGTTGCCAACATAATCAGTGTTTGTGTAGCCTGAGAGTGAAGTACCTTCATATTGAGTGTACCATAATCCATAGCTAATTTTCCCTACAACATATCTCAAAATTCATTTTGCTACCTTCCAATGTGAATCTTTTGGAGAGTCCATGAATCTGGATACAAAAATTGTTGTAAACATTATGTTAGGTCTAGTTGTAGTGAGGTACAAAAGACTGCCAACTAGACTCTTGTACAAAGTAGAATCAACTAGTGGTCCATCATCTTGTTTGCTCAACTTTGTTCCTTGAGCAATGGGTGTATTTGCTAGTTTGTAACTATCTATTTTGAATTTTTTCAACATTTCTAAAGCATAATTTTGTTGAAAAAAAAATACCTTGAGCAGATTAGTTGATTTCAATTCCCAAAAAGTATTTCATGATTCCAAGATCAGTCATTTCATACTCCTTTTTCATGGCAGCTTCAAACTCATCTAACATCAAATTTCCTGTATAGAGCATGTCATCAACATAAAGACAAATAATGAGTATTTTACCTACATAATCTATTTTTGTATAGAGAGTTGCCTCATGTTGTCTCCTGATGAATCCACTATTGATGAAGTAAGAGTCAATACGACTATACTAGGCTCTTGGAGCTTGTTTTAAACCATACAAGGCTTTCTTCAGCTTATATAGTTTGTGCTCTTCTCCTTTGATTTCAAGCCTTGGTGGCTGATCTACAAATATTTCTTCTTCCAATATGTCATTTAAGAATGCAGATTTGATGTCCACTTGGAGAAATTTCCATTCATTTTGAGCTGTAATAGCCAAAATAGTTCTAACTGTGTCTAATTTTGCCACTAGAGCAAAATTTTCTCCATATTCTATGCCAAGTTGCTGAGAGAAACCCTTGGCAACTAACCTTGCTTTGTGTTTTTCTTTCCTTTGTCATTCAACTTTGTCTTATATACCCAGTTCACACCAATGTTGGTTTTGTCACTTGGTAGATCAACAAGATCCCAAGTTTTGTTCTTTTCTATTGCTTCAATTTCCTGATTCATTGCATCAACCCAATGTTCCTCTTTTACTACTTCAAAGTGAGTTGGTTGATATGAAAGAAAGGAAAAAAGATCATGCTCAATTGGATTTTCTTACTCATATATTTCCCTTATGCTTTTTTTTTCTTCTAATTTTCTATAGAGGAAGATGAATCATTGTTGGAAGAATTACCATTTCCAAAGTGTTGTTGCTAACCTTGTACCTATAATCTTGGTGGCCTTAGTGGATGAACTTGTTGATTTGAAGGTTCATCAATCAACTGTAATGGATTTGGACCATTCAAAGTTTCATTTTCTTGATCACTCCATGATTTTTTCTCATGGAACTTGACATCTCTACTCACCACGAACTTCTTAGTGACAGGATTCTAGAGTCTATAGACTTTTGATTGTCACTATAGCCGACAAAGATACAGTTTTCACTCCTATTTTCAAGTTTTTTCTTAGCTCCTCTAGAACATGTGCAAATGCAATGCAACCAAAAATTCTAAAATGAGCTACATTCAACTTTGTACCAGGGCAAGCCTCTTGTGGTACTTTTCCTTGAACACTAGTTGTGGGAGATCTATTTAAAATATAAACTATGGTAGCAACTAATTAATCCTAATAATCATTACATAAATTATTTTCTTTGAGCATGCATCTAGCCATATTCATGATGGTCTGATTTTTCCTTTAAGTTACTCCATTTTTTTGTGGAGTATATCTTATTATGGTTTGCATAATGATGCCATGTTGTTTGCAAAAATCTGTGAAATATTTTTAGCTATATTCTCCTCCTTTATCTGATCTGAGCACTATTATATATTTACCATTTTTTTTTTTTTGCTTTAGATTTGAATTGTTTGGACTTTGAAATTGTATCAAACTTGTTCTTGAGGAAAAAAATCCATATTTTCCTACTAAAGTCATCAATAAGGATCAGAAAATAAAAGCTACCACCAATAGATTGAGTTTGCATTGGTCCACAAATATCTATGTGGACTAGCTCTAAGTGTTCCTTTTCTCTATTTAAGGATGATGGGAAGCTATCTGTCTTATGCTAAATCCAAGAATGCAAATTTCACATTGACTTTCCAGATATTTTAAAATAGGAAGACCTTTAAACATAGATTTCTTTTGAAGAAAACTTAGAAGAATCTTGAAGGGAAGATGACCAAACCTAGAATACTATAACTGTGACTCATCCATGTTTGAGACATTGTGGGAAAATGACTGTGACAAAATGACACTCCTAAAATTTAAAGGAAACATTCTATTCTTGGTTCTTTCAATCTTTGCTATAAGTCTTCTACTAGGAGGTTTGTCAAAAATACAAGTTGTACTTTTAAAGATTATATCATAACCATGTTCCATCAGTTGACCTACACTTGTGAGATTTTGTTTCAAGTTTCGAACATAATAGACATCATGTATCTCTTTTTTCTGATTTTGTTTAGTAAGCACAGGCACAATTCCTTTCCCTTGGGCTTTTACTCAAAAATCATCACCAAGAGTAATTTCAGAATTTATAGAAGTATCCATACATGAAATCAAATTTTTATTGTACCTGTCATATGATTGCTATAGCCATTGTCTAGCAATCAAAGGTCTTTGGTGTGATTGTCTTCAAAAATATGGTAGGAAAGAAACATTACTTCAGAAGATTCTACTTCATTGTTGGAGATGTGCTCTACCGTTGTTTTGGTCTGACTATTTCTTTCTGCATTTAGATTCATAGTGTCCAATTTTCTTGCAGTAGAAGCACTGGACTCTAGATTTATCAGTACATTTTTTACCTCTTTGTGCCTGATTCTAAGTTTTTTTAGACTACCCAGATTTTCCTTGCATCGACCTTTCTTCTCCATGTTGATTTGATATGCCTTTGTTACTTCTCCCTCTTTTGCCTCTGCCTCTGTTTCCTCTACCTCTACCTCTACTAAAAGATGCTTGAGTCTTGAAAGCTTATTCCAAAGACTCTTCTTTCAGGTTTAGCCTAGTCTCATCTGACAAGAGTGATCTAGTTAGCTCTACTAAAAAAGTAGTAAGATATTTGGACTCCAAAATAGCTATGATAACCATTTCAAATTTCTTTGGTAAGCTTCTAAGCACTTTTTCAACAATTTTTTGATCTTCAATGGTTTCACCATTAATCCTGATTTGGTTTACAATGCCCATGAATCTAGTCATAAACTAATCAATATTCTCTAAGTTAGACATTCTCAATGTTTCAAACTAAGTTTGCAAGGTTTGCAGTTTAACTTTCTTGAATTTTTCAGCACCCTCATATGCGGATTTGAGGATATCCCATATCTATTTTGATGTTCATGCACCTATGATTTTCAAGAAAATACAATCATCAACTAAGTTCCAGATCCAACATTTTTCCCTATTTTCTTTCTTTCTTTGATCTACAACTGTATTTCTCTAAGCATTATTCATAGCAACTAAGTCTATTGGAGTGGGCTCTGTGTAGCCATTCTCAACAGGTTCCCAACATTCTTGGGCTTGTAGAAAAGACTTCATTTTCAAGGACCAAGAACCATAATTTTTTCCAATAACAATAGGAGTCTATGGTAGATTACTAGAGGTAGACATGATTAAAAAAAACTTCCAATAATAAATGTTCTCCCTTTTGAATACTTTGTAGTTCCTTAAGACTCCGTGGAATTCAAATATTTCAAATGTTCAAGAGATATTTCAAATCAAACCAGAATTTTACCAAGGAGTTTGACTTCAACTGCTTTCCATTACAGTATGAAGAGTGTGTCTTCAACTCTTGGTGTTAACAATGGATTTTTCTTTTCTCTTTACATCAGCTTCCAAACCATGTTTGGCTTCCTTAATTCGATCTAGCTGCTCTCCATTTAAATATGAAGAGGTTTATTCAACCTTGCTTCAAATGGCAGGCCATGACTGGCTTTTCTTGTAGCAACTTCAGGAAATAAACAAACTATAATATTTTTCTATGTTTCTTAAAATTTCTTTACAATGTTCTCTTTGATTGCAGCAATAATCTTTTGGCTAGCTTCATCTATTGATGATTCCACCTCTTGATAGCAGTTAAACACTCCCTAGGTCATCCTACTCTCTAGGTCTTTAGGATCACCTAGCATACAACTCTGATACCATGAAAAAGAATGAAGAATAATACAATAGAACACATAAAATGCTGAAAAATGGAGCATAACTAGGGCATGGATAGAAAAACATAATAACAATAATTCATTTGTATGCTCTAAAATAGAGTAATACAATATTAGGAATTTTTTACATTCTTCTAGAAGCAACTAAAAACAACTTGCAACATAAAACATAATCTAGAAGCAACTAAACCTACTATGAAGCTCTTTGGAGCCTTCTAAAGTTAATGCATAAACCTACTTAACCTACCAGCTACAGATAGTTGAATAAACTCTAACAGTTCAATGATGCTCTGTAAGTTGCAAGATATGTTTTTGGGTTGCCATGGCTAAGTGGCATCCCTTTGGTGATAGAAGCAGTGATTATTTAATGGTTTCCTTTCCTAGGAAATTTCAGGAAGAGGAATCTAATGCAACATAGTGTGCTAGAATTGAAGACCTGCCAATTTCTAAAGAGGTTGAACAATCTAAAGCCTGCATATGATTTGCAGTGGCTCCATGATTTTGATAGCACACATTTAGTTGGTAGGTAAAGGTTTTATGTTTTAGTAAAACCTAGATGGGTATGTGCAGGATCATCATGGAAAAAATGGGCCCTTACGTGGCAAAAAAATAAAAAAAATTAGAGTTGTACAACTTGACATAAAAATTTGAATAAGTTATCTATATTATTTCAAAAATGTGTAAGAATAGAATCTATAGCAAATTGAATATAGTTTCTAAACTACTAGGTTTTCTTTAAAAAAATAAAAATTATTTAGTGAAAATTTGAAATTTTAATAATAACTGAAATTTCAGGGAAAAAATAAGAAGTAGGTGTCTATCGACCACCCTAACCACAATAAAATGATAAAAAAATTATAATATTTTAGATATAAGTAGAGGACTCATGTATCTATGTGATGCATATTTATTTGTAATTTTTTCAAGTCAATAATTAATGAATTATTTTATTACAACTTTAAAAAATATAAAAACTCATATGTCGACCACCTTAACTTGGTCAAAACTTCATGAAATTCATTTTTTATTTTTAATCCTATAGTATGCAAAGCATAGAATGTGATGCACATTTTGGATTCAAAAAATGTGATATTGTTTGAAAGCTATAGATGTTTTTCAATCATTCTATCAATTAGGAATTTAGTCGTAATTTGAATAGAAAATGAATAATAATTACTTATTAAATTCAAAGTAAAGCATAATTTATATTGGTGGAAAGCTAAGAATCTCCTTTAAAAACCCTTTTTGTTTCATCAATTTTGGGTTAAAAAAAGGTCGTTAGCCACATACCCATCATATTGCCACTTTTTGGCCCATCATGATCCTACACATACCAAAATGTGAATAGTTTAGTATAGCTATAAGGTCAAGGTCTCATTTTACATGAAATGAGACATATGTAATCCTCTATGCAAATCCAAAATACTAGAATTTTGATGTAAATAGATTTTTTTTAAGTAATGTTATGTTGTAGTCTTAGCTACAATTTATGATTCAAAAAAATTGTTATAAGGAGTGTGTATATATATAGGTAGAATGAAATTATAAATTCTTTAGTGTAGATATCTTAAACACCTCTATTTAAAATATTTTGATAGTAATGTCAAACTTATTTTAATAGTTTCATGTAATTATTTACTTCTAAATATATGGTTTTCCAGTTAGTTTATTTTTTCTAAGATATAAAAAAATGAAAGAAAAACAAATTGTTTGCTTAATATGTTAATTTATTAAGTACATGGCTATTCCTTTTATTTAATCATCACCATATTACCTTTTATATTAAAGAAGTAAAAATATTATATTGTTCACAAAAAAAAAGTGGGTGCTTGAAGAAAAATCCCTCAAATTTAATATGACGACAAGCTAAAAGATAAGACAAATTTCCTATTTAGATATATACCAATAGAAAGGGAGATGATTCATAGTCATCTATCCCACCTTAAATACATCAGTGAGACCAAATCAACAAAGTAAAAAATCTCCACTACTAATAAAACCCTAACTTAATCAATGTCCTCTAAATGTAGATAAGTAGCATAAATAGCAAGACACCTAAAGCCAAGCATCAAAGCCTAAAAAAATTAAACCAATTAGGTCATTGTTTGTAAGAAATGGATGAGGCTAAAGGTGTTTGTAAAGGTTGATATCACCCATGACTAGACCAATATTTGGCTCTTCTAGAGGGAGAATAGGAATCATGTGACCTCCTTGAGTTGTATAAACAAGCATAACTTCTATTAATTGCACCACAATCATTGAAGGCTATATTAATTATTTAACTTAGATGCACCTCATTGCATCCTTATGTAAACTACTTGTGCTATTATTTGAATTTTTAAGCATTATGCCTAGAATTCTTCATATATATGTGCCAAAAATTAAAAAATATGGCGGTGCTTAAAAACATAATGATTCATTTATTCTTTAAATATGATATCAAATTTAGTCCCTTTATTCAATATTACATCCTGGGAAGGAAAATAAATAATATTTAAAGAAATTTTAGTTTGAATTTTTTAATGAAAAGATACTTTATTTTCCATCAGAGTTTTTATGAGAAGTTTTCTTGAATAATCTCTTGTTATTGAATTTTATAATGTGTTTGTATTATCACTTTCATGTCAAATATAAACTATTTATTTATACCTTTCACTTTTATTGATTTAAGGATCTTTAATTTTAGGTTTATTTGCATTTGTCAAGAAAAATTTGATTTTCCTAGTGTTTCACTTCAATTTATAATCATATATGAAAAATTTGGTTACATATTTGTCACCATGAGACACTCAAATTTTGTGCAGTTACAAAAAGGTCTTAAATTAATATCATGATCTAAGAATATGCATTGAACCATGAAGTTGACAATAAACCTACTCATTTTAAAAATACTCCAAAATTTTACCAAACTATATTATCTATGATGTAGATCAAAAAAGTTAAAAATCTATTAGGCAAATAGTCTAACATAATGTTTATATTTATAAGATTTAATGCAGGACACAATATCAGCTACACCATCCCTATTTCGACTAATTTTTATCTTTTTAAAATTTCATATGGTTTGCATTATCTTTTATTTTGATATTTTCTTATAATATACTATGTTAAAATTAGTTTCCTCTAGCCAACATAATGAATATTGTATTTTCTCATCCATTTGGAAGATGGAATAACTCTATTACATGGAAATTTGGGAGCTTCATAGTTTATTATGATCGATCTCATTCTTATTTTGTAAACTTATATTGAGTTTGAGGCTATTTTACCAAGGAATATTTATGGAAGGTAAATTGGCTAGATAATATATTTATATGGAATTCTACTTAAAAAAATGCATTGTACTAATTACATGTCATTTAATTAGGACCTTGACTACTATGTAAAGTAATTTTATCTTGTAGGCCATATAGTTAATTAATTTTATTGTGTAACACTCCTTGTTACAATTCACTTGAAAAATTCTACAAGATCAAAATTAATAGAATTATTGTGTACATTAAAAGCAATGCTTCATTAACAAAACAAATAAATTCACAACCAATTCAATATAATTAAATTAAATTTTATTAATTTATTAGAAAAGATTCAAAATAAGATGTAATTATTTTATTGAACCTATTTGAAATAACATGTCTCCACAAAATCTCATAGATTATAAAAAATAATATTTCTACCATATTTTTCTTTTAAAGGATATAATTCCTAACACAATATTGTACATTAGTTGTTTGAAACTCTTTATAGAGCTACATTAACAATAATTCTCATTTTTCACACTAAACAACATTATTATGTCACATGCTTATGTCATTCTTATATTACTTCCATGATGATGACCTCTCTTGTAAGAGTCTTAGCTATTACTTACTAATTTTTAGTTCCCACTAGAACCTTATTTCATATAAAATATCCAATTCAAAAATAGTAAAATACTTTATAGACAAGTATTCTCTTTTTTGTTTGAATGAACACTAAATATTATTAAAAATTCTAGAATTTAGTTCACATGTGTTGCCCATGTTTTGACACTTTAAACATTTCTTCCAAGGAAATTGAAATTAGCATATTTGAAGATATTTCCTATATCCATTATTCTTTTAATGAATTCCAATACCCTATCCTAATTCTTCTATTTTTGCGTATGTTAGGAGTGCTTTGACAAGTATGCACTAAATGGGCTAGAGACCTATTGAAATCATTTGGTGAGGTGGTGTTAATATTTTATGGAGATATATATGACACATATAGACTATAATAAACATGTTCCCCAATTTTTTTTTGTTCTTGCATGAATGTAATGATAGCATGAGAATCCAATAAACTTCCATAGTTTTCTTACATATAAGTGATCATACAATGTCAAGTTGGTTAGAATTCAATAAAGATTATTAATATATCTACAAGTTATTAACATAGAAAAAAATTTGTAACAAGAAATGTAATATACAATTTATTGTATCTTCTATGATTTATTTGGTAGATTATTAAAGTAATTAGCCTCTTCATTAAATTCAATGTAAGGGATAAAAAGAAGAAAGAAGTAGCATAGAAATGCAACAACATAGACTAAACCAATTTAGAGATTTGGTAAAATTTCCTCCCTTTACCTTCTTGAAATGAATAATTCTAGTAAACATTAATGGCATTCCTTCCACAACCATCTTCTCATTGTTGCACATTAGTCTATACTTCTACAATTTCATGTACAATAACATATAGTTCTATACTTTCTTATTACAAATAATTATGTACATTTATTAATAGTATCTCATTAAGTTCAAGTTTATTTAATATTAATATAGTGTAAAATATTTATTATATGAAGTGCATAATACCATTAATTATTGGCGTAGACCTAATCCAAAATTTAATTTAAGAAAATTTACTATGATTCATATAAATTATACCTAGGTTACTTTTGACATTGAATTATAATTCATGTCATATATAAGAATTTATCATTTTCCAAAAAAAAAAAATTGTAGAGGGAAATCCATAGATGTTTTGGAAGTTATTTTTAACATATTGATATATTATGGTTGATATCAAAATTTAAAATAAAATCACTTGATAATGTTGCACTCAATTTCATATAATTGTTAGTTTTATTAACACATATACTCAATTTATATTAGGAATTATGTATTTATACAACATCATAATCACTCACCTAGTAATGAATCTAGTCCCAAATTATTTTTCTTCCACATTTTATAAGAAATCACAGTCATTTATAAACATATTTATAGAAATTATGTTTAATAGATCTTTGAATATATAATATGCAAATTACTACCTACTACATAAAAAGGAAAAATACTATATCCATTTAATTTTGTGATAGTCACATACCTTGATGATGTTGTAAAATAAGCATGAACAAATCATCAATCTCTAGAAGGTACTAACTTCTTATTCTCTCTATAGTGTCAAAAAATTTGTCATCAATGACATTTTCACACTTGTTTGGGCCCTCCTTGTAAAATTGAGCCTAATGATGCCTTGACTTAGTGTTGTAATGTGTTTTACACACTCGCATTAGGTCTTGGGCCCTTGTGAACTAATGTACATAAAGGGTACCTTGATAAATTGTTGTGAAGTGTTGTAACACACTTTCACACTTTTTCTAAGGTTTTATTAATTAACTAAACCTAATAAATCTCTTTTTAATCAAAATAAACCTTAATCCTACCTTATTTAGAGTGTTGTAAAGTGTTATAACACACTTTCACTTTTTTCTAGGATTGTCATTAATAATTGGGCTTTCTTATGCTTTAGTTGGCTTTATTTTGCATCCACAAGCCTGATTTATTGTATCTTTCCAAGAATAATACTGACATAAATCAATACCCAATCATAATTCAAGTGTTTCAGGTTGAATGGCCCTAAATTTGGTGATCTGGGACTCATTCACCACCTTGGAAGAATGATTCCCACCTAGGTTTTTGGGTACCAAACATGGTGTCACACCTTTCTAAGCATTTTTTAAAATGCTCCCATAAATTATGCCTGATGGGACTCATTTTCCACCTTGGGTGAATGAGTATTGTATAGCCAAAAATCAAAACTAATTCAATTTTTTGGTAGGATTTTATCATCCTAGATTTGGTGTTAGCTTGTAGTGTTGTAATTTTTGGAATTCTTGCATAATTAAGTATAAATACAAGTTTATTTCACTCATTTTACACCTAACAAGTTGAATGAGCATCCTAATAGAAAGTTTGAGTTCATAAGAGCACTAAAGCATTCACAAGAGCATTCAAGAGCATTCAATGGTAGATCATCAAGAATCATGTCAAATATTTCATGCATCATGTTTTTTCTTTAGCTAACAATTGTGATGTAGGGTTTTATGATTCAACCAAGCATTTCATTAAAGATCTATCCTATTTAAAGTAAGAGTCAAGATCTTCATCCATTCAAGCCATCTCATACATGTTTGCAACACTTCATTTCTAGGGTTTGGTGAGTTGCAACACTATATTTTGTTCATTCATCATTCTCCATTCCTATTTCATTTTATTTCAAGGTTTAATTACCAAAATGGGGTTTGACCAAGGAAAACCCCTATCCACTAACAAAACAACATTTTTTCCTCTCTTTAGTGTGTGATTTGCAGGTTTAGATTGAAGACACATTGAGGATCAAGCTTGGATAAAGTTTTAAAAGTTTCTAGAAGTTGTCAAAGTTGTCATTAAGCATTGGAGAGCATTGCAGAACACCTATAGGTTGATTTATAGAGATTTTGATCCGAAAATCGGTATGGAAGCATAGAGTATACCTTGAAGACCATATTCAGATCTTGAAGTTTTAGAAAAACCTAACCATATTGATTTTCCACGTTTGGCGAATGAGTCCCAATTTAGGTCAAAATTTAGATTTTGTAGATTCATGTTCTCACACAGAAAAATAGATTTTGGATCGATTCACCCATCCTAGTGAATGAGTCCCAATCAACATTAAAGTTAAAAATTTTAGTATTTTAGAGCTCCTTCTAGTCATCTCTAGATTTCTAGATCCATACTTTCCATCGTGTAGCTTTCTATTTTGTTTCACTGCATTTTTAGGTCATTTAGTGAAGCTTTGCATCATATTAGGGTTTAACATTACATCTTGCATTTCATTTGTCCTTCCAAGTCTTAACTTGGTGGTGAGCCCCTCATTAGTTTACATTTTATCCTATAGGACAACCCTATTGCAAGATCTCTTTCTCCTTCGCATTGATATCTTTAGGGTTTGTTCTTGAATGAGACAGAAAGAGGATTGTCATTCTAGGTAATAAACCCTAGAAAACCATACAATTTTCCACCTTTTAGTTTCTAATGTATATATGATATATAAATAAATTGAATCAATTATATTTTATTATTTAAAATTAATTATGTTCTACGATCAATGATAGTATTTAAAAAAACTTTTGAATTTAGTACAATTAGAAATGTAACATGATCAAACTAGTAATTACAACTAGTATTATTTAGAATCTAAATGCAGTTTTCTGTAGAATACTATAGGAACATTTTAAAACAAAAAATATGAACTAAAAATGTGACTATATTATGCATTTCATTATTCCTACACCAAGAACAAAATTATTTGATTATTATGTTACTGCTAATGTTGGTGATCATAGTTATACAAAATCTATGATTGAGTATGTCTTTAAGATAAATGATTAAGGTAATATACCATGGATGGAATAATAATTGAATAGGCTACCTTTTTTGTCTCTTTAATAAAATGTTTGAATACAAAAGTAGCTTTAAAATATTCAATGTTTCTTACAATATTAATGAAAGAGTTTCATCTAGGTAATAGTAAAAGTATTGATTTATCATATAATACCTAATGTTGTTTGTCATGCCTAAAAAATTTCATCAAAAAACCTAACAATTTTTTTTTTTAATTTATAAAAATAACATTAATCTAAAGATCACTCTAGGTGCTTGAGGTGCAACACTAACCTTGATATTAATTGAGAACCCAAAGGAGAGTCACTTCTCAATTCAATCGTAAAAATTTATCTATACAAAATTTGAATTCGAACACTGCTAGGGTTCTCTTGATGCACACACTCTTATACCCTCTTGGGATATCTAAATAACATGAGTCTTGGAATGAATATGGTGATTCTTATAAGACTAAAGTTTATTTGGTTTGGTTATGAGATTCAACCATAATATGGTTATAAGTACTTAGGTTACATGAATACCAATAAACACCAACCCTTGTGTGCACTAGGAGTACACGCCATGACGATACTATGCTCAAGGCAATTGTTGCCCAAAATTTTCTATGCCTATATCACCCAAATGTATAGCATAAAAGAAGAACTAACCTAAAATTAATTGTAACATTTGCATCAATAACACCATTGTTATGACGCTCCACAAGGGTTATTTCACTAATACTATAATATCATTATGGAGCATAATGGTATTCATGACATTACTGCTCACTTTCAAACTAACATTGATACTATTGGGGGGGTAGACATCCAACTCTAGTACGAAGGTGACAATTGATACTAATGCAAGACAATAGTAAATCTAGGTATTTGGTCAAGTATAACTTATCGTTAACATCGACATTACCTGCCTCATTAATATTATTACCATTGTTGACACAATAAGACTATCCTTAATGATAAAAAAATTTCCTAATATTCGTAGCATCAATCACTAACATCACTCACAAAAGAAACATTAATATTATGAAAACAATTTTATTTATCCTCTTTTTTCTTATTGATAACGAGTTTCATTATTTATTCATGTGTCATTTGAATCCAATTCTATCCCCAACTAAGATATTTAAAAGACTCTGAAATGCCTTATAAAATAAATTAAGTAAATATTAGAACTTATGTGCCCAATTTTATTCCTTTATATATGCAAATATCTCCTTATTTTTATTTATTAATATTATTATGTTCCCTTATTATATACAAATCTCTTTATTATTATCTATTAATAATATTATTTATTTGTTTTAATTATCTTATATATATAAATATCTCTTCATTATTACTTATTATTTATTTATTTTCATTTATTATGGATTCCCTTATCATTATAATGCTTAACCATATAAAAGGAAAGGTAAATATAAAAGAATGTATAAAGTGCTTAATTCTAGACTAGGAGGATTGCCCACTATAATAAAGGAGTGTATTTTTCTAAAAGAGTGGGTAGTTTTAAAGAGAAGAGGGTGATTCGGGGGTAAGAGGACGGCACTCATTTTTACCCATCCTCACGCCTCTCCAAACACAAAAAAATGCTCTTGGGGAGTGAGTACACATAGGCACGACTGGAATTTCAAACCTTGAATAAAAGAATCTTAGACATGGGAACTTATTCTGCCGAACCCTAAACGGTGCTTTTTTTTATTTTATATATATATTTATTTCTTTTTCTCATTTTGTTCTTAAGTTTATTTATTTTTAATATATTCGTTAGATAGTCAAATAAATTCTTTCAATTTATACAATCAGAGAAGATCAACCTATATTCATTGAATTTAATGTAACAGGACATTTCAGATCAAAAATTCCTAAAAAATTTACGCAATTACAAGGATAAATATATTCCAGTTATTAAATAAGTTCTCTTACTAAGATAAAGATAATCGTCAATATCTCAATTGATACTTGACTCCCGTGCAATTAGTAATAATATTATTTGAGTTAAGGGAGAGGGTAGTTTTTGAATGTAGAAATAGGCACCTAACCCAATATCTGATATCAAATTCAATCTGATTTGACAATTTCATTATCCTGTCTTTATTTTATTTTTACGCAAGTTTGATTTAGCGAGGGAATTATCTGTCACTTTAATACCCGAGACTTTACTTGCTTAATTTCTTCCAACAGCCTCATCTCTATTTTTTTTAACCTCTTTAAATAGATATTGAGGTAACTGTTTTAAATACACAGAAATATATTCGCAGCTGAGTAAAGTTTAATTTTTCTATTTTTTTATTTATTTCTTATCAGTGTTGTAATTCTTTAAAACAACTGAATAATGATAGTCCCTCTTTTTTTATCAATTTGATATTGCTTAAATCTCAGTTTTAAGTATTGTGTAAGAGCTATTTATTATTTTCAATCTGTAACCATCTACTAACAATTATCTAGTAAAGGGGGTGGTAGATTCGATATATATACACATTATTTTCCATTAAAGGCTACGTAAAGATCATGCTTCCACCAGACCTTTGTTTTCCCTAGGTATTTAATTCTTACCAAAACCATCCAGACTACTTATGACTTACTCTAGGTTTTATTATTTTATTTTTGTAAGTTCAATGAAACAAAAGGCGAGTTCAATAACCGATGACGGTAGTGGCATCCTAAAATAACGCTGACCCTAAGATATTTCCATTTTTTTTATATATAGCAACAGTAATAATTTATTTGTATTTCAGTTCCAAAGTCAGACAATGTGGTTGAAAGTATTTATTAATAAACATTTATGACACTTAGTGGATGGAAAGTAAGTTACTTCCACGAGAGTTGTGCCAGATTTTACTGACAAGGATTGCTTCATGAATGAATGCAAATTTATGGTTAGATGGAGGCATGAGAGAAAGGATTTGTAGGTTGGTCATTCTTCACATGGTGGACGAAGCACACCTGCCCCAATCATCACTCAATTTTTATTTTATTTTATTATCCTATGCTTAATTCTGCTAGTGATATCACGCACCCAGCAAGTCCACATTTCTACTGTGCAACTAGTTTCAAGTGAACTAGAGGACAAGGGCGGTGACTGAGAAGGGATTGCAAGAGATGGGAGCTCACTTGTTGCAGTACTTTATTTTCGAGAAGGGGATTTCACATGAAAAGAAAATAGCTATTGTATAACCAAATTTCTACCATAGAAATAATGGCAATAGCCGCAACGGTGAACAAAGACTTATTATTTTTCCTCCTAATGCAGCTTAGCATTTTAAAAGGCTCAGCAAATCATTTCTTTTTTTGATTCTTCATGGAGTCTTTTTGTTTTTTGTATTGAGATATTTTCCAATGGTGAATGTTGTGCTTCAATTGCTTTATAATAGGTTTTAAGGCTGCTCTATCCTCTACCAAGGCCGATGCCTGTTACGTTTCAAATTTATTTTTCTCCCTCTTATCAGCTACCTGAGGAATGCTAGGCCTATTACAACACAGGATGGGAGGCGACTCTTGCTTGGGATTCGATCACTACCTGAGTAGAGCTCTAAAGATTTCATTATATTCCTTTATTTTAAAAGAAATATAAGTTCTTACTTTTATTTAATTAAAGCTTGCTTATTTCATGAATCTCTGGCCCGCGTTTGGGAGCTTTTATTGTAGTTGTGGTCTTCTGGGCTCGACCTTTGTGTGGGGTTCGGCCTCCACATAGCTTGCCTCTCTTATTATTATTTTTAATCCTGATGGATATTAAATTATTTCTTTATTTTTGCAGAACACTCAGGCACACAAGGTCGTCTTGACATTGCTAAATATAGTTTCTATTATTTGTTTTCCTTTCTTTCCCTTTTTTTTTCCGCAAAATAAATAAACTTCCATGGAGCCACATTTTACTTCTTACAATAGCATATAAGCCAACTAAGCACACATAAAGTTTATCGGGAGGAAAACAATAAAAATTATGTCAGATTATCTCTTTTTCCAATCATGCATATTTTTAACCATATGTAGTAAATGTGAAAATCATTAGGTTTTATCCTCATACAAGCTTAATAATATAATTTTCCAAGTCCACTATATGCAACATAAAACCATCTTATACCATAGATCAAATTCCATACTTCCACTTCTCAATTAATAATGGACACTTAACAGAAAGCAATTAACATGCCAAATAATTTAGGCTTCTCTTTTTTTCTTTTTTGCTCTCTATTTTACAAGTTACTCTTTATTTTATATTTGAATCAACATTTGGGAATACAACTTGGATACCCACAATAACTAAGACTCTCTCTCCACCCTACCGTAATGGCGTCATGAAGCCTCATGGGCTCTAGCCATACCCCCGAGCAAGAAATTATCTTAGCTCCATGATGATAAATGGAGTCCTTTCTCATTTTTACAAAGGAATAAACTACATAGCACAAATTTCATGCATCTAGGTTCTCTACTTTCTATTTTTCAGCCATGATCTATACACTATGACACCTTCTTACAATAAACAAGTAAATGGAAACAAGAAGAACTTATCTCTTTTCTTTTACGTGAAGTGATGAGCTCTTTTATCTATCCTTCCTCTTCTAGCCAAACCTTCACTACTTTCCCAAGAGGTGGACTCCTCTCCTTTTCTCATTCTTTCTACCATCTCCACTAAAGTTCTCTAAGAGGAGAAGTGGGTAACACACCCCTCTTTCTTCCTCTCCAAGATATATAGGATTTTCAACTTGCAACCTTTTTTTTTGGATGGGGAAGTGTGGAGTGTACCTACCTCCATCAATTAGAATCTTTTTCATATAAAAGAGGAAACATGCACTTGGACAACCCCTCCATCTTTCCATCCCATCCTTTCTTCAAAACTCGTTACTTTCCATTATGAGGGCTTTTCAGGGGTCAAATCATGTCCTTGGGGCACTATTATATGCCCACTTGACCCCTACCACTATGGTATAGACCCTAGGGGGTTTCTTTTTGGCATCCCAACCAAGGAAATTAACCAACAACCCTCTTTAAAGGCCCATTTAAGGAGCCATCCGAAATTCAAACTTGGATAAGGGTTCGTAACACCTAACCCCACTTACACCCACATGAACCATTATCAAATACCCTCTCAACTCCAAAATAAATTATCCCTTTAATATCAACCCTCACCACTTCAACAAGTAAACTTTATTTCTTTCTAAGCTCTAAAAGGGTGTCAAATTTATACCCAGAAGAAGAGTCTTTCAATTTTCTCTTGATGGTTCACCCTTCCCATGCTAACACTGTTACCTTCCTCCACAATCATAAGTAACAATTTGATCACATAAATTTGTTAACTAAATATTTTATACTTTAGCTATATAATAATCCATTTAAAATTTCAATTAGCTTTTCACAATATATGAGTGCATTCCACCTTCATGGTAGTGACAATAAACAAAATGTCAAAATTAAATGCAACAATATCACCAAAAGATCACCTTATTAATCATCCATAATATATCTAATCATCAATTCAAGAAAGGAATATAACGAATTAGGATTGTCTTAAGTACCTACGAGGAGAGGTCTTACATTGTTTTACTATGATTATCAAGTGTAAGATATTCTATGGTCAAGAAGAAATAGGCCATAATCTCAATAATCATATATCAAATATTTATGAATAAAAAAAAATCTAGATATTCAAATAAATTATTGGCCTTAGGTGATGCCATTAATGGGGATTGTACATTTTAATTGTATGTACTAGTGGCTAAAACAAGGATGTAAGACTAGAGAAGAATAAAGTAAGACTTATAGGAATTATTGTTACAAGTATGAGAAGTTAGTGTTGTCATTAATGTCTAGTGTTGGGTGAGATTGTTGCAAGAGTGTGAGCAGCTGATGTTATCCACACTCTGATTAGTTGCATTATGTTGCCATTAGTAAAGCTACTAGTGTGAACCTTTATTGTTGCTTCGATAATATTTTATCTATGGATATGTGGTTGAGTTGCTTTTTGGCAGTTGTTTCAGTTCTATTAAGGAAGTGTTGAAGATGATGAGGATGTTTCTCTAGTGCTTGTTTTCCAAGTGCTTTCGAGAAAATTTGATAAAAATATGAAACAATGTGTTGCAATGGTGTTATGTGTTTCAGGGATGAGTTTTGATTTTGCTCCACATTTCTTCTAGGTTGAAGAAGATATTCCTATGTGTTTTAGATACAATGGTGAGAGATGTTTAGAGGTGTTATATTGAGGACTTGGTGTCCTAAATTGCTACATAGAAGAAGTTGTGTTCACAAGTGTTTGAATTGTGTATTGCAAAGGTGTCTAGGAGAAATGATTTTGCTCTATATTTCTTCACAATTATATTACAGGTCTTGTGGATTAGAAGGAGTGTTGATAGTGTTGGTATCTTTCTTTCGTTGAGGTGGTTTGTGGTTCTATTCTTTAAAAGTTAGTTTCTTGAGTTATAGTGTATGGCATAGTTGTTTGCATGTACTAGATGTGTACATTCTTCAAAAGAATGTTGTTGCAAAAGAGGTTGTTGGATTTCAAGATATTTCTAGAATATTCTAGACCATGTTCAAGTGTGGTGTTTGGTTTGCAAGTCCTCCTTGAATTTAAGGAAGCGTTTACTTAAAATTTTAATGGTGTTTGCATAGGTAACAATTGACTTGGTTTTTACAATAATTGCAGTGAATAATTATTGTTTATAGAAGCATTTGGTTGAGTGGAGCTATAGATTTAGGTCCCAAATAGTGTATGATGTGGTATTCTTTCACTTCTATCCAGCACAAAAGCTTCTTCGAACCAACCTAAATTAAATTTACACGATTGATGTGCATAGCCGACCTTGGAGAAAGGTTTCAAGAATGAAGATGTAAATATGAGTTGATTTTCTAAGGAATGATATGATAGACAATCTAGATAATAGAATGATGCAAAGTGAAATGTTATAGAGTGTGAAGTTGAGAAGTATAATGCAAGAATTCATGTGTTAGATTATTGGATGCAGTGAGAGAAAGGTTTCTACAATTCTTTAGTCAAGATGAAAATGTGTTGGTGATGTTGCGGTTTATTTCCTTGTTGCATTGAGATGGATTTCACTTTGTAGCATTCTTATCTATCTTCTTTTCTATTATAGTAGTAAGCCTTTGGTAGTGAACCCTATGATAGTGATCCCTACTGTATTCGATGTTGATATTACTTATATTGTGAGCTAATCCTCATCATACTTTTTCTCTTCTTGGTTTTTCCATGCAAATCTAGTGTTCTTAGTTATGGTGTTAATTTGGTCTAGTTTCTATTATTTTCTTTCCATGCTAATTAATCATAATATATTAAGTGCTTTTTGAATGAATTTCTATCTAAATATTAATGAGGGTTTTGAAGTTTTTAAGGTACAATTGATTCACTCCCCCCCTCTCATTTGTCTTATGCATTCAAAATTTGGTATCAAAGTAGGGTTCCTTAGAAGAAAGCTCAAATGCTTAAGGTAGATCTAGGATGATAGATGTTTCATGGAGTAGACTATGTATTCTTGAAAACAACGATGGAAGGATTTTTAAGTTATCTAGTATATGATGTCTAGAAATCAGTTTAGAATGGATATAGTATACCTACAAATGGTCCAAGCATTCAAGCTAATATCAAGGCCTATGAAAGAAATAGTAAAGAAAGGTATGCTCCCTTAAGTAGTCTTACAAATTGAACCATTTATTTTTAGGTAGGGCTTATAAACTACTCTTACACTCTTAGGATATTTCACCTAAAAGGAGAGAGACAAACCCTACACTCAAGGAAATCTAATGAGTTCACTCAAATAATGCAATGTATGATGTAATTAAGCCTAAAAGAAATTATCTAAGTGAAAATAAATGATCTTTTTGAATGATTATGAAAGTAAAACATAAGAATTATAAAATGTTTGAAAACATAATGTTGATTGCAAATAATGAACTAAGAATGAATAAAATGCAAAATAGAAAGAAATGAGATAAAACAATGTGCACCTAGAAGTCTGATGGAGAATCTAGAATCATTGGAATATTGTCTGAAATTGCTAAAAAACCACAATGGGACTCAATCACCCAAGGTGGCCAATTAGTCCTCCTACTGGTGAAAAACTGTTGGGAACGAGTTTCTAATTGTTGGGATCAAGAATCTGACAAAACTTATATTTTCAATCATAAGGCGAGACTCATTTTCCATAGGTGGTAAATCAATCCTCTCCCAAAATTTTGAGAAATCAGGAAGCAACTTTGTAAAACTAGATCTAGAAATGTCTGCTTGTTGGGTTTTCAAAGTCAATTATATAACAAGCAGACATAATACCTTCTCCAAGCTTGAAATATGATTGATTTGACTTGAAACACCTAGTTGACTTGTTGACCAATCTTCAATCACCTAAATGCTTGCTAAATCTACATACATAGGTTTTCAAACACACATGCAAGTGGGAAAAATGGTTGAGGGTTAGAAAATAGGGGTTTTCCTTGGGCAAACCCCACTTTGGTAATCAAAACCTTAATGAAATAATGAAATGAAAGTGAATGATAAATGAATAACATGGAAATGCTATCAACTTACCAAGCCCTTGTAGTAGAAATTTGAAGATAATGCAATGGTTGTTCCACAATACTTGACAATTTCTTGATATAATGATGCAAATTGCTTGAAAGACAGAATGATTGAGTGAATTGGATGAACGCTTGAATGAATATATGTTAAAATGGATGTAAAAAAACCTAGTTATACATTCCTGTGCCTTAGTAACTTGAAGATACCTCATCACAAGATGACATAAGGTGATTTTAATTATAAACTTGAAAGAAAATTTAAAATATTTTGAATTTGGAGCCAAGGTGGACTCATTCACCACCCATGACAAATGGGTCCCACCTTGGGCTTGAAGGTGGGTGTCAGGAATTGATTTGTATTTAATGTTATGTGTTAGGTTTACATTTAAAAAGAAACTTAATTAAGTCGTATAAGGGTATAAAGGGGTCATAAAAGACATAAGAAACGTGTAGATAAGGGAAATGTGTCTAGAAAAGTGTGAATCTTTATTACAAGATTTTGCAACACTTCAAAATAGGACTTGATGATGAATAAAAATATGATTTTTATGTGAATTATATCAAATAGAGTCTAGAAAAGTGTAGAAATGTTTTACAACACTTCACAGCACAATCACAAGACATTAATATTTGAATTTTAAGGACTTATTATGAATATTCAAGCCACATTGTATCATTAAATCAAAGAAAATGGACCAAGCATCATGAAGAAAACCCTAAAAGACCATGAAAATGACAAGGGTCCATTTTTCTATGGTGAATTTAGCCTACACTTTAGTGAGAGGATGAACTTGCTTCAAACTCACACTAAAGTAGCAATGCACATTGAAAAGGAATTCCAAATGCACTTATGCTAATAAGATAGAATAACAATGATCAAGAGGGATGATCAAGCCCCCAAGATGAAGTTATCATGGCTAACTAGACACAAGAATAAAGGAATGCACATGTGAAAGAGAAATTGAATTGAGCTTCGATCGTCCATCCAACTAGTTGTGGATTAGATCTAGGCTAATTGTTTGAAAAAGGAAAATGTATATTCACTCTAGGGAAAAATAACTCCTAGTAGCTTCCTAGGTGAGAAGACCCAAAATGATGAAGTACATACACTAGTTGGTATGCACTGACAAATACAAAGGTGGCTATGGGGAAGGTTTTGCCGCTTAGTGGGGCTTCTTGCTCAACCATATCAAAGTTATGCCTCCTAATAACTTTAACAAGGTGCCATAAATGAAAATGTTAGTTTGTGCTTCATGAGACAAGCAAAGCTTAGTATACTTAGAACTCATGAAAAATTTCAAGGTACCACATGCATGCAAGTTGCGTTATGCAAGGTGGAAAGATGCGAAATGTAAAATGCATTAAAAATGTTAAAAGTGCAAAAAAATGTAAAAGATGTTCAAAGGAGTCTTGTTAAATTCATGTAAGGTCTATCACTTAGGGAACATTGTGTCTAATGTCTCCAAGAAAGGACCAATAAAACAATAGTATATTCACAACTTAGGGGATGCAGTGCCTCACATTAGGCCACTAAGAGGAATGTAATATGCTAAGATAAATCAGACCTATGAAGGAAATCACACCCAATGCCATCCATAAAGTGACAAACACATCATATGAAGTGACAAGGATACACTAAGGACCAAGAATACAAATGAAATGATGCCAATGTATGCCCCCCACTTTAAAGGAATTTCTACACACTGTTCTATGGACAATTACTTTAAAGTACCAAAGGGAAAAATGCAAAAAGAAAAACAATACATGAGAGCCAACTTGGAAATCTTCTATGCCAAGTCATATGTTTCTAAGTTAGGCTGAGTCATGTAAATGAAAAAATAAAAAGAAAAAGAAGGATTTTCCCCCTAAGAAAGTAAAACACGTAAGGGATCTATGGATTTGGGGTCAGTATGCTTGTTGCTGCAATGTTTTATGAAAGAGCTTGGAACTATCATCATTCCCCAAAGCACATAGAATGAGAAGAATGACACATAGAGAGTGAAAAAAAAAGAAAAAGGAAGTCCATTTTGGGTCAAAATGGAAGAGACATTGCGGTCTCAACACTTTGCAACATCCCAAAAAGGAAAACACAAAACATAAGACAAAAGGTGAAAGTGAAAAGTGAAGGATGAAAAAAAAAACTTTTGGTTCAACATCAAGGAGACATTGCAGTCTCAATGCTTTTCATCATCCCCAAAAGGAAAACACAAGAAAGGAAAAAGAGAAAAAGGAAAAGGGACCTTTTCGGTCAACATGGAAGAGACTTAGGGTGTCTCAATGCTTTGCATCATCCCCAAAAGGAAAACACAAAACAAAGTGAAAAGTGAAAAGCGATATACAACATATAGAATAATAGAGGTACAAATAAAAGAAGTGTACAAAGAGAGAGAAAATTAAACACATATTATAGGTGAACACGATACACAAAGGAAAAGAAAATTAAAGAAAGATGTAAAAATTCTAGCAAGGAACATGCAAATCAAACATATAATGCGTCATCCACCTACTAATCATGATCATTGTATTGCGAGGGAGGTTGACTATCCAATAGAGGAATTGCAAGTGCCAAACTAGGAGAATCATCAAGTTGTGCACTTGGTATGAGAGATTTATCATGTAAGCTCATAGAAGAGGAGAATAAAGAATTCAAATTATTATGCACCTCTTCATCATCATCATCTAAATTTATAACAAAAGGAGGGCGAAAGGTAGTCTCCAAGGAAGGATGTATCAACATTGGAGGTTGTTGTATTGGATTGTTTTGTTGTGGAGGTGGTGATGGACTATCTTGGTTTGGTTCAGGAGCATTTTTAGGTATTACTCCTATCAAAGGCGGTGTTGACAATAGTTTTACTTGTAGTAAACAGATCGAATAAAATCTCCATAGACAAGACCACGAAGAGCCTATCCTTTTTGAAAGATATGGAACAAAGACAACATAAGGGGAAATTCTACATTTATAGAGAAAAGATTGACTTTCATTCAATCCCAAGTCTTCGATAAACATGTCATGGTTGCACTAGGGTCACTCTTGGGTAATGATGTGATAATTGTTTTTAATCTCAAAGGGACCTTCTACATACATAAACATATATATATATTCTTTTGTTATTTCATCGAACACTTTTAGATCAACATTGATAATTGAAATGATAAACTTGGACATCATGAAACCAAAAGATTCAACATAATATTTCATGAGCACCACTAATTTCTTTGCTATCACTTAAGTAGATCTAGCATTAAGCATTCAAAAATTTCATGGAAAATAAAATATTTTCAACAAAATTATGTCCATTCACTTTTTTTTTTGGAACATTTTCAAAAAATATTAAACATCTATTTAACCAGATTGCTTCACAACTATGTATAAAATGGTGAAAATTTTTAAAGAGAGAGGGTTTCATTTATGGACATCGAGTAGGTTTTGTATGCACCCATAAATGGTGCAGCATAGAGTCTTGTTTGGACAAACTTACAAAACCAACTACAAAAGATACTTAGATAGGTAGCTATCCATAAAGCTCTGATATCAATTAATGTCTATGTGCGTACAAAATTTTACACCGAAATGGTTCAGAAAATAGGAAAAAAGAACAAAACTTAAAAGAAGTATTTTCTCCTCCAATATCCACAAATTCTGAACTTAAATGAAAATTAAGCATCCTCTGGCCTTTTATAGAACACAAGACTTAGATAGGATAAGACAAGTACATGAGAGGAAATCTAAGGGACCAATCTCATCAAGGCATGTGGAATATTGTGACCAATAGGAAAATTACAATTGAAGTCAATAAAAGTCAACTCCAATTACTCATTGAAGCTCTTTGGGTTCTACTTTTTCATCTTTGTCAGGATTCCCTCTGAAATTGAACAAATTTATCCAAACAAAGATATATAAGAGCCTTCCATTATAATGGAGTGATCAGGTGGAAGTCAAACTCCTACATCTCAGGTTCCCCAATTTGAGCATTCCAAGAATAAATCACTCTCGGAATAGACACACTTTGTTACTGGATGCTTAAACTCTAGCATCCCGATATCCTAGTAACTAGAACATCCTTGCAACAAACTTTGTTTGAGCATGAGCATCTTAAGTGCATCATCAAACCTAGTAATAAAGTAAAAAAATTGTTCCAATATAATTTTCCTAACCGTCCATACCCAAAATTTGCATCACAACCAATATCTCCTGCAATCACGAAATTACAAATATTAAATCCCTCTTTAAACAAATATGTCACAACATCTCATGTAAATAAAACCACCATAAATCCTTGTATATATACTAGACCACTGAGATCATTATACAAATTAAAAAATTATTTAGCATTTCTTTTCACGTTGCAACCCGGTACTTAGTATTCAGCATTCAGCTTTACCCACTTACTTTCTCAGACCTCGGTTATACCAGAAATCCATCTTACTAGACTCCATCTTACCAGACTAGTGTCATTCACTTGAACTTCACATTACCTTTCACCTTCCCTGTGTTTTCGGTACCAGGTACCTGGTGCATGAAACACTTACCATACGAAGTACTTTCTATTATCAAATATTTCTCTTTCTTCTTTTTCACTTTCAGTGATCTTCGAATTTGTTAGTTCTTACCATAGGAGTTATATTTTTCACTCGGGTCCCCAGGTCTTTTCATTCTTAGGGTGCGTTGTGAGATCACACAACAGCTTGCAACCAATAAAACCAAATTTAAAATTAAACTTGAAATTAAATCACCAGTTGTAAATTAAAACTTATACATATTTTAAAACAATAACTTTCTACCTTTACTTAAATCTAGGCATAAAAGTAAAACTCGACCAGAAACATCCATGTGTGCTCTCAATTAATTCCAGTTTTTGGAACTTAGTAAACAAAATCAATTCATTAATTGAACTACATAATATAGTAATCCTCCAAATCCAACCATGGATAGATCCTTGTTACCAGTCAAGCATTCATAGCCCCAGCAAGGTTATATCCATAATTCCCCCAAACATAGCTCTACTGCCAGTCAAGCATCCATAGCCCCAATAGAGTTATTTGGATAGCCTCAAGAGTTGATATCACTTTTTTTATTTTTAGAATATAGCAATCATAGCTCATTTTTCACTTTTGATATTGCAATAATGGCTCATTTATCAACTTGCAAGCATTGAATTATTGCTATTAGATTGGGAATTACAATGGTAGCGAAGGTTACTTTTTGTTTTTTTATTCAATGTGAATCCCTTCATCATTTCACTAATTCCCCAAGAATTATTTAATGATTCCCTGTAAGTGTGTGTTTCCAACTAAATTTTACTAATTATGCCAAATCCTAACTAACTGTAGCTCATTATATGTTAAAAAATATGTATAAATTAAAATTTAGCAATAGACAATTTAATCACCAAATTTAAATCTAAATTTAGAAACATTAGTTACCACCCTTTCGATTAAATTTATAGCAACTTCTAAAACTTCTACTAACTATCTCATCTTGACGGTGCTGCACTTCATTAATGCATCAAAATATCATGATTTCCTTGAAAAATGGTCACACTATTTTGCATTAAATTCACATGCCTTGCTCAACACATATTATCTCTTCAACTCTGGGTGATGACATGTAACATTTTTCCAACTTCATTCTCTTGTATAATCCACACACATAACACCTCCATAATCATTACGACATTTTTTAAAAACAATTGGAAATGACCCCTATTAATTTTGAAATCTCCAACTTAATTGATTCACAATCTCCATACTGTTCAATTTTGAAATAAAACCTTTAATTCTAAAGATTATCATCTGGTTGCCACCTCCCATACGATTTCCAAAAAAAAAAATTACTCAAGGAAACTATTTACCACTACTCTATTCATAACTCTATAAATTCGTGCATTTCTTCTCGAATTCTCCACACTTTCTTTTATTTCTCTTTTTATATATTTACTATAATTCCACTTTGTTATGTGCTTTTACATTTGCTTCTTAGCCATGGATACTCCTATTTCATTAGGTTGTTCTTGTAGATAGAACATTTTCTTAGGGAGCATCACACCACAAAGGCTTGAAAAGGTTTTTATTGTTAGGACTTCCAATTTCACTATGCCTAATTTATGCTTAGTCCTTGGGGAAAGATATGTTGCATCCAACCACTACTTTTGTTTTTACTTTGACATAGCTTCTCACTTTGTAGCTTCACTTTTAGACATTGAGTTACCTGTTGAAGATGTCCTTGCTGCCACCAACCTAATAGTTAACCCTAAATTCTTGGAGAATTTGGACACCATTTTAGATGTTGCACACAAAACCACTGAGATTCCCTCCATGGATGATATTCCTCGATTCCTGATACATGGGGAAGTGATTCCACTTCGGCCCTTTCTTACTAATCTCAAAATCCAAGATTTTGAAGCTCACCAAGAACTCACCTACATAGGGTATTTGGCCTTGATAGAAGAGGCATCCTAGATCGACTAGATAACTACTATCATCTATAACTTTTCCCACCTTTCCTTTTGAATATTTTTTGATTTTTAACAAGGATTTTGACATTTGATCTATATACATGATACACACACAATTTTTTTTTTTGGCATCTTTCTTAAAAGCATGTTTCACTGTGTATGGCTTTATTATCTCATTTTAAATTCAATTTTGCAAAATTTTTGAATTTCACTCTCATGTGTAAGATACATTTAAGTAGAATTTGCTAATGCAGAAGCCGAGCAAAGAAAAAAAACAAAACAAAATGAAGCAAGAAAAGAACAACAAAAGAAAGCAAACATAGAGGAAAACCCTAAAAACAACTAAACTAACACTACACTAAACTAACCCTAACTACCCTAACTCTAATATCATAACAAATTAACTCTAACAAAGCAATTTATTTCAATTTCTATGGCTATTTCCTTTACAATTTTAGTATGAATTACAATAGATTTATCTTTAAATTCTCTTATCAACATTTTCAATATTTTATTGTAATAATGAAATATCTTAAGTTTTCTGCATTTAAACATCATAAATTTGAAGGTCTACTTACCCGAAATCGGGCTTAAATGTATGAAAATGATCTGATTATAGACAAATTGCACACATTTTGTCTAGTGTGGAAATATTGTACCTTCTCTCAGCCTTGATCCATTTCCATGAATGGCTACATTCATTTCTCTATTTCCCTCTCTTATGAAAATTTTCAAATCTTTGGCCCTGTCTTTACTTTGCATAGTGTTATACCAAGATGTATCACTATTTATATTATTATCAAAAAGAGAAAAAGTAAAAACTTGATATTCTATATCCTGTAAAAAATTAGAAATATGTATTTTTATAGCTAATGAATCCTCTGCTTGAAGCACAATACACACATTTCCTGCTCGATTTTCCCACTCTATCTTGTTATCTGCATTCTCCACATATAAAGGGAATGATGATTCACCCATATCTTTTCCTCGGTTATGTTGACATGTCTCTGAATCTTGACATTCTCGCCTATTCCCCTATAAGACGTTAGGATTTTCTTTAAAATAATCACAGTTTCCTAACTGTTTCGGTTCTTTGGTTAATGTTTTAATATTTATGACTCCACTGGGGTATAACATTTCTCTTGGTAACAATATTTTTCTTCTGCTAGTTAAAACTTATTCCGTTAACAAAATTTCTCCACTTATGACTAAACTTACCCTAGTTAAAAAAAATTCACACTCAAGTTCACTGTGATTAGTTGTATCATGAATTCTACACTTGGTGACTCTACCAAAAGTAAACAAACTCAAAGAATGTAGTTTTTGATTAAATATTTTACAAAGTTTTTGAATTTCTATCATGAAAACTAGCTTGTGCTCAATTCTTCATTTACAGGCTTCTTTCCAAATTTATGGATAACGTTTCAAAGCATAATTCCACTTCCAAAAGATAAAACCTAAAAAATATCAAAGAAATAAGAAATAAAGATATATGTGTATATGTTGGTCATGACTACCCCCTCCTTCTAGAACCAGTTCCTATTGACAATGGTTTTACTCACAATAAACAGATCGAATAAAATCTCCACAGACAAGATCGCAAAGTGCCTGTCTTTCCTGAAAGATATGGAACAAATAAAATCCAAGGGGAAATTCTTCATTTACAAAGAAAAGATTGACTTTTCTTCAATCCCAAGTCTTTGATAACTAGGTCATGGTTGTACTAGGGTCATTGTCGGGTAATGATGTAATAATTGTTGTTAATCTCAAAGGGACCTTTTACATACAGACACATATATATATTCTTGTGTTATTTCTTCAAACATTTTTACATCAACATTCCTAATTGAAATGATAAACCCAAACATCATGAAACCAAAAGATTCAACATAATATTCCATGAACATCACCAATTTCTTTGCTATCACTTAAGTAGATTTAGCATTAACCATTCAACAATTTCATGGAAAATAAAAGATTTTCAGCAAAATTATTTCCATTCACTTTTTTTTTGGAACACTTTCAAAAATATTAAACATCTATTCTAAAGTAAAATATAAAAATACTAAAAAATAAAAGTTTCTCCTAGTTATTCTCCATGGATGCCCCAAATAATTAATCGAAACAAAGTAAATTGCTTTATATTTCACCATATTGCTTCACAACTATGTATAAAACAGTTCAAGCTTTTAAAGAGAGAGGGTTTCATTTATGGACATCGAGTAGGTTTTGTATGCACCCTTAAATGGTGTAGCAGATAGTCTTGTTTTGTTCAAATTACAAAACCAACTACAAAAGATACTTAGATAGGTAGCTATCCATAAAGTTCTAATATAAATTAATGTCTACATGCATTCAAAGTTTTACGTTATAATGGTTTAGAAAACATGAAAAAAGAAATAACTTCAAAGAATTTTTTGCTCCTCTGACATCCACAAATTCTAAACATAAATGAAAATTAAGCATCCTCTGGTCATTTATAGAACACAACGCTCAGATAGGATAAGACAACAACATGATAAGAAATCTAAGGAACCAATATCATCAAGGCATGTGGAATATTGTGACCAATAGCAGAATTGCAATTGAAGTCAATGGAAGTCAACTCCAATTACTTGTTGAAGCTCTCCGAGTTCTATTTTTTCATCTTTTTCAAAATTCTTTCTGAAATCAAACAAATTTATCCAAACAAAGATATATAGGAGCCTTCCAATATAATATAGTGATTAGGTGGAAGTCAAACTCCTACATCTCAGGTTCCTTGATTTGAGCATTCTAGGTATAAATCACTCCTAAAATAGACACACTTTGTTACTGCATGCTTAAACTCTAACATCCTGGTATCCTAGTAACTAGCACATCCTTGAAACAAACTTTGTTCTAGCATGAGCCTCTTAAGTGCATCATGAAACCTGGTAATAAAGTAAAAAAAATTCACCAACATAGTTTGACTGACCATCCATACCTAAACTTTTCTTCACAACCAATATCTCCTACAATCACAAAATTCCAAATATTAAATTCCTTTTTAAACAAATATGTCACAACATCTCATATAAATAAAACCATTATTCAATTTTTGTTACAAAAAAAATTTGTAAAACTCACTTCCAGAAAGTATATCATAAATCCTTGTATATACGAGACCATCAGGATAATTATACAATTTAAAAAATTATTTAGCATTTCTTTTCACGTTGCAACCCAGTACTTGGTATTTGGCATTTAGATTTACCCACTTACTTTCTCAGACCTCATTTATACCGAAACTCCATCTTATTGGACTCCATCTTACCAGACTCCATTATACCGGACTGGAGTCATTCACTTGAACTTCACATTACCTTTCACCTTTTCTGTGTTTTTGGTACCTAATATCCAGTGCACAAAACACTTACCATAGGAAGTACTTTCTTTTATCAAAGATTTCTCTTTCTTCCTTTTCACTTTCGGTGATCTTCTAATTTGTTAGATCTTGCCATAGGAGTTATATTTTTTGCTTTGGTCCCCAAGTCTTTTTAGTCTTGGGGCATGTTGTGAGACCACACAATAGTTGGGGGTTCAATTTTATTGGTTTCTTCCATTTGAGTTTGTCTAGCAAAGAGACAACGACAATGCCTACGCTCCCTAGCACCATGGTTTCTTTAATACTATTTTGAATTTGTTGAGGGGTAAGAGTACATAGATATGTCATAGGTTCCTTTTCGTCCTAGGGGGGAAGAAGAGAAGGAACTGAAGGGGAAGGACCAATAACCTTCTCTTTAGCTCTATATACTTGTTTAATGTGAGGAGGCATGTGTTGGTTCTCAGTTGTGATTATATGGTTTGTCCTTGATGACAAAATCCCTTTCAGTTGATTCTACTTGTTGACAGTTTCAGATTGGTTTCTCATGTTTTATCTTCATACAGTTTTGTCTATATGGTTTACTTGTCTTGGCATTCTATGGATAGTTTACATTCATAATTCTAAAATCTAATGGTACTGTTCAGTTTGAGCTTTGTGCAGTTTTAGGTTATCTTTTTGATCATTGTTTCGGTGACATAAAAATAACATATCAGAGTGAGAATGGCAGGGTCTCCCTGATCCATTTTTGAAATGTCTATGTTACCTATTGGCAAGACATTTCTAATGTCATAATTATTTGCTTTTACATACAAGCAGTTTTCAGCATGACATTCACGTGGTCTTGGAGACAGTGGAAAGGTCTATCGGCATGAGTTGTGTTCACCGCTAAGAGGTCTTACCAAATGAGTCAGGTTTCACCCACTAATACATGAGGTGGTTCATCGGCATAAGAAATCCCTATCCACGTGTTGTTTCATCGAGCCCTGTGTCTTGGCAACTGGCACAAGAAAGATCAATTTGGCAAGAGCTACACCATTGGTACGTGGTCACAACGAAATCATTATGTCTCACCAACCATATGCATGAGGACATCTATCGGTGAGACATTCACATGGTTTCGGCAACTGAAGGAAAAGGAACATATCGACAGGAGTGTTGTATTCAGTATGTGGTCTCACTAAAGACATATTGTCTCACCGACCGTGCACTAAAATTTCTTATCGGTAAAGGTTGTGGCTTTGTTGAAATGTCATAGTGATTTCGTGGTGTCTTATCGACTTGTGCACAAAGGTTATATCGGTATGAGTTAATGATATTCAGAGTGATGTCTCAGCGACTTTGTTGGGTCTTGCTGACATAAGGGTTCTATCTAAATTATAGGGAGGAGTCTCACCAAAAAAGACATTGAAAGTTTCTCTTTGGCCAGACAATTTGCTTTCGGTGTGAAGTCATAACAGATGTGTAATGTTACACCGACTGCCATTGAAGAATTGCATATCAGTAGGACTTTCTAGAAGTCTCAGCAAATAGGTGTGTATCCGAGGTGTTTCGGTATAACGAAGTATATCTATATGAGGTCTCCCCGAAAGTGATATGTCACAGTGATAGGAATGATCACATGGGCTTTTGGTAAGACACAGGATGCTCTACAAGAAGTCACCCCGACTATGCATTGTCTTGCGAAGGTAGATGAAAGGATGTATTTTGGCGAAACAAAGTCCGATCTACAAGATGTCTCCCCTACTATGTACTGTCTTGGTGACTTAGAAATGACAAAGACCTTCGGCATAGGTATTGAATGGTCATGGCGACAAGTTTGATCACGGGGGCTCTCGGAAAAACAACATGAATTCTCTATAAGGTCTGCCTGATAACGAAGGGTCACGGCAAAACAAAAGGAACCAAAGTATGATTAATGATTGAATTGACTTTGGCATAACTGGTGGATGTCTCAGCAACTATTTCACTATGAATAACAGAAATGTGATCTCAGGGAAACATAAAGATCTTTGATATGGTTTCTCCACAATGATAGAAGGGCTTGGTGATGCACAGGGACAAAAGGAAATGCAGCTCGCATAACATCATAGCAAATCAAAAATAACACGTGGCGACTATTGTCTTAGCAAATGATTTTTGAATTCTCATACACTGTGGCCAGCATGGATTTTTCTAAGTAAAGCTGCATGCCAACTTCTTTGGTTGGCATCGAATCTCTGGAAAAATATTCTTAATATTTCAGAGGATATGATTTTCTGTTAGTGGGCAGTCATGGCTTTGATGAAAATCTTTCTGTTACAATTTGAAATCTCCTGATTCAATGCAAAAATTAAAAGCTCTATGGATAGGTGTTACTCTGAATTTTACCATAATCTACAGATCATCATGATTCAGCTTCATTTTCTAAAGTTAGCAAGAGAGTTTCAGAATCTTGTGAAAAACGCTTGCTAAAGATTTCTTGATAACATACATACTTGAAATGTATATAAAAAACTATGTTGAAAACAATGAAGGTGTTGTTGGCCTGTAATTTTGAGAGATAGTTATTTTGGCCATATCAAGAGATGTATTAGAAAACTCTATAATACAAGAATTGGATTCCTAGAGTATTAGAAGTAGAGTGTTATGAACTTAACTGAAAATAGAAAGATCCTCTGATATATTATTATTGTAATTTTGAAATCTGAGTAAGGGGTTGGCGCTCCTTGAGTTGGTGCTCATAAATTAGCCTATAAGGCATTGTTAAAACTAGTTTTTGAAGATTAAGCCAATAAGGTAGTTTAGGAGTGGTTTTTCTAGCCCGGGAGGGTTTTCCACTCGGTAAATCTTTTGTCTCTTTGTTCTTCTATGTGCTCACTATTTTTCTTTGTTGTTGTTTTAGTTCACTGTTGGGTTTAGTACTGTTCTCAATTTTGTTTATGAATGCATTAGTAAGAGTAATATTGAGATCAAATCTGAGCTATGTTTTGGAAAATGCAAGATATCTCACTCAAATCATATTTTCATAAGTTATCAAATAGACTGAGTTAATGTTGTCATATCTTTGTGCTTTCAAAAGTGATTACTCTACTCTATTGTTGAAAGAAAAAGAAATCAGAATTAAACATCTTGGTTGAAGTTGAAAAAGTTTTTGACACTGATCAACCCCTCCTCTCTATGTCTTCCCATAACTCCAACAATTGGTATCAGAGCCTAGGGTCCTCTGATAGGTCTAAACCACCTAGGATTGTTCCTGGTTTCTTGTAGTAGTTTGGTTAATATGGGAAAGAACAGAAGGAATAAAGGAAAAAGATGTTCTCAGAAAAATGCTATTCATCATGTTCAACCTGAATCTAGTATAAGGAATAACAAGGAAGAATTCATAAACAGAGCTCTGAAATGGTAGAGTATCCTAGATCTGGAACTCCTTAGTTCGAAGGAACAAACTTTATTATATGGAAAAATAGGATGGAAACATACCTACTTTCTTTAGGATCTAAAGTGTGGGCAACACTAGAAAAGGGTTGTACTACATCTACAACATCTCCTTCCACTCTTGAGGAGAAGAAAGCACTTGAATTCAATACCAGAGCTATAAATGCTATTTTTAATAACTTTCCAAATAAAGTCATTACAAAAGTCATTCATTATAATAGTGCTAAGGAAGTTTGGGACAATTTGACTGAAATGAATAAGAATAGTGAGTTACAAGAGGAGATATCTTTGGGTACTGAAATAAGTTGTGAAACATCTAAGAATGAAGAAGGTGTAAACCTTCATAGTTTTGAAAAGAAGTACAAGGAGATCATTAATGAATATTTAAATGATCAAGAAATTTGTGTAAAAGTAGATCAATCTTTGGATGAAGTTAACTCTAAACAGGAATATGATGAACTAGAGAGTGAGGTTGATTTGGAAAGTGAACTCCTATGTTCCTTAGATGCTATTAAGCAGATAGAAAAGAAAACCAGTTTTTAACAAGACAGCTTCAGCATGTAGAGAGTTTGGAAGTCAAGTTAAAAGACAAGGATGAATTGTGTAATAAACTAGAAAATGAGATTGATTCCTTAAAGAAATGTTCTAATAATGATTCCTTGTTAAAAGAACTAACTCTTAAGGACAATATGATTATAAGTCAGAAAATTGAAATTGAAGAATATACGAGGATTGTAGATGTTGTGAGTTTTGACTTGGAGATTAAAAAGATTGTTTGTCTAAAACTTGAAGAAGAGGTAGTTGCTTTAAGAAAAGAGCTTGAAAGTGTCAAGGCTCAATCTGGTAAAATTTAGAAATTTGATCATAGTACTAATATATCGAATGAGATGTTGGGTAGGCAAAAGCATTCTAAAGATCCCACAAGAGTGGGATATGAGGTTGTACAAAGCTCTGCAGACAAATCTAAACATGAAACAATGTTTACTACTTCAAATGGAAATATGTTTATAGCCAAGCAAACACCAAGAATGAAGGTTGATCCTAGTTATAGTATTGCTGCATCAAAGGATAACATTGACACTACAAGACAATCTAAAGGTATTCATAGAGAAAGGAAAAATGTCTTCAGATCTTCACATCCTTGGCATGATCATTCACTTAGGTATAATCATTCTTCCCAAGGATATTGTTATGTTTGTAATGACTATGGTCATAAGGCAATTGATTGCATAAGATGGTCAAATAAGAATCATTCTAATGTCCCTAGAAATGAGGATGTGGTGTGCTACAACTATAACAATTTTGGTCACTTGAGAAGAGACTATAGAATAAATACAAGTGATAATAATGTAGGGAACAATGCTGGAAATGTCTGTAGGAAGTCTTCTATTTCTCAGAACAATCACAAAGTCATTTTTTTCAAATGTAATAACATTGGACATAAAGTACAACAATGCAGATTCAATAGAAAGATAGGTACTTTAAGCAAACAAGTGAAAAAGTCTTCATTGGAGTGGAGAAGAAAGAGCAATCAAGATGACAAGAAGAGCAATAAAGATGCTTCTGTGAAAACTTCTTGTGCACTCCTTGCACAAGTGTTTCCTTCCAGATCTTGAGAAGAAGCAAAGACTCAGGGGGAGTCTATTATGGTAATATATTTTACCCCTATGGAGTCTAGAATGAGGTATGACATCTTGCATTTTCTTTTGGTGGTATAAGATGTAAAGAAATGGCTTATTTTGGGTCACATAATGTCTTTTCATAACATGTATTGCTATGAACAATGAAGTAAAAGACATAATGAATAATGATCACACAAAATTGGTGGATAGTGTGTTTGGTGATGGTTTTGCTTGGTCTAGTGGTTGACAGCTTTCAGAAGTTTTTAAAATGACAGTGCACATTGTTTTCAAATGGAATTTTTGGATGCTTGGGTTTTGGAAATAATGGTATATCCTTATGACATCTTTGAGCAGTGTGGAGATATATAGATCTGAGTTCCTCAATATATTAAAAATAAGAAAGCCCATGTTCTGAAGTGATTTCTATGCTTTTATCTTTGGAGAACACTGATTGAAAAACATGTTTGATATTATGAGTTATTTTTGTATGGGAGAAGCGTATCGAGACTTTGATGCATGAAGAAGCTGAGTTAAGATTGTGTGCTAAATGAAGATACTTACAATGTCTTTTACAAGCTATTATGAAGGAATTGAGTGTTTTGGTCTTCTGAGTTTGGTACAGTGATCTAAGTAGGTTGCTACTGCAGTCTTGAGAATAGTTATTTTTTATGGGATATGTTGTATTGTTTGTGTTTCGATGAAGGAAGGTGACTAGTTGTATTAACCTCATCATGTATGGCTGGGATGTATTTTTGATCTTTGAAAATGAGTGCTGACTGTGAAAGTGAGTGCAAGTTATATATATGAAAGATGCTTGAAATCATGCTTTGATAGAAACAAAAGGAGAGAGCTTTGGTGTGCTGCCTTGAAGATAGATTATCTGCATGATGTTATTAAGTTTATGATTTGGAAATGGGAGTTATAGCACGGGTTGTTACTACTGATGTCTCTGATAATTTTTGTGCATTAGAAGTGAGTGAAGTTGTATTGTTATAGTATGATGCTCTATCTTGCTTTGGTTATGTGAAGTTATTCAATATGTTTGTTACACTATTGATCTATTTGTAGCCGGTTCTTATGGTATTTGGTTGGCTTCTCAGTTGTGTTTCCTGGCATTGCACATTCTTCTCTTCTATTCTTTGTCATTATGGCAAAAAGGGGAAGAGTCATTTGTGTTTTGCCATCAAGGACAAAGGGGGAGTTTGTTGGTTCTCAATTGTGATTATATGGTTTGTCCTTGATGACAATATCCCTTTCAGTTGATTCTACTTGATGACAGTTTCTGTAGACATAAAAAATATACTGATTGATATCATGCATCTGATCCTGACTTACTAACATCATTTCATCCTAAATCATCCCTCGGTCTAACTGTTTAATCAAATTCCCTTATCTGATTAAATTCATCAATATTCGTGTCTTAATTAAAAAAATCATTTTGTCTAATTAAGTCACTTTCTCTTGTTAATTAAATCAATTCATCTGATCTAATTATCCCTATTTAATTAAATAATCAATTTATTTGATTAAATCTCTAAATTCTATCTGTTAAATTAAATAAATTAAAACCTTATTTGATTTAATCTAACACCATCCCTTTTAATTAAATAAATCAAAATCTTTATTTAATTAGCATCTTATCATATTCTTCTCTTATCTGATTTAAATAAATCCATAAATCTTAGTCAAATAAGTCACATCACCTAATCTCCTATTAAATTAATTAAACCTTGATTAGTTTAATCTAATCTCATGTCACATCCTCTAGATAATGCAAGTTGCACATGAAAATAGATTTAATTCATTTATTAAATCCCTATTTTCCCTCACATGGCATCTTTTGGAATATTCTCTCAATTTGAATTCAAGAATTCCAAGTCAGCATGTAATTCCAACAAGGCATTTAAGATCTCTTACATGTCCTTTTCCTTGAGCCAAGTGGCATTTATTGCATTTTCCCCTTCCCTCTTACATGTCATTTCAACAAATTTGAATTTCAAATATTGGCATTTATTGGCACAAACCCCAAATCTTGCACAACCATCATCTATTCATAGCTTGACAAGTGGCATCATATCATTGGATGAAAATTAGTCCCACATTGCTCAAATATGGGAATTCATCCATCTTGACATCCTATAAATGAAGAGCTCCTCTCCTCATTTTATCATCCACAATTTGAGTAAAATTACCATGCTCAAATATCTATCAAGTTTCACACCATTGAGTTCTTAGCTAGGTTCTTTTGTAGATTTGGCTGGGAATCCTCATCATTCATCATCAAAAGTGGATCACATTTCTTAATCAAGTCTACATTCGAAGCTTGCAATCATAGGAATTAGGAAAGGGTCAAATTTCCACATCAAATTGGCACCAATTCCCCCATGGGATCAAGTGTTTGCTATTTAAATTAGGATTTCATCTTTGTTTTATCTTTTGTATTGTGTTTTTGCATGTTTTCATTCCTAGTTTGAATTGTAAATGGATTCCATGGGGAATCCTTGTTTATACTTGCAATATCTAACTTAGGGTGTTTAATCTCTTTGTTTTGCAGGTACATAGATTGAGGGTTCACATTTTGGCTCTAGGAGGGCTAGACATCATAAATTCTAACATTTCCTTAAAATTTTTGCATTTTCTTGACACAGGAAATTCTGACGTGGGCTCCTCAGCATCATTGTTTTTAGTGCCATGAGCTCGTCAGCGTTGTTGTTTTAGCGCCGCAGGCTTGCCAGCATCGCTATATAGCACTGCGCACACATAAACTCTGCCGCTGGGCTCATCCCGCTAAGAAATTTCAAATCTTAAACTATGCCACTGGACTCGCCAATCTGGATCAGTTTCAAAAAATTTCTAAACTCTGACGCTTTCAAGAACTGCGACACTGGGTTAAAAAATGACACAATCAAGCTCTCTGTCCCGAAACAGAGTGTCACTGACTGGTAAAGTGGCACTGTAAGATCACCGCTGGAAGGAAAAAACAATGACGCCTTCATGGGTTGCTACGCTAGAAGACAGTAAAAGGGAGAAATTTGAAAAAATTTTAGCACGTGTTTTAATGATTACTTCTTCCTCTATTTTCTTCTTTTTAACTTCTCTGTTTTTTTCAGAATCTAACTATTTTTCTCCTTTGTAGGTTGGAAGCCAAAAGCAAAGGAAGAAGGAGCATGGTGATGATATATTTTCTAATCAAAGTGTTTTTTTAACACTTCCTTAAGGAATTTGTCATCTTTTCCTTTCTTTAGAACACTAGCTTTCATTTGGGTTTAAAAAGAGTTCTTTTGTTTATTTTTCACAAATGGATTAAAAAGAATCTTAGGATCTACAACTTACTAGATTTCGTTTATGGATTAAACAATTGAACAAATGTCTTTCACTTGTGATTTGGTGCTCTAAAATGAACTCACATATTGCTTTTAAGTTTTAAAAAGAACAAGTGTAGTTGTATTTTTCATGATGGCTTACTTAGACTAAAGGCATTGGAAAAGGATGTATGCACTTCTCTTGTGCTTTATTTCGATCTTGAGAATCAAAAGGTCTTTTCCATGACTTTTTGTTAAGACAAAGTGATCACCTCCACACTTCGATTTGGGCTTAAAATTGAACAAACTATTGTGCGAGTGTGAGTGGGGGCATTTTCGCGTATATTCTCTCTCTTTGTTGCTCTCAAAGATTGATCGAGTTATGGATTTTGTTCTCCATTTGATTTTGTTTATCTTAGAGGGCCCACCTTGTGGGAAAAAGTAATCAACCAAGGGAATGGCTCAACTGGTAACACTCTGAACCCGAGAATATTTCCAGTCAGGATATAAATGTGGATATTGGAAGAAACGCCAATATCACATGGTTGACTCTGACAAGATGGATCCGAAAGGGGACTCTTGCCATGTTGGGTCAACTCCTACAAATGGAAAGTCCTTACTAGAACCCATGTGCTAGAATATTCCAAAATACTTTATCTATTTGTTGGTGCAAGAACGGCCGTTCTGAAGCCACCCCACACTTTTACGGTCTTCTAGTAGAGATGGAAAGCATGCCATGGGAGTTTCATGGGTGTTGATGCTTGGCAGCCCTGATTGACATTAATGAGCTATGGAGGGGAGCTAGTGGGGTCAAGCATCTAACCATCCACTAGGGATAAGCGTAGTTGGACTTTTCCAAATGGGAATCCAACAAATATTATCTTACACATCCATAGGATTGTACTTATTCTTGAGTTACAAATGCATTGCTTGATCGAAAACATCATGGAAACAAACACTTAACATTATCCAAATTTCAAACCCTTTTGAAGAAAAATACAATTTAACTCAATCCATATGTTATTGCTTTCCCTTGGGATTCACATCCTTAGAGGTTTCCAAGAATTGGATTAAATCTCAATTTGTCTTCTCAAGTAAACAATAGGAAACCCTTGCCTTAAGTTCATTAAATTTTCACATAACATATCTTGTGGGGTTTGAAGAAATTAAGAAATTGGACATCTTAGTTTGAAAACCTAATTGAAGAAAGTGTTTTTGGTAAAATAAAGACATTAAGCAAAGCTAAAAAAAAATAAACTTTCATGTGTGTTGAAGACTCCAAATCCCAAAACACAAAACCATTGATTGGAAATCTAAATGTTCAAATCATTTCTTGGTTACAAAAGTCATTAGGAAGCATTTGAATGCTCTTCAATACCTAGGTCTAAGCAAACAAAGTGTATATTTTTAGGTTCATCTTAGGATCAAAACATATCAAAATCATTTTTCATCCATCCTTCAAAACATCAAAACAAAATCCATCTCATCATCACCTTCTAGAAAATCTCGAAATCATCCTTGATACTAGGCTTTGTGGCAAAAAAAATAAAAATCATCAATATCATTGAGACAAAATCCTTGAAAACATTAGAAAAAACACCTTTGGTTAGGTATGTGTAGATGCATCCTTTTGCATATACTTAGTCCAAATTATCAAAATCATCTTGTCTAGCTTAGTGTATGTAGATGAATCCTTCTTCATATGCTTAGTGAAACAATCATCTTGTTTGAATAGGTGTGGGTAGATGCATACTTCTCCTCACACGTATTCAAATTATCATCCTTTGAAAAAAACTATCCCTTAGATCATCATCCAACATCTTAGGGTCTTTTTGTTCAAAATACAAATCCAAATCCAAATCAGAATCAAGGACAAAATCACAAAATATCAAAATCTCAAAATCCAAAATGAAAAATCAAGAATCCACAAGTCCTAAAAGCCTAGTGTCTCATTCAAGATTTATCAAAAGCCAAAACATCCACAACATCCATCCTTTGCATCATCATCATACCATCACCTTTGATCCTCAAGGCATCCTAAAACTTTTCACTTTGGAACATAAGATAAAGATTGATTCAAGGAATAAAGAGATTCATCTCCCATATTCCCGAAGATTGATCCTTGTTTTATGGTTCAAATGAGATCTCAATACAAGAAGAGTATGGAAGCCAACAAAGAAACTCCAGCTTCAAGTGACCTTAGCCAGACAAACACATAAATGAATCCCGCCGAATCAAGCAATCCATTGATCCCCTCATCATCCCAAAATCCACAAGAAGAAAATGAAGGGGAGGACCTCACCTTTGGAATGTCTCGCGAGGAAATGATGGAAATGCTCCAAAATCGAGACAACCATAGAATCATCAACATCATGATGAGACTTAAACCTTCATTGTACATGCTTGAAATAGAAAAACAAGGGGCCAAGTTGCCTTTGGATTTTGATGTGAGTACTATAGTGGATACATCATTTCCTCCGATCTCATCCACCATTCCCATTTCATCTACACCTTCATCTCAAAACATCGCAAAAAATGTTCCACAAATCACAACATCGTTTGCTCCAACACAACCTAATGTCAACAAGGGAAACACATTCCTTAATGCTCTTCAATCACATCCCCTTGTTAACAATCAAAATTTGGACGCAAGCACCACATTGGAACAAAAAATACTCAACAAACCATTACACAAAAATGTTCCTCTCACTTTACATTATGACCCATCATCAACATCTTTTCATGGAGCACCACAAACACCTCTTCTCACAAATTCACAAGAAGAGTGAGATACGTTGGGACTAGGGGGCTTATTCAACACCACAAAGTTCTCACAACAACTCACGCCCCTCACCTTTCGACCTCTTCTACCATTGCCATTATCATCCACACCACTCCTTGGTTTAGGGATCCCTCCCCTACCAAGTATTAATCAAACCTATATCCCAATCATCAATCAAAGCATTGCACCAAACACACAAAATTTTTCATTAATATCGCAACAACAAATGACAAACACACAAGCAATGGCGACATCATCGAACATCCCCCTAACATCACAAAGCATACTCTCTCAAGGACCAACCATATCAATACCCTTATCCAACACCCAAAACATCAAGACAACATCATCATCCACCACCATTCCAAATCCACCACCACCCCCACCACCACCAACGTTCACCACATCAAACTAATTTGATGCAGCATTGCAAGCTGCTTTCCAAAGAGGATATCAACAAGTTCAAAAACAAAAAGTTGTGCAACAAGCTACTCAAGCTGCAAAAGCCACCCAAGCTGCACAAGCCACATTGCAAGCACAACAAGCTCAATAAGCTCAAGCTTTACTGTAACAACAACAACAACAAGCCACTCAAGCTGCACAAGCATTACAAGCACAAAGGGTCGCTCAAGCACAATTATTATTGCAACAACAAGTTGTACAAGAACAAGCAACACAAGCAGATAAACCACAAGTGAAAGCTCAAGCACAAGCTCAATATCAAGCAAAACAAGCACAAGCACAAGCAACACAAATGCAAGTATATCAGCAAGCACTAAAGCAATACCAAGAGTAGCAAGAGTCAGCAGAGTTGGCAGCCCAACAACAAGTGTTGTGGGAACAATAACAAGAACAACAACAAGCACAAATCTTAGCGCAACAACAACAAGATCAACAACAAGGATTGTTCATCCAAAAACAAGTAGAAGCCTACTTCACCCGCCACAACATACTGATACCATCGAACAATGCACCGACCAACCCATCCATCCAAACCATGATTGCAACACCCCAAAACACATTCATCCCACCCCCTGATCTGCAAAGCGATGTAACGACACAACTTAGGTTGCTATCACAACAAGTTCTCGACCTTCAATCAGGGCGAACAACCAAAATTCCAAGTAACTTGTGTCCCTATCCATTTGATAGGAGCTTGGAAATGAAACCATTCCCTAAGGGATTCGAGATTCCAAAATTTGACAAATGTCAAGGGATGGGAAACCCTGAAGATCACATTAGGGAATTCTAGGTTCATTGCATGGAGGTCACATATGAAAATACTTATCTGATGCGGCTATTTCCTAGAAGCTTGGAAGGAAACGCTATAGAATGGTTCTCTTGCTTACCTTTAGGCATTAGAACATTCCAAGAAATCAGAGATGTATTCATTAAAAACTACGCATGTAATATCGTAATGGATGTCAGTCTCGAAGAACTATACACTCTAAAACAAGGAAAGAATGAATCTTTTGCTTCATTCCTTCAACAATGGTGATCCAAGGCTCATCGGAGCAAGTGGACCATGCTAGAAGAACAACAAGTCTGCGCCATCATAGCCAACCTTGAAAGTCGCTTGTCATTTCATCTCAAGGTTCAGGGAATCACCACATATGATCAACTGATCTCCAAGGTGCTTAGCATCAAAAGAGCCCTTGTGACTCAACCTATGGAATCAACATCATTTCATGAACCGCAAAACAACCTCCCATCATCCAATTACAATGAAAACCTCGTATGTGGGCAAGAAACAAGAACATTACTAATGATGGTGTCGTAGATGCCAAGGTGGTCATTAGTGGTCCATTCCAAAATACACCCGCACTACAAATCCAAAATCAACACCAAAACACTCATCACACAACATATCAACCCAACAATAATCCAACCATCAATAACCTCAATGATCAAAGAGGACCAACCCAGCGCAAAACTTATCCCAAACGAAAATACACTATCTTGGGGGAACCACTAGAGGACATAATGAAAAATTTGATCGATAAAAAACTCATCAAGCCTCCTATATTCGAGAATTACCAAGAACCTGATGTGAAACCCCCTTGGTATAATGAAAATAAACTTTGCGAATTTCATAAGATTAGAGGTCACACCACAAACAATTGCATGAGACTCAAAAATATCATCCAAGATCTCATTGATAAGAAAATCATAAATGTGGAACAACCTACCAGAAATCAGGATCTTAAAATCTGCATGAATCCAATGTCGAATCATGGCAACAAAGGGAATAAAAATGATAAAGGGAAGGGCAGTGTAAATCATATTTATGAATCAGTCATTGCCCCCCTAAATAAAGATTGCATGGTCATCACCATCAAGGGTTCCAATGTCAAAGATTGTGGAGTCACCACAAGAGGCGGCAAAGTCACCATTTCAGGATCATCCCAACCTAATAGAGTCCCTTCATCTAGAGCCGTTCCACATAGCTACAATGTTGTGGAACAACTCAATCGAACACCAACACACATCTCCATCATGGAGTTGTTAAAAATATCATCAGCCCATAAAAAGATCCTTAAGGAAGCATTAGTCTCATCCACCATCCCCACAGATCTTGATGTGGACCAATTCCAAGCTATGGTCGGGAACATCATAACACCTAATCTCCTTACATTCTCTGACCAAGATTTCCCCACCCAACCATCTCACAACCGTGCACTTTATTTGGAAGCCATTGTAAACAAGAGCAAAATCAAAAGGGTCTTGGTGGATGGAGGTGCAAGTTTGAACATCTGCTTTCTCAGCCTAATCAAACAGTTGAAAATATCAGAAGATTCCATTGACAAAGGTAAGGACATCATGATAAGAGCATATGACAACCAAGAAAGAGTGTCACAGGGCACGATTAAACTCCGTATTCAAGTAGGGCCAACGCTCATGGAAACCTCCTGTCAGGTCCTGGACCTCGACTTGCCATACAACATCCTCCTGGGACGCCCATGGATCCATGTGATGAAAGCCATAGCATCAACCTTCCACCAATGTGTGAAATTTACACATAATGGACAAGAGGTTACAATTCATGGAGATCCCGAACCATTTTCATATTGAAAAAATATTGAGGCCAAATATTACAAAATCCCCTAAGTGCCAAAGAATGATGAAGGCCCATCCACACCATACATCGACCCCGCCACTCTCGTTTCCACTTATGCGACAGAGACACTCACTATCCTCACCATCCTCCCCATTCCCACCATCTCTGACATCAAGCTCATCATCCAGGAAGATGGTTGTGGAAGCTATAGGCTTCCTAAAAATGCTTTTGTGATAGGAGAGTTACCACAATCTCCTAGATCATGAGGACGCCCACAAGAAAACCAAGCTTCCACATCACAAACATCTCCTGAAGACTATCCTAAATTCACAAGCTTGGGAGACCTTGGTCAAGAGGTTATTGAAGCAGATCCATCTCACATGTTGTACTGAGATGAAATACTGACACTTGAACTACCAATGGATGAGACAAGCAAGGGCCTACAAATGATGCTTGGAATGGGTTATGACAGAAACCAGAGATTGGGACAAAATGACAATGGCCTCATAATACCTATCATGCTAGAGACACGACCCATAACAAATCTTGGTCTTGGATGTACCCCTCCGAGAATAACCATACATGGCTGAGGTCCTCCGGTTAGAGCCGCTAATGTCTCTCCTCAGCCAGTGCTAGTACAAGTACACTCACCAATAGTCATAGGTAGAAATACACATAACTTCATAACTAAGCCATATATTAGTAGTGATGATGAAGATACCATATCCAATCTCCCTAGGTTATTCGAAGATACCACCCTGTGTATGATTAGCACCCTCTCCTTCAAAATCAATCATCCAAATCATGAGATATGCCTAGTCTACCGCCAACTGATCGACTATGACCAACGAGGACCACCAGTTCTCGATACATTCAAACATGATGAGGCACTCTTAGAATTCATTGGATTGAGGGATACCATTCTAGATGGAGATCATAAGGTAGGGTTTATAATGGAATTGGACACACATACTTATTACGGGGAAACGATTGAGTCCTTCAGTCGCAAAAGTGAGAAACTAAAAATCATATCCAAGTTCTTGAGTGAAAAACACACTGTGGCACTATCTAACAAGAAAATAGTAAAAAGAAAGGATGTATCCAATGGTTAAAACCTCTCTGAGGTTCCTGAGGATGAAGGATTCAATCTTCCCTTAATAGCCATTCATCAAGAGAAGTCAGCAGTCTTGGCTAAAAAGTGCAACCCGATCAACATAGGAACAAAGGAGGTCGCGCATATCACATTCTATGTGGAATCACTATTATCAGAAGAACAAGAACTCCTAGTAGCATTCCTAAAAGAAAGGAAAATAAATTTTGCATGGAGTTATGCTGACATGCCAGGGCTAGATCCAAAAACTATGGTTCAACATTTAGCAGTGTATCCAGAGGCAAAACCAGTCAAACAAAAGCTTTGAAAGATGCATCCTCAAATCGCTCTATTGGTCAAAATGGAACTCAAAAAGTTGTTATATGTAGGATTTATCCAACCAATTGATTATCCAAAATGGGCATCAAATTTGGTACCTGTGTCAAAACTAGATAGAGCCATCAAAATCTGTACGGACTTTAGATATTTGAACAAGGCATGTCACAAGGATGATTTCTCGCTTCCCAACATCTACATGATAGTAGACATGACAGTAGGGCATGAGATGCTATCATTAATGGACAGATTATTAGGATATAACCAAATCATGATAGCAAAGGAAGATCAACATAAGATAGCTTTCACTTGTCCATTGGGGGACCTACTACTGGAACATGATGCCATTTGGTCTAAAGAATGCAGGAGCAACCTATCAAAGGGCCATGACACTAATATTCCATGACATGATTCACAAAATAGTCAAAGACTATGTTGATGACATTCTAGCTAAGTCAAGAAAGAGACAAGATCATATAGCAACCCTAAGTGCTATCTTTGATAGACTGGAGGAATACAAAGTTAGACTAAACCCTAGGAAGTGCATCTTTGACATACAATCAGGTAAACTGCTAGGATACATAGTCTCCATGAGGGGTATTGAGGTGGATCCAACAAAATTAAAAGCAATCCTCAAGATGGAAGCACCAAAAACATTAAAAAAATTGAGAGGCCTCCAAGGCCGACTTCAATCCATCTGACAATTCATAACACAGCTGGCAAACAAGTAGAACCCATACTCTCACCTACTCCACAAGGGAGTAGCATACAAATGGGATGCAAAATGTGAATAAGCATTCAACAAAATCAAGGAATACCTACTAACACCACCAGTGTTAATGCCACCTATCCCAAGAAAGCCATTGATCTTATATGTGTCAGCAACAATAGTAGCTCTTGGATCTCTCCTAGCCTAGCATGATGAAAACAGAACGGAGAGGGCCATCTACTATATCAGCAGGAAAATGGTCGATCATGAGCTAAATTACTCCATCAAGAAAGCTTACCTCACAGTAGTATTTGCATCCCAAAAATTCAGACATTATATGCTGGCACACAAGATAAAGCTCATTGCAAAAATTGATCCCCTCAAGTATCTCTTATCCAAGGCAATGCTCATGGGTAGAATGGCAAAGCGGGTAATGATATTATCGGAGTATGACATTGAGTATGTAGAGAGGAAAGCTATCAAGGGACAAGTCATTGTGGTTCAACTAGCAGAGGCACCTATGTATTCTGAGAACCCTCTTGTCTCAAAATTCCCAGATGAGTCCATTTTTAACCTCAACGTAACTGACCATTGGAAAATATATTTTGATGGGTCATACACACAACATGGATCAAGAGCTGGTATCTTCTTCATCACCCCACAAGGGGATTGTATACCAAAATCATACAAATTGGCATTTCCTTGCACCAACAACATAGCAAAATATGAGGCTTTGACTATAGGTCTCAGGATAGCAGTGCAATGGAACATCATAGCTCTCAAGGTGTATGGAGACTCTAAGTTGATCATAAATCAGGTCAATAATGAATATCAGACTAAAGATGACAAGCTTAATCCATATAAGAAACTGGTGGATACTTTAAAGGAATCCTTTATTGACATAACATTTGAGCAGATTCCAAGAACCAATAACAGAGTAGCTGACACCATGGCTATAATTCGATCTCTATTAGACATCCCTCATAATGTGCCGAAATATGAATTTCTGATTGAGCAGCTTCTCATTCCCACATTCAAGGTACCAGAATCAGAATATGTGTGTGAAATCGTTGGTCCTGGTGATCCTTGGTATCATGACATATATACATATCTTTGAATAGGAGTCTTATCCACTGACCTACCATCAAGCCGAAAATGAACCTTTATTAAAAGGACATCCAGATTTGTCATCCTAGGTGATACCTTATACTGTAGAAGCATAGAGGGTACCTTACTGCGTTGTCTAAATGTTGAGGAGGCATTAACCACTCTAACTGAGGTTCATAATAGTATATGTGGCTCACACTTGAGTGGAATGACTATCGCTAAGAAACTGCTAAGGCTGGGGTATTACTGGCCCACAATGGAAAGAGAAGCGCATGATCATTCTAAGAGGTGTATACAATGTCAACAACATGGGGACCTCATCCATGCTCCAACTCAAGAGCTCCATCCAATCGTCACACCATGGCCCTTCTCACAGTGGGGACTCAATCTCATCAGCAAAATCACACCCACCTTATCTAATGGCGATAAGTTCATCCTCACTACATCTGAGTACTTCACTAAGTGGGTGGAAGCCATAACCATGACATATATCATTGGGAAGCAAATCTCAAAATTCATCTTGAACTATCTCATCAGTCGTTATGTTGTCCCACAAGCCATTATCTCAGATAATGGGACACCATTCAAGAACTAGGAGGTTCGCGACTTGTGCAAGAAATTCAAAATCCAGCATTGCTTCTCCACCCCATACTCTCCCCAAGGCAATGGCCAAGCAGAAGCCATGAACAAAACCATTCTCAAAATCCTTAAGAAAACAGTCAATGACATAGGTCGTGATTGGCACTTGTAGCTTAATCCTGCCCTTTGGGCTTATTGAACTAGCATCTGCACACCCACTGGCACCACGCCATTCTCCTTGGTCTATGAATCAGAAGTTGTTCTACCCATTGAGATCGAGCTATCATCCCTCAGAATATCATTGCAAAAGCTCATCACCGATGAGGACTATCGGGTGTCAAGATTAAACAAGTTGGAGCTACTAGATGAGAGAAGGATCGATGCTTTGAATCATCTGCAAGTCTATCAAAATAGACTCAAACAGAGCTATAACAAAAAGATCAGAAGCAGGACTTTCCAAGTCAGAGAACTGGTCTTAAAAAAAAATTAGAAGAATGTCTCGAATCCCAACAATAAAGGAAAGTTTGAACCTAATTGGTTAGGACCTTTCATCATAACAATAAGCTATAAATCAGGGGCATATCAGCTCTCAACACCCAAAGGGGAACCTCTGTAGGAGCCAATGAATAGCTCCCATCTCAAAAAGTTTAATGACTAATTCTTTCAAGCTATAGAACCAAAAAATACAAAAAAAAAAAAAAGTACTAAAAAAATGGTTACTTCGGCGAAAAACTGGCAAGTAGGCATCTTGGTGACAACAAAAAAAATCAAAAAAGCAAAAAATCCAATAAAAAATAAATAGAAAATGGATTAAAAAAAATCGTCCTCTAGTGAAAACCACTACGGTGGCACTTTGGGCAAGTACCTCGGTGAAATCTTGGCAAACAGGCGCCTTGTGTAAATAAGCACGTTCCATCCACCAGGATCTTTATGGCTCGATCTGTATCATCCATCCATTTCAGTTCCATCATCCATCACATTCAGGTCTCCATCTATCACTCATCCACTCGCATCTGCATCGTAGCTTGGTCCTGTGTTCATGTCATGATCCCTCCTGGTACTACTTGGCCGATCCTCAAGGTTAGTTTGTCTTTCCCTTATTGGGGTAGTCTATTGCATCACGTTGGGGGCATGTTCTCATCGGATCGGATTTGTGTATGATCTTAAAGTCCTCAAATCAGAAAATCCAAAAACATCAAAAAATCAAAAAAATCCAAAAACATTCAAAACATATCAAAATCACAAAAATAGGGTCATCTTGTCGAACTACATTGTCTTTGAGCTTGAACGTAGGCAAGGTTGATCTTTGATCATCCCTCGAGACATTTAGGTCAGTCCTATAGGAGTCTGTCATAATAAGCTGACATTTCATCATGTATATCATCATCTGTAAATTGGTCATGTTGTCAGTCAAACTACGTGGTCTCTGTGTGTATAACATAGGCAAGGCTAATCTATCGATCAGCACCTGAGGCCCCTAGGATAGGTCTTTAGGTTAGTCTCTTGGTCAAAATCTTAGAAAATCCCAAAACATTGGAAAATCAAAAATCAAAACATTCATAAAACCTCAAAAAAATACCAAAAACAACCTTAAAACATTGCAAAAACATCAAAAACATCCAAATATTTGAAAAATCCATCCACCTCATCTCACTTGCACTCACAATAACACTACTCATAATAAACTGATCATCATCCTCAACCTTTGGTAAAACAATCAGAAACAAGGCTAGTAGGTTTAAAAGTAGAACTCAAAAGCGTCAAAGTCTTAAGTTTAAGTCAGTAAGTAAGCAAGTTGGTTATCTCTTTGTAACGATAACACATCATCTAAATTTGTCCCATATCAATCATCCCTTAGAAATGAAATGACGTGCCACCATCCACTAACATGTCCTAGGATGCATCCTTCCTACAATGGGCATTATCTTTTGGCAATAAGTTTCAGTTATCATCTTAGAAAACACATCCTTTTTTCCATTAGCGGTATTGAAGAGCATCAGTTTGTTTGTTTACTTGGTTTTTTTTTTTTTGACTTATCTTATTTTGCGCTCATTCCAAAGACGTCTCAATGATATCCCAAAATAGCAGATTTAGAGAAATAGGAATGGGGCAATGATCATTATCTTTTGTCTATTGTGCTTGTTGGATGTTCTTGCAATATAAACTTTGCGAATACTTGCTTTGTTAGGCATATATGGAAGAGGTCTAGGACAACTTGTTGACTATTACAGGGATAGGTTCACCTTTCTGTGTTTTGGTCCGAGATGTCTGAAAATTTTGAAATACATCCTACCAAGGTTTCTGTATGTTAGGTGTGAACAAGAATACTCCTATCTGATTGTCAAGTCAAAGCCCATCACACTAAGTATCATTCCATCTTGGTTTCCTATACCTTGATGCATCGTACCACATGTGTTATCAAACATAAGGAAATTTGGCAATTCGAAAATCCTAATTCCTCGGCAAGTAATCATCATCATCATCATCTACATTTGTGCCATCATGCATCTTGTTGAAATGAATTCTTCTTTTCTTACTAACCATGCTAACAAGGTACTATGACAGTTGCTCATCATCGCCATCATCACCATCGATCCTGCATCCACATATCATTAGCATATTACATAAGCACATCATATAGACATCATTAGCACATTGCATTACATATCATATAGGAAACATCACATTCTCATCATCATATAAACAAGTGCATTCATATCATCGCATTTCACCCATTACATTGCATCTCATGGCATTATATTCATCACATAAAAATTGCATTTACATTTCAATTCATATTACCATCTAAATCATCAGATAGCATCTACAAAAGCATTCCATAATCATTATAATCATAAACAATAAGAATATAAGCATTCAATTCATTATGCATCAACATATCATTTTGCATTAATGTATCACTACATCACATACATCATCATATCACATCCATCCATAAATCATCACATATATAAGCATTTGCTGCACATCATATACCATAAATAAAATCATTTCACATAAGCATTGGCATAAAATAAGTCATCATATAGTTAACATCATTGCACATCATATCATAGGTCATAATCAATTGCATAAAAAATAAATGCATCCATAAGAAATCATTACAAAGCATATAGAAACGAATCATACATAAAGGAGTACACATGGCATTGCATCAAAATCAGCTCATATATCATATCATCATATCATTGTCATAGTACAAAGAATAATTGGATCACTGTACAAGTATGTCAACCAGTACAAAATGCCCATCGGGGCTATAAAAAATGAGCCCATTAGGCACCAAAAATTTGTATCATCTGGATCATGGCCAATCTCCATGAATGTTGCCCTCACCCCTATCACCGTGACCATCTGGTGGTCTCTGGCTAGTCTGCTCTGAGTAATCAGGGACCCAGTCTGCTCTAGGTACATGGTCGTGGTAGGCCCAATGGTAGTACTCTATCTCTCAGATGGCCTCTCTATAGGATCAGACCTACACTGTACCATGCGAGGATGAGGCAGCTATCATGCTCTCTATCTACTACCTATGGCCCAACTCTGTAGCTGCCTATAGCTCTGCGACCTGTCGCTGCTGTATAGCCTAGTCCCTCTCTGCTTTGGGTTGCTCTCTCTCAGCCCATGCTTAATCCCTCTCAGCCGTCATTGCCTGCACCTGTGCCTATAGTTGTATAATCAAGGCATCCCATGCATCTACCTGCCCTACTGGCTGTTCTCGTGGCTATGCGTGTACCTGGTCCTCACCCTCGGCTCATGGTGGCAGCACTGGTGGATCCTACTACTGGTCCTGCATAGGGACATCTCCTTGACCTAGCAGAATTGGGGGCACCAATGGTGGGTCCTGCTGGATCTCGATCCTTGGTCCTCATCCTTGTCCTCATCCTCTCACTCTACCTCTAACCCTGTATGCCTCGGGATCCTCACCTAGAATGTTCAGCCGAGGAGGAGGCTTGAACCAATCTATGTAGGCTTGTGTAGTCCCTGGGTCTGCCAAGCCCTAATCGTAAGCCCAAGGTCAGGCTACTAGCTGCCGAAAGCTATCAACTACCTCTGCGGTAGGAATGTCGGGCCCCCATGATGTTTGTGTCAGGCTCCGAGCAAAGATGGCCACATAACCATCATCTGGCTAATCCTGCGGCTGCTCCCCAAACTGACATTGCACACACCCTGGCAGGTATCACTCGATCATCGTATGCTCTCGGCCCTGCATATATCTATCTCGCCGGTAGTAGAAGAGTTGTGTAGCATCGTCAGCCCATCCAGGCTGACCGAGGTATGATCTCTAGGTGAAAATGAGCATCTCATCTATGAAACGCCTCCAGTAGGGGATCCCATGATCTCCAGTGTGTGTGAATGACACACCCCCCTGTATCATGCCACTAGGGCATCCTCTACCCCCATCGAAACTAGAACCACTTGGGGACGTAGTACAAAAATGTGCTCCCATGCCCAAACATGTAGCAAGGTCACTCTAGCTCCCAGCGCTCTTCCATCCACATATGCATACTCGTGGAGATCCCTGTAAAGTGAAGCCAAAAGGATGGGTCCCCATGGAAATTGAACCGGCCTATCCCGGTCCATCCTCTCCCAGCAGTATCCCCAACCTGGAGTGAAATACCGCCCTCGCCGGTTTGGGGCAACCAAACCTTAGATGATCGTCGTAATCGCCCAGCGGAAGGGAGGTGATATAACTCTATACCTCTCCAGCTTGATCTGCCCCTCGCAGTAAATAATGTCTCACATGGCGAGGACTCAGGAGTAGCACTCGTGTCCCTCCTCCATGTCATAGATCACCTGACGACCATGAATGGGCAATCATAGTATGTGCTAGACATCCTCCAATGTGATGGTCACCTCACCAGTGGGAGATGAAATGAAGAGGTCTTGCTATGCCACCTCTCGGCCAGCACTGACAACATCCCAAGGTGTGTGTGCACACGCGCTATGTAGGCAATGTGTTATAGGCCGGCGACCCCCAGTCGGTCCTAATCTCTGTCACTCAAGTCCCGTAGGACACTCGCCAAATCCCGTGATCGGTGCTCCAGCGAATAAAGCTCCCTAGGCCTATCCTACATCAGAGAAAGTTAGTATGTTAAAAAAATTGGAAAATTCTTGACCTAACGCTCCAAACTCGTTCCCAGTGGCACAACTTGCGAAGGCATCACAGTTTGAGTTTTCTCATACTCTGACGCTGGACCCAAAATTTTGTTAAATCAGGCCGCCACGGTGCAGTTTAACCCTGAGCATCACAATTTCCGCAAAAAGAGTGCAACCGTGGTGCACTTTGATCAAACTGGCCCGCCGAGTCTGAGTTGAGCCGAGCCCAGTGGTGGAGTTTTTAAAACTCCAAATTACATTGCTACGGCACTAAATAGCGCCCCTGTGATGTAAAGAAGCTGAAAGCGGTGTATTTTAAACACTGAGCGATGTTAAAATAGCTTTGTTGGAGGCAATCTCTCCTTAAAAGCAGTAATAAATGCACTAGAACAAAAAAATGAAGCTTCAGTTAGGGTCACATACCGGGGCACCAATGGCTGGTGGCCACTGGTAGGTCCGAACTCGGTCTGAAATATGTAGAGGAAGTTGTCATTGCACCATATCTTTAGGAGGTCAGAGCTCAAATCTCAAGGTTTGCTAGTGGAGGTGTGTGAAAATGACTTGAAAGTGACCCCTCGGGCCCCTTTTAAGCCAAAAAATTAGGGTTTTTTGAACCTCTAGGGCTATCCTGCTAGGGTTTTGGACCCCCAAACTAGTTTTTTCCATTTGAGGCTTTCTTTTCATCATTTTATTGCGTTTAGATATGTTTTTAGCCTCCTAGACCCCTTTTGGACCTGTTGGGCACCTTCGTACTTTTTTTCACGACATCATCCAAAAAATCAAAATTTTTGTCTGATCTCTCGAGGGGGCATTATAATGGCATATCTTCTCCTGCCATGCAGTAGTGGGGCAAGCATTTAATATTAAAATTTTTGGCTTTGATCGAGATCGATTATTCTTTGAACCAACACAACAAGTGCATTGCTTCAAAGAGGGGCAAAATGTAGACATCAAAAATATATTGATTAACATCGTGCATCTGATCCTAACTTACTAACATCATTTCATCCTAAATCATCCCTCAGTCTAACCATTTAATGAAATTCCCTTATCTGATTAAATTCATCAATATTTGTCTCTTAATTAAATAAATCATTTTGTCTAATTAAGTCACTTTCTCTTGTTAATTAAATCAATTCATCTGATCTAATTATCCCTATTTAATTAAATAATCAATTTATTTGATTAAATCTCTAAATTCTATCTATTAAATTAAATAAATTAAAACCTTATTTGATTTAATCTAACACCATCCCTTTTAATTAAATAAATCAAAATCTTTATTTAATTAGCCTCTTATCATATTCTTCTCTTATCTGATTTAAATAAATCCATAAATCTAAGTCAAATAAGTCACATCACCTAATCTCCTGTTGAATTAATTAAACCTTGATCAATTTAATCTAATCTCATGTCACATCCTCTAGATAATGCAAGTTGCACATGAAAATAGATTTAATTCATTTATTAAATCCCTATTTTCCCTCACATGGCATCTTTTGGAATATTCTCTCAATTTGAATTCAAGAATTCCAAGTCAACATGTACATCCAACAAGGAATTTAATATCTCTTACATGTCCTTTGCTTTGAGCCAAGTGGCATTTATTGCATTTTCCCCTTCCCTCTTACATGTAATTTCAACAAATTTGAATTTCAAATATTGGCATTTATTGGCACAAACCCCAAATCTTGCACAACCATCATCCATTCATAGCTTGACAAGTGGCATCATATCATTGGATGAAAATTAGTCCCACATTTCTCAAATTTGGGCATTCATCCATCTTGAAATTCTATAAATGAAGAGCTCCTCTCCTCATTTTATCATTCACAATTTGAGTAAAGTTACCATGCTCAAATATCTATCAAGTTTCACACCATTAAGCTCTTAGCTAGGTTCTTTTGTAGATTTGGCTGGGAATTCTCATCATTCATCATCAAAAGTGGATCACATTTCTTCATCAAGTCTACATTCAAAGATCACAATCATAGGAATTGGGAAAGGGCCAAATTTCCACATCAAATTGGCACCAATTCCCCCATGGGATCAAGTGTTTGCTATTTAAATTAGGATTTCATCTTTGCTTTATCTATTGTATTGTGTTCTTCCATGTTTTCATTCCTAGTTTGAATTGTAAATGGATTCCATGGGGAATCCTTGTTTATACTTGCAATATCTAACTTAAGGTGTTTAATCTCTTTGTTTTGTAGGTACATAGATTGAGGGTTCACAATTTCAAATTGGTTTCTCATGTTTTATGTTTGTACAGTTTTTTCTATATGGTTTACTTGTCTTGGCATTTTGTGGACTGTTTAGATTCAGAATTCTAAAATCTAATGGTACTGTTCAGTTTGAGCTTCCTGTAGTCTCAGGTTATCTTTTTGATCATTGTTTTGATGACAGAAAAAGAACATATCGGAGTGAGAATGGCAGGGTCTCCCTGATCCATTTTTGAAATGTCTATGTTGCCTATCCGCAAGACATTTTTGATGTTATAACAATTTGATTTTACATACAGGCAGCTTTCGGCATGACATTCACATGGTCTTGGCAAGAGTGGAAAGGTCTATCAGCATGAGTTGTGTTCACCACTGAGAGGTCTTACTGAATGATTCAGGTCTCACCGACTAATACATGAGGTGGTTCATCGGCATAGGAAATCCCTATCAACATGTTGTTTCATCAAGCACTTTGTGTCTTGGCGACCGACACAAGAAAGATCAATTCAACAAGAGCTACACCGTCGATATGTGGTCACAGCAAAATTTTTATGTCTCACCGACCATATACATGAGGATGTCTATCGGTGAGACATTCATGTGGTTTCAGCGACCAAAGGAAAAGGAACATATCGGTAGGAGTGTTGTATTCGGTATGTGGTATCACTGAACACATATTGTCTCATCGACCGTGAACTGAAATGTCATAGCGATTTCGTGGTGTCTTACCGATTTGTACACAAAGGTTATATCAGTATGAGTTAATGATATTCAAAGTGATGTCTCAATGACTTTGTTGGGTCTTTCTGACATAAGGGTTCTATCTAAATTATAGGGAGGATTCTCATCAAACAACACATTGAAAGTTTCTCTTCGGTCAGACATTTTTCTTTTGGTGTGAAGTCATAACGAATGTGTAATGTCACACCGACCACCATTGAAGAATTGCATATCGGCAGGACTTTCTGGAAGTCTCAGCGAACAGGTGTGTATCTGAGGTGTTTTGGTATAATGAAGTATATCTATATGAGGTCTCCTTGAAAGTGATATGTCATAGTGACAGGAATGATCACATGGGCTTTCGGTAAGACACAGGATACTCTACAAGAAGTCACCCTAAATATGCATTGTCTTGCGAAGGTAGATGAAAGGATGTCTTTCAGTGAAATAAAGTCCGATCTACAAGATGTCTCCCCGACTATGTACTGTCTTGGCAACTTAGAAATGATAAAGACCTTCGGCATAGGTATTGAATAGTCATGGTGAAAAGTTTGCTCACGCGGGCTCTCAGCAAAACAAAGTGGATTCTCTATAAGGTATGCCCGATAACGAAGGGTCACGGCGAAACAGAAGGAACCAAAGTATGATTAATGATTGAATTGCCTTCGACATAACTGGTGGATGTCTCAGTGACTGTTTCACTATGAATAATAGAAATGTGATCTCGGGGAAACATTAAGATCTTTGATATGGTTTCTCCCCAATGACAAAAGGGCTTGGCGACGTATAGGGAGAAAACGAAACACAGTTCACATAAGGTCATAGCAAATAAAAAAGAACACATGGCGATTGTTGTCTCAACGAATGATTTTTGAAGTCTCATACACTATGGCTGGCATGGATTTTTCTAAGTATAGTTGCATACTAACTTCTTTGGTTGGCATCGAATCTCTAGAAAAATATTCTCTGATATTTCAGAGGATATTATTTTTTGTTAGTGGGTATTCATGGCTTTGATGAAAATCTTTCTGTTACAATTTGAAATCTCCTAATTTAGCACAGAAATTAAAAGCTCTATGGATAAGCATTACTCTTATTTTTACCATAATCTACAAATCATCATGATTCAACTTCATATTCTAAAGTTAGCATGAGAGTTTTAGAATCTTGTGAAAAATGCTTGTTGAAGATTTCTTGATAATAGACATACTTGAAATGTATATAAAAACCTATGTTGAAAATAGTGAAGGTGTTGTTGGCATGTAATTCTAAGAGATAGTTATTTTGGCTATATCAAGAGATGTATTGGAAAACTCTATAATACAAGAATTGGATTCCTAGAGTATTAGAAGCAGAGTGTTATGAACTTAACTAAAAATAGAGAGATCCTCTGATATATTATTATTGTAATTCTGAAATATGAGTAAGGGGTTGGCGCTCCTTGAGTTGGTGCTCAGAAATTAGCCTATAAGGCATTGTTAAAAGTGGTTTTTGAAGATTAAGCCAGTAAGGAAATTTAAGAGTGCCTTTCTAGCCCAGGAGGGTTTTCCACTCGGCAAATCTTTTGTCTCTTTGTTCTTCTATGTGCTCACTGCTTTTCTGTGTTGTTTTTGTTTCAGTTCACTATTGGGTTTACTACTATTCTCAGTTCTATTTATGAATGATTACATTCAACTCATGAATGCATTAATCAAAGTAATATTGAGATCAAATCTAAGCTATGAATTGGAAAATGCAAGATATCTCACTCAAATCATATTTTCATAAGTTGTCAAATAGATTGAGTTAATGGTGTCATATCTTTGTGCTTTCAAAAGTAATTACTTTACTCTATTGTCCAAAGAAAAGGAAAATCAGAATTAAACATCTTGGTTGAAGTTGAAATTTTTTTTGACACTGATTCAGCCCCCCCCTCTCAGTGTCTGCCCATAACTCCAAGAATTGGTATCAGAGACTAGGGTCCTCTAATAGGTCTAAACCACCTAGGATTGTTCCTAGTTTCTTGGAGTAGTTTGGTTAATATGGGAAAGAATAGAAGGAATAAAGGAAAAAGATGTTCTCAGCAAAATACTATTCATCATGTTCAACCTGAATCTAGTATAAGGAATAACGAGGAAGAATTCATAAACAATAGCTCTGAAATGGTAGAGTATCCTAGATCTGGAACTCCTCAGTTTGAAGGAACAAACTTTATTATATGCAGAAATAGGATGGAAACATACCTAATTTCTTTAGGATCTGAAGTGTGGGCAGCCGTAGAAAATGGTTTTACTACATTTGCAATAGCTCCTTTCACTCTTGAGGAGAAGAAAGCATTTGAATTCAATACCAGAGCTATAAATGCTATTTTTAATAACTTTCCAAATAAAGTCATTACAAAAGTCATTCATTATAGCAGTGCTAAGGAAGTTTGGAACAAGTTGACTGAAATGAATCAGCATAGTGAGTTACAAGAGGAGATATCTTTGGGTACTGAAATAAGTTGTGAAACATCTGAGAGTGAAGAAGGTGTAAACCTTCATAGTTTTGAAAAGAAGTACAAGGAGATCATTAATTAATATTTAAATGATCAAGAAACTTGTGTAAAAGTAGATCAATCTTTGGATGAAGTTAACTCTGAACATGAATATGATGAACCAGAGAGTGAGGTGAAGGTGAACTCCTACGTGCCTTAGATACTATTAAGCAGCTTAGAAAAGAAAACCAGTTTTTAACAAGACAACTTCAGCAAGTAGAGAGTTTGGAAGTCAAGTTAAAAGACAAGGATGAATTGTGTAATAAACTAGAAAATAAGATTGATTATTTAAAGAAATGTTCTGATAATGATTCCTTGTTAAAAGAACTAACTCTTAAGGATAATATGATTATAAGTCAGAAAATTGAAATTGAAGAATATAAGAGGATTGCAGATGTTGTGAGTTCTGACTTGGAGATTAAAAATATTGTTTGTCTAAAACTTGAAGAAGAGGTAGTTTCTTTAAGAAAAGAGCTTGAAAGTGCCAAGGCTCAATCTAGTAAAATTCAAAAATTTGATCATAGTACTAATATATTGAATGGGATGTTGGGCAGGCAAAAGCATTCTAAAGATCCTACAGGAGTGGGATATGAGGTTGGACAAAGCTCTGCAGACAAATCTAAACATGAAACAGTGTTTACTACTTCAGATGGAAAGATTTTTATAGCCAAGCAAACACCAAGAATGAAGGTTGATCCTAGTTACAGTATTGCTTCATCAAAGGATAACATTGACACTACAAGACAATATAAAGGTATTCATAGAGAAAGGAAAAATGTCTTCCGATCTTCACATCCTTCGCATGATCATTCATTTAGGTATAATCATTCTTTCCAAGGATATTGTTATGTTTGTAATGACTATGATCATAAGGCAATTGATTGCATAAGATGGTCAAATAAGAATCATTCTAACGTCCCTAGAAATGAGGATGTGGTGTGCTACAACTGTAACAATTTTGGTCATTCGAGAAGAGACTGTAGAATAAATACAAGTGATAATAATGTAGGGAACAATGCTAAACGTGTCTGTAGGAAGTCTTCTATTTCTCAGAACAATCACAAAGTCATTTGTTTTAGATGTAATAACATTGGACATAAAGTACAACAATGCAGATTCAATAGAAAGATAGGTAATTTAAGCAAACAAGTGAAAAAGTCTTCATTGGAGTGGAGAAGAAAGAGCAATCATGGTGACAAGAAGAGTAATAAAGATGCTTATTTGAAAACTTCTTATGCACTCCTTTCACAAGTGTTGCCTTCCAGATCTTGAGAGGAAGCAAAGACTCAAGGGGAGTCTATTATGGTAATATATTTTACCCCTATGGAGTCTAGAATGAGGTATGACATCTTGCATTTTCTTTTGGTGGTATAAGATGTGAAGAAATGGCTTATTTTGGGTCACATAATGTCTTTTCATAACATTTATTGCTATGAACAATGAAGTAAAAGACATAATGAATAATGTTCGCACAAAATTGGTCGACAGTGTGTTTGGTGATGTTTTTTCCTGGTCTAGTGGTTGATAACTTTCAGAAGTTTTTAAAATGACAGTGCACTTTGTTTTCAAATGGATTTTTTGGATGCTTGGGTTTTGGAAATAATGGTATGTCCTTATGACATCTTTGAGCAGTGTGGAGACATATAGATGAGTTCCTCAATATATTAAAAATAAGAAAGCCCTTGTTCTGAAGTGATGTTTATGTTTTTATCTTTGGAGAACATTGATTGAAAAACATGTTTGATATTATGAGTTATTTTTGTATGGGAGAAGTGTATTGAAACTTTAATGCATGAAGAAGTTGAGTTAAGATTGTGTGCTGAATGAAGATACTTACAATGTCTTTTCCAAGCTGTTATGAAGGAATTGAGTGTTTTGGTCTTCTGAGTTTGGTACAATGATCTAAGTAGGTTGCTACTATAGTCTTGAGAACTATTATTGTTTATGGGATATTCTTTGTTGTTTGTGTTTCGATGAAGGAAGGTGACTAGTTGTATTAACCTCATCATGTATGGCTAGGACGTATTTTTGATCTTTGAAAATGAGTGCTGACTGTGAAAGTGAGTGTAAGTTATATATATGAAAGCTGCTTGAATTCATGCTTTGATAGAAACAAAAGGAGAGAGCTTTGGTGTGCTCCCTTGAAGATAGATTATCTACATGATGTTATTAAGTTTCTAATTTTGAAATGGGAGTTATAGCACACATTGTTACTGCTGATGTCTTTGATAATTTTTGTGCATTGGAAGTGAGTGAAGTTGTATTGTTATAGTATGATGCTCTATCTTGCTTTGGTTCTGTGAAGTTATTCAATATGTCTGTTGCACTATTGATCTATTTGCAGCCGGTTCTTATTGTATTTGGTTGGCTTCTCAGTTGTGTTTCCTGGCATTCCACATTCTTCTCTTCTATTCTTTGTCATTATGGCAAAAAGGGGGAGAGTCATTTGTGTTTTTCCATCAAGGACAAAGGGGGAGTTTGTTGGTTCTTAGTTGTGATTATATGGTTTGTCCTTGATGAAAAAATCCCTTTCAGTTGATTCTACTTGTTGATAGTTTCAGATTGGTTTCTCATGTTTTATCTTGGTACAATTTTATCTATATGGTTTACTTGTCTTGGCATTCTATGGATGGTTTACATTCAGAATTCTAAAATCTAATGGTACTATTCAGTTTGAGCTTCGTTCAGTCTTAGGTTATCTTTTTGATCATTGTTTCGATGAAAGAAAAAGAACATATCAGAGTGAGAATGGCAAGCTCTCCCCGATCCATTTTTGAAATGTCTGTGTTGCCTATCGGCAAGACATTTCTGATGTCATAACGATTTGATTTTACATATAGGCAGCTTTCGGCATCACATTCACTTGGTCTTGGTGATAGTGGAAAGGTCTAACGGCATGATTTGTACTCACCACTGAGAGGTCTTACCGAATGAGTCGGGTCTCACCGACTAATACATGAGGTGGTTCATCGGTGTAAGAAATCCCTATCGGCATGTTGTTTCATCGAGCGCTTTGTGTCTTGGTGACCGACACAAGAAAGATCAATTCGACAAGAGTTACAACATCGATATATGGTCACAGTGAAATTGTTATGTCTCACTGACCATATGCATGAGGACGTCTATCGGCAAGACATTCACATGGTTTTGGCAACCGAAGGAAAAGAAACATATCAGCAGGAGTTTTGTATTTGGTATGTGGTCTCACCGAAGACATATTGTCTCACCAACTATGCACTGAAATTTCTTATCGGCAAAGGTTGTGGCTTCGCTGAAATGTCATAGTGATTTTGTGGTGTGTTACTGACTTGTGTACAAAGGTTATATCAGTATGAGTTAATGATATTTGGAGTGATGTCTCAACAACTTTGTTGGGTCTTGCCGACATAAGGGTTCTATCTAAATTATCGAGAGGAGTCTCACCGAACAACACATTCAAAGCTTATCTTCGGCCAAACATTTTTCTTTCAACGTGAAGTCATAACGGATGTGGGTGATCCCATAATAGTGGTTTACAATTTTTGGCCAAACTGGACATTGAAATTATTATTTTTAACTAAATCTTCACATTCGGGCACCTATAGCGGCTAAACCATGAGGAATTTGAAGATGGTGCAAACTAGAGTCTCATCAAATTGTTTTTGTAGATTCTAAAAATATTTTTTTCAAAGTTTTTGGAATCAAATTGCACTTCTTTTTCCATCTCCCACGAAAATTGATTTTTTTCAGAAAACAACATTTTTAAAAAGTGACGCACACCGTATAACGCATAACTTTTTTTTCCATGAAGGATAAATCTCTAATTCTTTCAAATTTAGATTTTTAACTATGATATCTAGTGCTTCCACTTGGTTAGATAGTTTTTTATTGAATATTTTTTCCTTAATCAAGTTTCAAAGTCAAACGAATTACAATTCAGACACAGCACGACCGTATAATGCGTAACTTTTTGTATATGTCAAACTTTAATTTTATTTTATTTTGTTGGATCAAGGACTTCAATATCTGGTGCAATCATATTTTTCAAATTTTTTGATAATCTTCTATTTTTCCACATGTGAAGAACAAAGAAATTCATTTTCGATGAAAAACCTATGTTTAATAAAACTTAAAAAAAAAATACATAACAAAACCAAAACATATTAAAATTATATTCATTGGATAGCTTATTCTGAGGAATACCATAATCATTTGAAATAAATTTTAAATGGATTCATTTGATCCTCCAAAAGCTAAATCAAAAGTGATTTTTTATCAGCATTTTGATAGGTGTAAAGGAGATGCATTTATAGGTATGGTTTAGAACTAGCGAGGTTCTATCCAAGGGGGTTTGATCTAAGGTGATTTGATCAAACCCTCTTCAATTGGAATCCTTAAAATGGAACTTTTTAAGGCTTAAATCATTATATTTTCTAAAAATATTTGATTTCAGCTAAAATTCGTTCCTCTCAGGAATTGTAAACCACTATTGTGACAGCACCCATGTGTAATGTCACACTGACTGCCATTGAAGAATTGCATATTGGTAGGACTTTCTAGAAGTCTTGGTGAATAGGTGTGTATCTGGGGTGTTTCGGTATAACGAAGTATATCTATATGAGGTCTACTCGAAAGTGATATGTCACAGTGACAAGAATGATCACGTGGGCTTTCAGTAAGACACAAGATGCTCTAAAAGAAGTCACCCCGACTATGCATTGTCTTGCGAAGGCGGATGAAAGGATGTCTTTCAGCGAAACAAAGTTTGATCTACAAGATGTCTCCCTGACTATGTATTGTCTAGGCGACTTGGAAATGACAAAGACCTTCAGCATAGGTATGGAATGGTCACAGTGACAAGTTTGATCACGGGGGCTCTTAGAAAAACAAAGTGAATTCTCTATAAGGTATGCTCGATAACGAAGGGTCACGACGAAATAGAAGGAACCAAAGTATGATTAACGATTGAATTTCCTTCAGCATAACTGGTGGATGTCTTAGCGACTGTTTCACTATGAATAACATAAATGTGATCTCGAGGAAACTTAAATATTTTTGATATGGTTTCTCCCCAATGGAAAAAGGGCTTGGCGATGCACACAGACAAAAGGAAATGCAGCTCACATAAGGTCATAGCGAATCACAAAGAACACGTGGCGACTGTTGTCTTAGCAAATGATTTTTGAAGTCTCATACACTGTGGTTGGCATGGATTTTTCTTATTATACTTGCATGCCAACTTCTTTGGTTGGCATCGAATCTCTGGAAAAATATTCTCTGAGATTTCAGAGGATATGATTTTCTGTTAGTGGGAAATCATGGCTTTGATGAAAATCTTTCTGTTACAATTAGAAATCTCTTGATTCAGTGCAGAAATTAAAAGCTCTATGGATAGGAGTTACTCTGATTTTTACCATAATCTACAAATCATCATGATTCAACTTCATATTCTAAAGTTAGCAAGAGAGTTTCAGAATCTTGTGAAAAATGCTTGTTGAAGATTTCTTGATAACAGGCATACTTGAAATGTATATAAAAAGCTATGTTGAAAATAGTGAAGGTGTTGTTGGCCTATAATTTTGAGAGATAGTTATTTTGGCCATATCAAGAGATGTATTGGAAAACTTTGTAATACAATAATTGGATTCCTAGAGTATTAGAAGCAGAGTGTTATGAACTTAACTAAAAATAGAGAGATCCTCTGATATATTATTATTGTAATTCTGATATCTGAGTAAGGGGTTGGTGCTCCTTGAGATTGGTGTCTCTAAATGAGGGGTTGGTGCTCCTTGAGTTGGTGCTCAGAAATTAGCCTATAAGGCATTGTTAAAAGTGGTTTTTGAAGATTAAGCCAGTAAGGTAGTTTAGGAGTGGTTTTTCTAGCCCAGGAGGGTTTTCCACTCGACAAATCTCTTGTCTTTTTGTTCTTATGTGTGCTCACTATTTTTCTGTGTTGTTTCAGTTCACAATTGGGTTTACTACTGTTCTCAATTCTATTTATGAATGATTACATTCAACTCATGAATGCATTAATCAGAGTAATATTGAGATTAGATCTAAGCTATGTTTTGGCAAATGTAAGATATCTCACTCAAATCATATTTTCATAAGTTGTCAAATAGATTGAGTTAATGTTGTCATATCTTTGTGCTTTCAAAAGTGATTACTCTACTCTATTGTTGAAAGAAAAGGAAATCAAAATTAAACATCTTGGTCGAAGTTGAAATTTTTTTTGACACTGATTAACCCCCCCGTCTCAGTGTCTGCCCATAACTCCAATAGCATGATAGGTTTGAGGTCATTGTCTTGTATTTTAAGTGAGGAAGTAGAAGTATCTATAGGAAGTTGTTCACTAGGTTGTTTTGGCTATTCAATGTTGGACTTAGGCTGAATCATGGTTTCATCTAAGATAGGAGGGGTGGAAGTGGATGTGGACATGTTCTGAAGAGACAATTCAGCTATATGTTTGGCCTTGATCTTTTGATATGCTATGAAAAATATGTCCTTACGAGGAGTAATAGGTTCCATAGGCTCGAGCCAAAAGGCTTCTAGGGAAAAATTAAGTTTGGAGGATAATGGATTGAAACCACTATCATGCACTGTAAATATTTCATTGTTATGTGGAAACTTCAAACATTTATGAACAACTGAAGGGACCACTTTCATTGAACGAATCCAAGGATGACCTATCCGTAGATGAAATTGGTCAGATTGAGGGATAATAGAAAATTTCACATCCAAAGTTTTTGGTCCTATTTGTAATGGGAGTATGATTGATCTGATCGTAGGGCACACAAAACTAGTATGTTTTATAATTCATGCAGTTTCTTTATCATATTCATCTTGATATAGCGCATGTAAAACTAAAAATTCCTCTATGATCACATTCTCACCACAAGAGGGATCTATTAATATCCCATTTGTAGGTTTATTATAGATTTTTGCAGCTATGTATAGAGGACCATTAGGAAGTTTCTTTAGTACATCCTTAGGAGAAAAAGTAATATCAAGATTTTTAATGGTCGAGCCCTTATGAGGGACAACATCTACTACACTCACAAGTTCATTCATAGGACTAACTTGGGTAACATTTGGAGTTGTATCATTTTTTTCATGATTTGTATCAATGTTCATGACATGAGGGTTTGGAGTTTCACTAGCCTTAACAAATGAAATATTATGTTTAGGCATAGGGTTGGTGAAGATTTATAAATTATGGTTAGGGGGTCCAATAGATTTATTTCCATGATCATTAACAACTGCTATGGACAAACAACCATAATCAATGAGGTCTTGAACTAAGTGTTTTAGATGCTTACATTATTTAGTGTCATGGCCATTTTGGCAATGAAAAAGGAAATAAGCATTACGTTTGAAGTTGGGTGGCAAAGGTTTGGTGGTATCAAATGGTTTAATGGTAGCAAGGTGATCATTTATTATTGGATCAATTAGTTCATGGTATTGTTCAAGGTATCAGACAATGGAGTAAATTTTCTCTTCAGGTGCCCATCAATTATAGGGCACTGCTACTCTCACATCTTCCACTTGACATAGAATGGGTTGGGTTGGTTGCGAAGAAGGTGGATTGAATTGTAAAAGGCCTCTATTTTATTTTCTAAATTTTTGTGCATTGTTTTGATTGGTATGATCAGAATTCTCAGCTTGATTAGAAGTGGATGGTGTATCATGACTAGTAATTGAGTTGTAATAATCACATAAGGTTGTGCATAAATGTAGGAAAGAAGGGAACTTCATCAATGTTAATTTGTCTTGAATATTGGACTGCAAGTTCTCAATAAACATCTTTTGTAGATGTGAATTAGGAACTTGGACATCAACTTGAGCATACAAAGACACATAACAAGAAATGAAGTTAGTTATCTTATCATTTGTATCTTGTTTACACCTCATTAAATCTTCCATTGCCTTTTTAGTTGTCATATGGACTTGAAAGTGATTAATAAAAGCATTGATAGGTTCATTGAATGAATGAATGGAATGATTGGGTAGAGATGAAAACCATTCTAAAGAAATATCTTTTAAGGTCCTAGGAAACAATTTGGCTAAAATCTTATCATCTAGGACAATGTCACTGCATAGAGCTCTATGGGAATTGACATGGTTTGTAGGATCTCCTTTACCATTGTACTTCTCAAAGCTAGGCAACTCAGCTCCCTGTGGCATTGGGGTTCTCAAGATTTCAAGGAATAATGGACTACCATGAACGTAGTAAGTTGGAGGTGCATTTTGGTTTTGATTTATGGATGAAATGTTTTGTTGCATGGAGGTTACCATGTGAAAAAGTTGGGTGATAAGGGGATCGGTGTAAGTGGTATGAGGTGGAAGGGAAAATGGAGATGGAGTGAATGTAGTTTTGGGACAAGTGAAAGGCACAGTAAGTGGAGTGAAAGTGGTGGAAGATGGAATATTCAATGCCACAAAGGTACTAGGAGTGCTAGTTGGAAGAACAAAGGGAGGATTCACTTGACTAACCTGTGGTATAGCTATTGTAACCTGAGGTATAGTGGAAGTAGATGATATGGTTGAAGAAGGAGGAATTGTAGATCCTCCTTGACTTAAAACTATGTTTCTTGGTTAGGATGTTGAAGGGACATGCTTATTGTATATTTCTACATTTCCTTTCATGGCTTGTAATCCCTCATCACTTTCAATCAAATGATGGAGGTTTTCTATGGTAGGTAAAGTAGTGGTGGAAATGTTTTCAAGTGACAAGTCTTGTTGTAAATGTGCAAAATCCTCATGAATACTAATAAATTTTTCTTGTGGGATGGATTTTTTTGTGTGTCAACATTCATTGGATGGAAAGGTGAAGGCGTAGAAGTTGTATTTTCCATGCCTAATGTACCATTGGCCATACTTGGAGTAGGAGCTCTTGAGATCCCAAGATACACAAAAAAAGTGCTATCACAGGAAGCCATGAGTCTAGAATTTTGTCTCACCAAAGTATTATCAATGGGACAAAAAACACTCATAAAAGTACCACAAAGGATAGGGTAGATGTAAATGCAATGCAATCAAGGATTATAAAATGTAAATAACAAGAATTTTGTAAACTAAAACAAAGAAGTAATAACATAAAAAAAATAATGCAGGAAATGCCCAAAAAAATCTAAAAATGCAATTTGAAATGTATAGGTAGACCAATTCGGCCTAGGTGGTGAATGAGTTCAGCTAGGAGAGATTTTTTAATTTTTCAGCAAATGCAAAATGAAATCTATACTTTTTAGATGCTAATGTAGGATGTAGATGTAGGTTTTTAACTTTTTCAATGATATATGATGCAAGAATGAAATCTAAATGATTATTTCACTAATGCAAATTGAAGAAATCCTAGGTTGCAAAAACAAAGCAATATAATAATTGAATGTTGATGTAAATGAAGTCTAGGATGCAATATGCAATTGAAATAAAAAATGTAAACTAATCTATATGCAGGTTCACCAAAATGAACCATTTATTTTTTGGTAGGGCTTATAAACTACTCTTGCACTCTTAGGATATTTCACCTAAAAGGAGAGAGACAAACCCTACACTCAAGGAAATATAATGTGTTCACTCAAATAATGCAATGTATGATGTAATTAAGACTAAATGAAATGATCTAAGTGCAACTAAATCACCTTTTTGAATGATTATGAGTGTAAAACCTAATAATTATGTAGTGTTTGAAAAAATAGTGATAATTGCAAACAATGAACTAAGAATGAATACAATGCAAAAAAAAAAAAAAAAGAGCTAAAACAGTGTGTTCCTGGAAGTCTGATGGAGAATATATAATCTTTGGAATGTTTTCTAAAATTTATAAAAATCCATAGCGGGACTCATTCACCCAGGGTGGCGAATTAGTCCTTATATTGGTGAAAAACTATCGAGAACAGGTTTCTAACTGATGGGATCTAGAATCTGACAAAAAATAGATTTTTAGTTCTAAGGTGGGACTCATTCACCATAGGTGGTGAAACAGTCCTCTCCCAAAATTCTGAGAAATCAAGAAACAACTTTGCAACATAAAATATGGAAATGTATGCTTATCGGGTTTCCAAACTCAATTTTGTAGGAAATAGACAAAATACCTTCACCAAGCTTGAAATATGATTGATTTGACTTGAAGCACCTAGTTGACTTGTTGACAAATCTTCAATCCCCTAAATGTTTGTTAAATATGAATACATAGGTCTGGAAACACACATGCAAGTGGGAAAAATGGTTGAGGGTTAGCATATAGGGGTTTTCCTTAGTCAAACCCCACGTTGGTAATCAAACCCTTAATGAAATAATGAAATGAAAGTGAATGATAAATGAATAACATGCAAATCATATCAACTTACCAAGCCCTTGTAGTATAAATATGAAGATAATACAATGGTTGCTACATAATACTCGGCAATTTCTTGATATAATGATGCAAAATGCTTGAAAGATAAAATAATTGAGTGAATTGGATGAATGCTTGAATGCTTGAATGAATAAAATGGATGTAAAAATAGTTATTTATGCATGCTTGTGCCTTACTAACCTGAAGATACCTTATCACAAGTTGACATAAGGTGATTTTAAATAAAACCCAAACGAAAATTTAAAATATTTTGAATTTGGAGCGAAGGGAGACTCATTCGCCACCCATGGCAAATGGGTCCCACCTTGGGCTTGAAGGTGGGTGTTGGGAATTTATTTGTATTTATTGTTATGTGTTGGGGTTACATTTAAAAACACACTTAATTAAGTCTTATAAGGGTATAAAGGGGTCATAAAAGACATAAGAAAGGTGTAAATAAGGGAAATGTGCCTAGAAAAGTGTGAATTTTTATTACAAGACTTTACAACACTTCAAAATAGGACTTGATGATGAATAAAAAGATGATTTTTAGGTGAACTATATCAAATAGAGTCTAGAAAAGTGTAGAATTTTCTTACAACACTTTGCAACACTATCACAATACATCAATATTTGAATTTTAAGGACTTATTATGAATATTCAAGCCACATTGTATCATTAAATCAAAGAAAAATGGACCAAGCATCATGAAGAGAAGCCTAAAATACCACAAAAATGATAAGGGTCCATTTTTATACTTTGCACAAATTCAAAATTAGTGAAAGTTATGAATTTGAAAACTACTGAAGAAATATGAATAAAGTTGGAAAGCATTTATGAAGGAGATGACAAGGTTAAAAAAGACAAGATGTAGAATTTGAAGATCACATTTCAAAACTTGCAAATTTTTGAAGATTAAAATATTACAAGCTACATGGGGAGGGTAGATGAAGTGTTCAACTACATTAGAGGTCTTGGTGGAAAATTCAAAGAATCAAAAGTGGTAAAGAAAATTCATAGAACCCTTCCTAAAGCTTATGGTCATAAAGTTTCTACTATTGAGGAATTTGTAAACCTATATCAGTATACTAGAGATCAATTGTATGGTTCTCTAACTACATTTGAAATGAGATAATTTGGTAAAAATAATGGTGAAAAAGTTGAGACTACTTTTAAGACTAGAAAATCAGAGAAGGTTGAAGAATTAGATCATAAGGATCTTGATGATGTGAAAGCTAACATTGTGAGAAGGATAAAAAATGGTACTGGTAAGTACAAAGGTAAGTTTCCTTTCAAATGTTTTAGTAGTGGAAAGATAAGTCACTATGCTTCAAAATGTCAAAACAGAGTAGTGAATGCAAAACACAAGGACAATAGAGGTAAGATGATTAAGAAAGGCTATTATGTTAGAGAAGATGCAAGTATTTATGATGATGAAAGTTGTGTGAAGGAAAATGCTCCAGAGATAAAGGTTAAGATTGAAGGTACTTTGGTATCTACCTTTCATGCTAGACATGATAAGAACTATTGGATCATTGATAGTGGATTCTCTAACCATATGCCCGATGATGAGTAAGTTTGTTAAATTTGAAAATTATGATGGAGGACTTGTTATATTTTCTAATGATTCAGGTGCTAAGATATGTGGAATAGGTACAATCAATTTTAAAGGCAAGAATAATATTAACGATGTTTACTTTGTTAATGGTTTAAGGTATAACCTCTTAAGTATTGGATAAATGTGTAGCAAAGGATATGATATTATGTTTAAGAATGATGGATGAGAGATTATAAAAGGATCTAAAACTATGATTTCTATTAGCATAAGGACAAATGGAAATGCTTATCAACTCAAGGGTGCTAATGGTCATTATTTTATGACTCTAATTAATGAAAGTTGGATATGGAATAGGAGGATGTGTCACATTGATTTTGATAATCTAGTAAGAATCAATTTAGTTCAAGAAGTGAGAGGTCTACCAATGATTACAAAGCCTATCAATGTTGTCTACAAGTATTGTCAAATTGGAAAGAAAACAAGTAGTTTCAAAGGAAAAGAACAATACTCTACTAGATTGATAGAGTTGGTACAAGTAGATCTTTGTGGTCCTACAAGAGTAGGAAGTCATCAAGGTGACATGTATTTCACTTTTTTATTGATGATTATTCTACAATGACATGGGTTAGTGTTCCTAAAGAAAAACATGAAGCTCTAGATAGGCTCAAAGCTTTTAAAGTTTTAGTTGAGAATGAAATGGACATGAAATTCAAGTGTTTGAGGTCTGATAGAAGTGGAGAGTTCACCTCCAATGAATTTAACATGATTTTTTAGAGTAGCATAAAAAAAGTAACACATTTTCACACTTTAGTCTAGGAATGATTAATTAATGATAAAATGGACTTAATTTTTCCTTATTTAGGGTGTTGTAAATTGTTTTCTTACACTTTCACACTAATTGAGGGATTTATTATTTAATTGAGATTAATTCTAAGATTTTAATTGGCCCTTTAAATTAAAATCCAAGCCTAATTTATTGCATTTTTTGAAGGATATATTCTAAAACTCATTAATAATGTTGCATAACACTTAATTTTGCAAGGTTTGAGTTATAGGATACATACCTAGGACACATTTTTCACCTAACAAATGGTTCCTCACAATGTCCTAGGACCCCCTTTTTACATGTTATTTCACCTCCATGAAACCTTTTCCTAGTTAACTATGCTAGGATCCATTTCCCCAAGGTGGTGAATGGGTCCTCCTTAACAAGGATGCCCCTTTTTGAACTTATTTGTGGCAGGAATTTAATGCTTTTAAATCCTAGATCTGATATTGAATTGTGTTATTTGAATTTTAGGATTAAATATTTAGTCTAAATATAAGGATATTTTACATAGTTTCACCTAGCAAGTTTCGGTGATCATAAAAGTACTTTCACAAGAGCATTATATATAAAATTTTAAGAGAAATTACAAGGAATTTGAGGGTAGATTATCAAAGTTTGATTTCAGCTCAGTTAGAAATCATATCATGATGTCAAAGATTTAGTGCATCATGGATTTAGTTGAGCTAAGGTGGTGATGTAGCATTGAAGATCAATCAAGCATATTCAAAGCATTATTATTATGTGAAGTTCATGATCAATATATACACTCATTGAGGCCATTTCATGCTAAGTTTCAGATTTGCATTCCAAGGTTCAATTGAGGATTGGTGAGTTGTTACATATTGTTGTTCATTTATCTTTCCTTTATGCATTGTTTAATCATCAGGTTTGATTACCTAAATGGGGTTTGACCAAGGAAAACCATTATTCCCTAACAATCAACAATTTTTCTTCTCTCTTGATGTGTGATTGCAGGTTTCAGATTGAATATCTTTGAAGAATAAGATTGAAGCATTTTTTTCAAGATTAAAAACGTTGCAAAATTTGTCATCCTACTTGCAAGATCATGGAAACTAAGCTACATAATTGATTTCCAAATTTTGAGAGTTAATCACCTGGGATTTGAGAGTGAAAACATCAAGGAGCAAGACCTCACATGTTATTTTCCAAAACCCTAATAGAGACCCATTTTCCACTAGGAGAATGAGTCCTTTGTGACCCTCAGAATAACACTTTTTTTAGCAAGGTACACATTATTTTGGCATCTTAAAACCTTCCTTTTTATTATAACAGTTAGGATTAATTTTTTATTTTTATTTATGAATTTTATCCTTTATAATTGAATGAAACATGCATACATTCTAAGTGAAAATTAGTTTCATCCATTTGGTTAATCCCCATTTGGGTGAACCTCTTTTTCTATGTTTCATTTTGGTGAACCCGACATATTGAACATTGTAATTTTATGATTTAGTATTTCTTTTCATATTAAGTTATATCTTGCATTTATTTGCATTGAATTAGATCTCATTTAGGGTGTCATTCTTTGTATTCAGATTTCCATCTCATCTATGGTCTTAGGATTACATTGTTTGCATTCTTTAAATCTAAAAAATATAAAAAAATGTTAGTCATCTTGCATATCATTTATACCATATAAAATTTCATTTGAAAATCAAAACAAAATTTCATATCAAACTAGGTCTTGCAATTCATCATTTTGTCACACTTTCATTTTGTATTTGACATTGCATTTATAGAAAATCAAACCTAAAACTTACTGTAGCAAACCAAATATGAAAACCACTAAAAAAGACCTAAAAATTAGTAAAAATTAGTCATAAAACCCTAATCTAGGACCAATTCTCCATAGGGAGAACGAGTCCCTATTAGGGTTACATTAGCAAAAAAATTGCACAGATCCTAAGCTTCAATAGTAGATTTAGTGTTTCCTTTAAAAGAATACTATGACCCATTCTCCACTGAGTGAATGAGTTATTGGAGGCCTACAAAAATGAACTTTTCTCAGTTTTCTAGTGATTTTTTGTACTTCATAGGCTTGCTAGTAACCTACCATATTATTCTCGAAAGTTTCAAAAAATTTTATTTTATGTATCTAGGTAAAATCATCCATTTACTGTAGTAATTTTTAGAGGATTTCAAAAATCATTTCAGTTTTGATTTTTTTTAGATCTTTAGGACATTTGTTTACATTTTTGAAACATTGCATAAGATAGATAGCTTAATTTTCATGTTAGCAAGTTTTCTTTTCAAGATTTTAGTGTTCATAGAGTATCACATGGCTTGTATGATTCTATTTTCCCTACTCATGAGCATAATCTAGAAAAATAAAATAAATCCTTTGACAAGCATGTTGAATACTCTCCTAATTTCTATTGGATTTGAAATAATTTCATAACACATGAGGATGAAAGCATAGATAATCATGATAATCATAATTGTTCTTCTCCTGATACCTCTCCTTTTAGTGATGAAGGTATCTTGGTTAAAGAGGATACAATCATTGAAAATCATGAAATTATTGTTTATCCCTCTCCTCCTCCCCCTTGGGAAGATATTAGGAAACAAGAAGATGAGATCATTGAAGCATATCTTAACATCTCCCCTACTTTTGAGAAGGGTTTATTGAAAGAGGATGTAATAATGGAAAATCATGAAAATCACATTTTTGAAGAGGATATGTTGGTGTTAAGAGATTCAATGATTGAAAGTTATAGCATTATTTATCTCCTTCCTAATTTCCCTCACATTTAGAAAGGACCATTTGAACAAGAGAATCAAATCAATGATAAGCATGAAAATCATATTTGTCCTTCCCATGATGCCTCTCATATTTGTGATGAAGTTAATTTACAAAATATAATCATGGAATGTCATAGCTCTCCTACTAGGGTAGATATTATGGTAGAAGAGAATGAGACCTTAGATAAAAAGGAGGAAATCATGTACAATCATAACAATCAAATTTGGCCTTCTCCTAATATCTTTCCTATTTGAGAAGAAGATGCAATCTATGTGAGTTATAAGAATCCTATTTTTTTATCTCCCCCTAAGGAAAAAATTATTGAAAAAGAGAATGCCATCATTGATAAGCAATAAAATTCAACTGATGATAACTCCTTTACTTGTGATGAAATTATTTTAGATGAACCAAACTTTGAATATCATGAACATCTAGTTTGTTTCTCTCCTAAAAACTCTCCTACTAGGGAAAACATCATGATGGAAGAAAATGAGAACATTGAGACATGTCTTTCAAAAAATAGTGATGTGGCTTCCTTAGATGAAGATGATGAAGTGACATTAGACTCACCTTCACTAAGAGATCACAAAAACAAGGAAAACAGTTTTGATGCTATGCACATTAGATATCCCTTGAAGCAATATCCCAAGCCCTAACATATCATTTGTCCACCCTCATAACAACCACAAGTCCAAAATAAATTTGTGCATATCATAATACCACCTAAAAGACAACTCAATAATGATAATGTTTCACAACATCATAGTTACAATACCATTACTCATTTATATAACAAAGTGTATGTACAATCAAAGCCAACCCTGAAATTGAATGTTGTTAGTGCGACCAACAGATTAGTATGGGCTAACTACACTTGATCCATGAGGATACAAAGCATAATGAATGCACTAAATATCAATCCCAATAGAGCTCATTCAAATAAACACTAAAATATGAATCCATTAGAAATTAGCATGTTAAATTATGAAAGATTCAAAACACCTATTCTAATCCATTGAAACTTATTGTATTAGGGGAGTGGTGTCACATTCATGTGGAACAGTGACCCTTTCCCAATCTCTTGGCTAATGAGCTTGTTTCAATCAATTTTATTGAAGAAAAATGATGAAACCATTGATAGATGTGTACAAAAACATGATTTATGCTAAGATGATCAACATGTGTGAGTGCAAAGCTAATGTAAATGGAGTTTAAGCTAAGGATATTGAAACCCTAATTATGAGATATGCTAAATGTATGCATCTAATTTACCATGGAAGCCATTAATGAAAGCTAAGCTAATGTGCAAGTGAATTAAGCTAAAATGATAAAAAGTATGAGTGAAAGTGCAAGTGATTTTAATAATATAAGTCTGATGTTAAAAGATGGATCCATTTTCCTCCACATAGTGACCTATTTATAGGACAAATGAGAAATGAGGGGTTGATATTAAAAGGTTAATCAATGGTCAAAAAGGAAGGAAGAACAAAACATGGACGATTGATTCTCGTCAATGGATGAGAATCAATGATCACATAGATCAAGGAAAGAATCAAAGGCTCATATTCTTTCAAACAAACACAATTTTAACTTGCACAAAAATTCTTGTAAGTTAACTTGCACATGAAGTTTTGTAGGTTTGTTACAAAGGAGAATATTCATTTTCTTCAAATGAGTGAAGAAAAAGAATATTCTTTAGAATATTCTCATGGGTGAGGGAAATAGATATTTAGAAAATTAAAACAAAGTTTTAATGTGCAAAAGGGGAAGGAATGTTCCATGGGAACATTCTTTTGGGAAGAAAGTGTAAAAAATGAATATTCCCTTAGAACATTCCATTGCAAGTGGGGGGAATTAGATGAATTAGGTAATTAAATAATTAAATAATGTTTTAATTATCCAAATTAGGGGAATTTCATGATATTCATTAAATAAAGTGATTTCATAAAAAATGGGAAAGTGGGATGATATTTAATTAAATAACTTTGGGTTATGTAATTAAATAACTTGATGTATTCAATTTAAAAGGATGAAATGTTAGCATGAAAGAGGGTGAATTTACCTGATTAATTTAATTAGTTTAATAGATGTAAATGAAATAATTAAGAAAAAATAGGATGTATTTCAAAACTAAATGATGTTAGTATACCTTATTCAAGTGCAAGATATCATTCTGGACATTTTTAAGTGTCTACATTTTTCCCCTCTTTGAAGTGAGATACCTACTACATTGGTTCAAAGATTGATTCTTTTTTGGATTAAGATATTGCTTTAAACCAAAAACTAAAAAAATTCTAATTTTTGGATGCCCCACTATTGCCCTAGTGGAAGGAATAAGTTGGTTCCCTACCCCTTTGAGAAATCAAGTAGAATTTTGAATTTTGGATTGATTTCTTGACAAAGGTAAAATACTACCTCAAGTGTTCGAAAAGTCTCTGAGATGCAAAAAACCATGTCAAAAATGCATAAAATAGTGCAAAATAAGCTTCATTTCGGCAAGATTAGTGAAGTTGGTGAAAAATCCTAGCTACTTGGTGAAATTAGGGAAAAACCCTAATTTTTAGGCATAAATAGGTGATAGAGGGTCACTTTCAATTCATTTATGCATTCACACCTTAGAGAATTATTGCATTTTGAGCTCTAACCACCTGATGAAATGGAAAATGAGTGCTCCCATGACATATTTTCGATCAGGTTCGAGAGTACCAAAGGCCTCCAGACACAAAACCACTAGTATGTGATTCAAAACTTTACTTGCATTTTGACTTTTAAGCGCATTTATTGCAATTTGAAATTTAGGTGTAGGTGGCATCACTATATTGCGATGCTTTTGTGAGAATTGATGAAACTATTTTAATTTTTAGTGACACTACTGTGGTGAGTGACACACTTCATGATTTGGAATTAGGGTTTCCATATTTCAAATTGCAGTGTAGGTGTAAATAGCGATGCACCTACCCGATGTCGAATTTAGATTTAGGTCTTCCAAATTTCAAATTTCAACATGGCTATGATGAGAAATGCTAGCGATGACTTGGAATTTGAATGCCTGTAGCGTTGCTGTTAGGAATTTGGGCTATAGTGATGCTTTTGTAAATAATGACTATTTTGTCATTTTGGGGGATAAAAACTCCAAACTTAGCCAGTTTTGTGAATTTTTACATTGTGCGCTTCGTGGGTACAGGAGGTTATCTAGAGCCTTTGATGTCCCACAAGCACCAACTAACTATGCTATCTAGACTTGATGATTTTATTGAGCTTTGATAAGAGAACCTGGGAGGGATCATCTTGTGGTATGTCACCTACATGCCCGTCATACTGACCCATTTGGCAATGATGAAAAAGCTATGTCAGTAATGGAATAGTGACACTTTGTCATTCCACTTACCCACCAACGAGGCAATAGTCATGCTGGAAGATGTATGGTTGATATTTCGATTGTTGATACATGGTGAGCACATGATTTATGACACTAACATAGGATATGTTGCTTGTCATGAGGTTCTTGACCAGGATTCCATTTTCTTGGTCAACTCCAAGAATGACCTCAAGATGTACAATGGTTGGGAATAAAAATTCCAAGTGATCATTGCAACAATGATTTTAGGGTTGGTTGCCCCAAATTGGCAGAGTAGGGGATTCAGTCCAAGATGGGGGATGTCTTCACATAGGATGCTCTTTTGGAGGACCCATTATGCTCTTTTGGAGGACCATGTTATGTGTGAAGCATTTTTTCCTTAATCATTTTTTAGTTTTGGATTATTTTCTATGTTTTTGGCTTTAAATGTGTTTGTGCTCAAAGAAAAATTTGTTTGAAAAGGTGTGCAATGTGCCATGTGGTGGTTGTATGGATTTTATTTGTCACCCTCCTTTCAAGAGAGATCTGGGATACATGTCAGCTCAACAAAGATTTTCTGAAGGATGATTTTCACAAATCTAAGAATCTCCACTCACTCGACAAGTCATCTCTGAATTGTGGACAACTTGTGCTTTTCTGGAGTGATCTCTTTTAGAGTTTATTGCAGCATGATGGGTATTTTTTTTAAGGATGGAAACTTCAAGTTGGCGTCATCGAGCTACATAATTGGTCAGCTAGACTTTGTCCAGAATGTTTTCTAGGATCTGATTGTTTTCAAATAATAATTTTTTCTAAATATCTAAAGGGAATTAATGTGACAATTGGGAATTAATGAGAAAAGATTTCCATGACCTAATTAAAGATCTACAATTAGATCATGAGTTATGAAATTCCTACATCTAGCAACAATTACTTCTAGAATGTGGTGGTAGTTCTCTCTTTTTTCAGCTATAGATAGGAGGAAGTGACAAAAGGAAGGGGTTTGAAGTTCCAGTTTCTTTTACTCAAGAAAAAGTTTCTTTAGTTTTCTTTAGGCATAGAAGTATTTTTAGAAGTAACTGGAAGAATACTATTTTTCTCTAGCATGTTATATTTTTTTAACTCAAACTATTATCAGATTGGAATCCAACCTTAGTTTTCTAAGCTTGTTTGATATTCAAGCATGAACTATTTGGAATAAATATTTGAGGTTGTTCATGTTATGGCCTTTATCAAGTTTCTTCTTTATGCTTTCATTCAAAATGAAACACTGTGTTAAGATGAATTCAAGTAGTTTGATTAGTTTATTTCCATGTTTTAGGCTTGTATGGTATGATAATAACTTGTGGAAATTGGTTTATGTCTATTAAAATTCTCTATTTTCCTAAAGGGTTGTTTTTTCATATTATAATGTAAGAAGAGAAAGAGTTTATGCAAATTCTGAATATTTTTCTGTTAACCTTGGAAATCTTTATGTTTGATCTGACTGTAATGAACACTTTCTGCTAGGAGATTTTAAAGACTACATCGTGCTTGTACTTAGCCTTTGCTATTCATTCTCTTCCCAACAATGAAGGGTTGTGGCATTTTGTGTCCAATATATCATTCACAAGAAATATTAGGTTGGAAATGTTGTAAAAGCTTTGGCGTATCACCATTTTTATGTTTTATGTTTACATTTCATTTTACCCTTTTCTCCAAAAGTTAGAAAAGAGTCAAATTTATATAAAAAATCCCAGAGGTATTTAGTGAGGCACAAATTAGTCCCCCACTCATTGAATTTCCCATAAGGATTTTGAGAAGTGCAATCTTTGATGATCAATTGTTCTTTTTCAGGCACGCCCAGTTGGACCCAAAGTTTTCTAAACATCTTATTAGAAGTTTAAAATATTTCTTAAATTGGGTCAAGGAAAAAAGCTAGAAATTTCATGCCCAGAATCCAAACAAGAGCATCATCAAGAGGCCATTTTAAATACTCCCAGTTACCCACCTCAGTACCTAGGAGAAGAAAACTTACATTTTTTGTATCACTTGTAAGGTGTAATAGAGAGAAAAGCAAGAGCCCAATATCTAGAGCCTTATCTACTCCACCTAGAGGCCAAACTTTCTATATCAGAATATCAGTATACTCGATTCAAAGAAATTTTTTCTCCATGGCTCATGTAGCTGCCCCTTCCCATAGAAACTTCATAACTTGGGATAGTAGTAGTCTACTACAACCACCTACACCTCTAGATGTGTGGCCTACCATACCTGCTAATGCCCTCAAGGCTATTCCAATTTTTTTTGGAGAAGACTTCAAAACCCCCTTTGAACACCTCTAGGATATAGTGGAGGTATGTAGAGTATATAACATTGCAGAGGAAAATATTGCTCTTGGTTGTTGGACACCTCTTTCAAAGGAAAGGCCCAAGATTGGTATCAATCTTTGGCCTCTGGTTCTATATGCTACCGGGATTAGCTTAAAGAGAGGTTTCTCAAATGCTTCTCAGAGAATGGATATTGTTCCTCATTACTACATCAACTAATCACCATCAAAAGAGCCTTGCAAGAGGCCATGAGTGAGTTCAACACCTAGTTTCACAAAAACCTAATAAATAATCCCTATGACTTCTCTACCTCCAGTTGTGATGGAATTTATGTTCTACCTGAAGGCATTCAATTCAAATATTGTGGTGATGATAAACTCCATGGGAGGGTATATCTTACCCAACGCATACGAGTTGGTTGTGCATGCAAAAAATAGTTTGATCAACATTGGTAAACTTCCACCATGACCTTTGATGCCTGTATTTGTAGAAATCTCCACTGTTCCTCAAGAAGAAGCCACTCCAAGAACTTCTGCTATAGAATTGACAATATTTTCTATGCCATAGTCCATGTATGTGTACCCCACCACACACCCGAACATGTCAAGTGCTTCCTCTATAGTAGTGTACATCAATGACATGAAGAGAATTATGCAGTCTTTTGCTAATGAGATAGTTCTCATCAAACATCAGAAAGTGGTACCTCTGAAGTAAACCACTTTGGCCTATGGTGGAGGAGGACCATCTTATCAATAGAGCACATAATAAGGACCCTCAAGAGGAGGAGGTCAACAAACGACATCCACAAACTAGAAAGTTTTGGTCACCATGCAACTATAGAAAATCAAGGATGACAAAAGTAAAGAGTTAATCCTAGGCCAGAACAACCTGGTGGAAGTTGAGAAAGTATGGTTCTTTCCATGCAGTGATAGTCACCTACCCCAAAATTGTCTAAGGGGAAATTTGCAATAGAAGATAGTGGAACAAAGAAGAAAGGGAATCCTCCTGACTACTAAAGAATATGAATCTCTTGAAATGGAAAATGCTTTCTTTACAATGTAAATGCAAGGAATGTCTTTAGAGAAAGAGTTGGATATTGTGCCCAACCAAGCATTCTTTTCATGGATGGAGGAAAAAGATGTACTTGAAAATGAAGCTCTGATGACTAGTGCCCCACAAGTATAGTTAGACTAAAACACAAGATCAAACTGAAGACTTATGGGAGAATACATACAATAATATTTTATGCATCCTCATCCATGTTAACCATTGCTCGAAGAAAAGAAAGCTCTATATAGCCCACTATCCGACCTACTCAATACCCACAAACTCTGTCATTACCAAAGAAGGAGATGGATAAGGTGTCAAGCCCATTCATGATGGATCATTTTCTTTTGAAGACAAGAGACATACCACTATTTAAGTCCAAGGTACATCTAGTCAAAATGCTTAATGTGGTGGAACAACTAAAGAAGGCACCTACCAATGTATCTATGTGGGATGTCATATCTATCCCCAAACAAACGACATTGCTTTGAGAAGCATTAAAGAATGAAGAACAAATATCATAGATAGATGAGACTCCATTGTGCAATCAAAGTAAAGATAAAGAACCCGGGTTAGAACCTCAAGCTCTAAAAGCCATAGCTTTTATGAATGATGTGGAAAATGAAAAAGAGAAATAGGTATGCAAGTTAAAGCCCAGATGCTTCTTTTTAACAATGATTGTGGGAAATAAACTTTTTCATAATAACATGATTGATTTAGAAGCTATTACAATGGTCATGCCAAAGCAAGTGACCAATGCCTTGAAACTTAAGTATGAGCCCCTTAAGAATGGAATCATTCAATCAAATGAAAATAAGGTTATAACCATTAGTTTGATAAAAGATCTATCTTTAACCATCTTCTATGTCCAAGCCAAATAACCACACAAGAGATAGTTATGATAGACATTCCTCCGATCTTTAGAATATGTTTTTCAAGATATTTCATCGCAAAGCTTGGTGAATATTTCATGATCGATTGGTCTCACCTTATATTGAGGACCAAGCATGGGGCGAAGATGAAAATCCTATCTAAATCTTTCATCTAGAACACATAGCAGATAATGCAATTCTATTCTTTGAAGCAATGTGCATACCTCTTTATCGTAAAGGGAGAGATACTGTGTAGAGATGCTAGAAGATGAAGAAGAAATGAGTGATCGGACTCTTGAGGAAGATTTTCTCCTCAACCAATTCATCAAATTTGACCCATTTGGAAATGTTCATGCAACAGGTCTAGGTACCTATGTGATTTTTTATGATGATCATGTCTTTTTAAAATTGGTAAAGGATCGGGAGGAATATGAATATCCAGGTGACAACCATCTATGGACCTTTTAATTTGATGGCATCAAATGCAAAGTTGGTTCTCAAGTGATTGTCTTACTAGTGTCCTTGATAGGATCAGAGACCCTCAGGGCTTTTCATTTTTAGTTCTCATGCTTGAGCAATGATGCAGAATATGAAGCCTTGGTTCATGGTCTAATTCTTTTAGAATGGATGGGCATAAAGAGAGTGCAAGCTTTCAAAGATTCAAAGTTAGTTGTGAGAAAGGTAGATGGTTAAGTGGCTACAAATAATATATGAATGAAGTCATACAAAAATTGTATATAGGAATTGATTGAGAGTTTTGAAGCTTTCAGCATATAATTTACTCCCTGATCTCAAAACTATGTTGTTGATCAGATGGCTTCAATCTGTTTGCAATTTGAACTAGTTTCTGATTCAACAACAATTTAGAATGTAGTATAGATAATTTTCTGACCAGAAATCATCAAATATGATCAAAACTAGAAAGTATTTGAGGATGACATTTATATTTTTTCCTTTATACAATAATTAGGAGAAGATTCTGACTATTCCTAGCTAGGAACAGAATTTCCTGAAGAGCATGTTATCCAGTTAAAAGGAAATAAGCTTCCTCGAGGTTTAATCTCCCTTAAAAATAATTTTTGACTGTGAGGATGTAAGAAATGGCAAACAAAGATTCACTACAGACATAAGGTACTATAAAGAGCTTGATGTCGGAAATGGAAAAAAATTAAAATTCGAAAGGGAAGTTCCATGGAAAGACAAGGAAAGACTAAAGGATCTATGTTCTAGGTATGATGGAGTTATAGCGTAGACATATCCTAGACCTATGATGATCTTAGAGGGTATGATCTAGTCATAATTTAGCATACCATTCACTTAGTAGAAGGATCAAAGCTAGTTCAACAAAAACAAAGGCCAGTCAATCCAAAATTCAAAGCATTGATGGTGCAAGAGCTCACCAAATTGATCGAGTCAAGGATCATATATCCGATTAAGCATTCCACCTGGGTTTCAAATCTGGTACTAGTTCAAAACAAAATTTGTGATATTAGGCTTTTTGTTGACTTTCAAGATTTGAATAAAGCCTCGCTAAAAGACCTTTACACTTTCTCATCAATGGAGTAGATCCTATAGATTATGGCTATATTAGAGATGTTTTCGTTGCTTGATGGTTTCTCAAGTTATAACCAGGTATTTGTAGAGGAAGTCAACCAACATAAAACAACATTTACCACTAAGTGGGAAACATTTGCATACGAGCAAGAATGGCATTCAGAATTTCAAATGTTGGTGCCACCTTTCAATGAGCAATGGATATTTCCTTAAAAGGATTAATTAATCTGATTATTCTCATATATTTGGATGACTTAATGTTCTTTTCAAATTCAAAGGATGATCACTTTGATAATTTGGAAAAGTTTTTCTAGAAATTTCAATAGTTTGGGATTTATTTGAATCCCCAAAAATGTGTTTTCGGTGTACCCCAAGGTAAGCTACTTAGTTTTTTTTTGTGAAATGAGGGAATAGCAATAGACCCTGAAAGGGTGAGATCTATAATGGAAATACCCCTACCAGTAAATAAGAAGTGACTGTAGTATTTTCTAGGAAAGATCAACTTTGTCAACAGGTTCATTTCAGATTTTGCAGGCATTCTGAGACCTATCGCACTGATGCTAAAAAATAACCTGATGTTTAAATGGACCCCCAAATCTAAAGAAACTTTTGAGAATTCAAAGATAGCTATCTCTTTTGCTTTGGTGTTGGCTAACCTAGAATTTTCCAAAGATTTTATGATCTATGTATATAGAGGCCACCATAGCATAGCTTCAATGCTCACTCAGAAGGATGAAGGAAATAGTTGAGAGCATCTTATCATGTTTCACTCAAGGAATCTTAAAGGATATGAGGCCAGGTATATATTTTTTTAAAACCATTCTTTTTCCATTTTTAAAAAGCCTAAAGAAGTTCTAACACTTGGTGTTAGAAAATAGAATCACTATTCTTGTTGCACATCCCAGTGTGCGAGAGTATATCATAGAGGGTGAGATAACTAAGATGAGAGAAAACTGGATCACCAAGATCCTAAAGTATGATGTGGAAATTAGACTAATCAAGTTGGTTCAAGGAAGAAGCCTGTGCAAATATCTTGCACAAGAATCAAGTTTTGTAGCTGAAAAGGAGGTCGATCAAGTCTACTCAAACTAGTTCAAGTCTAACGAGTCCTGGGTGGTAGATCAAAAGAAAATATATGCAAAAGGGGCAATACCCAACCAAAATTTCATCCTATAGAAGGAAATACCACCGACTGCAAGGCACTATGTATGTATTAATTGAAGATATATTATTCAAGAGGAATTATGATGGTGTCTTGCTTTGATGCTTAGACAAGCCATAGGTTGAAAGATTGCTTAATGAATTCCATTGTAGTCTTGAGGGCAGACATTTCTCCACCAAGACTACAACCTTGATGATAATGTGAGTAGGATATAGTTGGACCTCAATGTTTTCTGAAGTGTGCCCTCTAGTGCAAAAGAAATATTTTTTCCTTTCCTTTGGGCCCAATTCTAACTAAGGAACCCTTTACTCAATGGAGTTTGGATTTCATTGGAATGATAAATCCTATTTCCAGTGCTGGTCACAAGTGGATCCTTATGGTGATCGACTACTTCACAAGGTGGACGGAGGTCCTCACCATAAAAATGTTGTAGATAGTGAGATCATCAATTTTCTTGAAGAGTTGGTAACCAGATTTGGTTCACCACAAAACACCATATCCAAAAATGCTTGGGATTTTGTAGGTTCAAGGATGTCATATTTTTCTATTGGGGTTTACCTTAAAACTTCATCAAATTTTTACCACAAGGAAATGGGTTAGCAGATTTGACCAACAAAAACTTAATTTGGTTAATCAAGCACATCAGGTCAAAATGACAAAGCGATTGGCACAAGCACCTACGAGCTTCTCTGTGGGAAAACCAGATTATACCCAAGCAGATCATAAGGGCCACTCCTTATGAACTAGTATATGGAAAAGAGGTAGTTTTACCTGCTTCCATAGAAATCTCTACCTTGCAACTACTAAAACCCCTGGAGATTGAAGAAAGCAGTGGAATGGAAGTACGGTTGGTGGAACTCCTCAAACTTGAGGAAGATGGAGAAAAAGCTCATGGAGCCATGGTTAGTTGCCAATAGATATAAAAATGATGGTTCAATAAAAATACCTCTAACCCATATTTTAAGGAAGGGAACCTGGTACTAAAGTACAATGAGTGCACTAAGAAACCAGGACAACATACAAAATTTGAAATGTTATTGAAGGGACCCTTCTGAATCAACGCATGTAAGGAAAAGAATGTGCATCAACTTGAAGATATGGAAGGTAACACTTTGGATGTAGCAATGAATGGTATTTACCTAAAATTATTCCATTAAGCTATTCAGTTCTTTAAAAAAATTAATAGCTATGTACCATATATAAAAAAAATGGTAAATACATTTTAGTTTTGAGAATAAGCCATTAGAATAACATATAGGAAGTAGAGAAGTACTGTATCATATTATATTCATAAAAAAATTACAATGTAATACAAGCCTGAGACTTGGATTTAAACATGAAGGCTTCTCGAGCGAACCCAAAAAGAGTCACAAATAAAAAAGAAGCAAAAAGGAGCCAATGTGTAAAAAATAGTAAAGATAACCCTCTAGCCATTATAAAGCAATCAAAGTGGCTCGTAGTTCAGTTTTTCTTCTTGTTCTTGTTATTTTTATTGTTCTTGTTCTTCTTGTTCTTCTTCTTCTTTGTTAGATGAAAAAGTGGGGCAAATACATAACACACATAGGTAGCACAAAGTGCTTTCTCTAGTCAAACCTCAAAATACACACCATGATGTACACCTACAGTAGGTAGGTGGCTATTGGTTGAGATGGAAAACAATTCCTCTCAAGGTCCATGGTGTAGAAGTCAGTAAGGAAGGGAAACCAGTGTACATCTATCCCATAATCCATGTGCCTATGGTTACTCATGGCACTCAAAATGTTGACGCCAAGGATAGCTACTTGCATGATTTTGTCGAGCCCTTCTATCACTGCACAGTCAAACATCTGGTAGCACAATTCAATTATCATGGGCTTGGAAATGTTTGGGTCGAGCAAGGAAGCAATGAAGTGAGAAAGTACGTTGCAATTGCTCATTAACTAGTTCTCATTATCAATGTAGTCTAGGGCAACTACCCACTTGAAAACAACCAGTCCAAGGCGGTTACACCTCTTTACCAGGTACTTAATTCTATCACTTGTGACCTCTCCCAGCAATCAATATTGTTGCCTCCATGGTAGATTCTAAATAGGAGTTCCTAGGCTAGCTGACAATTTTATAAAGCCACAAATTGTAGCAAAATGTTGGTTAGCGAGAAAAGCTTTCTAAACTTAAAAGGCTATTTCTTCGAATGAATATTGCAATAAGGTGGCATACCTATATATAGAAAATATGTGTAGGAAAACTCAACCAATAGGAAGTCCATTTTTTTCCAGACAATAATGGATAAAATACCAAATAAATCAGAGGGTAGTAGATGAATCATATGGAAAATATGAGAGAAGGTCTTGACAAATAAATTTGGGCATTGGGAGTAAATTCTCTCTATGTCGATCATCGACATGTTTCCTTTGCCATCATTAGCATCAACCAGCATACTTATGTGAAAAGACATGGACTAAAGCATTAAATTCTAACAAATTAAATAGGAACTTCTTTCCAAAAGTACCTTGCACTACTTAACCATGTTTCTCATAGCTAAAAGCATGCTTCCCAATGCAATGAGGTTATTTGTGAAAGAGACAGCAGGGAAAATGTTCTAATTCTATTCTCATGGAATTTTTGAAATTTACAAGGAATATGAATCTCAAATCCACACGTATCCCCTTGATGGTAACATTTAATGGGCCAACGGTAAGGGCATAGCCTTAACTACACCCAAAAGAAAATTTTTCTAAGTAGCAAAATGCATGTAATGACCTAACCCTTTCATACAGTAAAAATTTCTTACTCTTACACCAAACAAGTAAAGGTAATGAGTAATAAATCCATTGCAATAAAAAAATTCTTTTCTTTTATTAACAATTTCCAAACAAGATACAATTGAACCATAGATTTTTGGATGCAATGTGCTCTCTAACTCTTCTAGGGTTTTTCACCTAAAAGGAGAGAGATTATATCCAAAAATGCTAAGGGTTCACTCAAACTATGTTATGTATGTTATTTTCTAAGCTAAATGAAGTAATCTAACTATAATTAAGTGATCTAAATGAATGAATTTGAATGCAAAACTAAGATTTATGCTATGTTTGAAAACGCATTGTGAAATGCAAACAATAAAGTAAATGAAGAAATAATGCATAACTAAAAGAATTATGATGAAATAGAGTGCACCTGGAAAATATATGATGAATATAAAATGTTGTGAATGTTGAATAATGTTATTGATTTTTCACAGTGGGACTCATTCGTCTAGGGTGGCAAATTAGTGCCCCTGTTAAAAAAGTGTTGAGAACTAGTTTCTAACAATCGAGATCCAAAATATGAAAAAACTTATATTTTCAGTCCTAAGGTGGGAGTCATTCACCACTAGTGGTGAATCATTCCTCTCCCAATTTCTACAAAATTAGAAGACAACTTTGGAACACCAAATTTGGAAATGTATACTTCTCAGGTTGTCGAAGTCAATTCTTAAGGAAATGAGTTAAAAACCTTCACCAAGCTTGAAATATGAATAAATTGACTTGAATCACCTAGTTGACTTGTTCTCCTCTTTTCAACACCTAAATACTTTTTAAATCTGCATATAAAAGTTCTGCAAACACACATGCAAAAGGGGAAAAAATGGTTGAGGGTTAGCAAATAGGGGTTTGTCCTGGTCAAACCCCATTTTGATAATCAAACCCTTAATAAAATATAATGAAATGAAGATGAATGATAAATTAATAACATGCAAATTCTATCAACTTAACAAACCCTTGATGATGCAAAATCTGAAGTAATACAAATGGATGCTCCAAAGTGCCTAAATATTGCTTGATGAAATGTTGTAAGATGCTCGAATGAGTGCTTGGATGAATACTTGAATGAATGGGCATTAAAATGGATGTAAAAACACATATTTATACCATCTTATTCTTTAGTAACCATTCATACCTCATCATAGGATGAAATCAAGTGTTTTTGAATAAAAATCCGAAAGAAATTTTGAAATATTTTAAATTTTGGAGCCAAGGAGGACTTATTCGCCACCCATGATGAATGGGTCCCATCTAGGGCTTGAAACTAGATGTCAGTGATTCAGTTGCATTTAATGTTATTTGTCAGGATTATATTCAAAGATACACTTAATTAAAACATATGAGGGCATAAAGGGGTCAAATAAGTCATAAGAAAGAGATAAATAAGGGAAATATGCCTAGAAAAGTGTGAATCTTTGTTACAACACTTTACAACACTTGAAAATAGGACTTTTTGATGTGTGAAAAGATGATTTTTAGGTGAATTGTGATGAATAGAGTCTAGAAGAATGTAGAAATGCTTCACAACAATTCACAACACCTTCACAGAACATCATTATTTGAATTTTAGTACCTAAATAAGCATTCTCAAGCCATGTTAAATCATAAAATCAAAGTGAAATATATCAAACACCATGAAACAAGACCTAAAAGGCCATAAAAATGACAAGGGGCCATTTTTCTATAGCACAACAACATATTTCAACACATATTCCTTTTCTTTTCAAATATACATCAGTGTAAGGAAGCATAAAAATACATACATAGCTCATGGGGATTTTGAACAAATAGTGGTAAGATGGTCCAAGTTCCTTTCCTTTCAAACCTTGGTTCTTTTGTCACCTACTGTAGAGGAGAAGCATCACTCAGGCACTTTTTTTCCAACCACAAACTCTTAATGTAGTCCCCTACACATCTATCATTTGATAGATGGCCCTTCCCTTCGACAAAGAGATTGGTAGAGTAACTGATAACAACAACCAATTGAGCATAGTTTTGTGTCCTACATAACTATAATTTTCAATCCTATAATCTTGAATTAGCATGTAATAATGGATCATGGTCAATTGACAATGTAGTCTCAAGCATCACACAGTCTAAGTGAATGTCATACATTGCACTAATTTTTCCAAATTGTTCTCATTCAGTACTTCAAATGAAGTCATCTATCATAAAAACTACTTAGGGTTGATTTGACTTAAGGCTATATTATACTACACATAGGCATTTTCCTTCAATGGATAATCTATCATCCTATACTAACCTACAACAATTTATTCTACTAGAAATGAATATAACTAACAAGTACATAAGCACCCTCCCATACTAGATTATCTTATCCTAGGAGTAAGAGAAGCTTTCCTAGTTAACTTAATAACTTAGCTAGGTGTACCTCATGTGACTCTTGCATTCAATCAAGCCTATTTAAATAATTTCTAATGCAAACAAAATTCTCCTATTATGGAGATCTTACAAACATTTGTATAACATAGCTAGAATGCTTCATTTTTCCTTTTTCAAAAGACAAACATATTAACTTCCTATGCACAAATAGAAAGTCCTTTTCAACCAGCATAACAATTCTTCCAATTAAATAGTAGAAGAAAATCCCATTCCTATATATGCTTTTCCCAAATTGATGAAAGAGCTGCTTTCACCTATAGCTTAGTCCAACTCCTTGAATGAATTCCCAGTTCCTCAGAAATTGAAAAATTTCCCTCACAAGTTCCCTCTTTCCACACACATAAATAACTAATAGGTAATGATATATTCCTTATGTAGAATACACCTTTCTTAAGGGTAATAGTGAACTCTTAGAAATATGCATACTAGCTATAATAATGTTCACTCAAAAATGTGAATACTAGGTGCAATAATGTTCACTCAGAAATGTGAATACTGGCTATAATAATGTTCACTTAGAAATGTGAATATTGGCTACAATAATGTTCAGTTAGAAATGTGAATACTGGTTGCAATAATACTCACTCAGAAATGTGAATATTGACTACAATAATGTTCACTCAGAAATGAAAAGAATGAACATATCTTAATGCCCAAAATGATACTTAGATGATGTATAAGGCAATCACAACAGAAAAATGAAAAAAGCTAATGAAGACGACAATTAGAATGGTATGATACAAGAGAGTTGTGCAACTATTTATAGAGAGCCCAACCTCCAATATTCCCTACAACCATGGCATGTGAATTGATGCCATTTCCATTTGAAAATTTCAACCTGGAGGTGGTGCTAAATTAATTTTGTACTCAACAAATGACCATGGTGAATCAACTTCTAGTTCTACCAACATTAAGAAGACTATTTGCAAAAGCACATGGAGAAATTCATAAATCAACACCTATAGAAAAATGGTTTCAGAGGTGGTGCCAACCTCATGAGATGGTAGTATTTTCATAATCTAAGAAGAAGTTAATCATATTTCATTTACATTAGCTAGTATCAACTATCTTCTGAGTTGAGTCAATAGAATTCATTTACTGCGTTGAATTAACTCAAACTTTAGATTTTGACCTAGTCAAAGCCATAAAGATTTAAACGCATTTCTTTGCTTTATCCTTTTGGATTAAAATCCTTAGATATCCCTCTAGGTGGTTACTCCTAAGTTGATTTTTCATTTTCCCCAACCCACACCTCATATGTTTGAACATTCTTAGGTCCCATTTTTGAAGTGCTTTTGTCCGTTGCACCAAGTGTCAGTCACATGCTCCTTGGAAGGTTTTCTTTCCTTGCTTCTCTCTTGAGCCCCTTCCTTTCACCATGTGTCTAAAACATGGGACTTTCAAATCCCTCTCTCCTTTGCTTCTCATCTGAGCTCCACCTACGTGACACCTTGCATCATTCTGCATACACCTTTTGGCAGACCCCACAATTAGTTCTTGAAACAAAGATTTTTCCACATGCATTTTCCATGGGGAATTTCATAGCAAGGAAGGGAAGAATGAATGTCAATCCCCGCCATTTTTCCACCTATCCTAACCAACTCTATGGGTGAGAAACACATGTCTTCATATGGATATCACTTCTTTCACTTTGGGATCATCACATTCATCATTGTAGGAGAGCACACCTTGCTAGAGGCGACTAGATACCATGTTTCAAAAAATTTATATTGCAACAACCTTTGTGAATCATTGCGATAGGTGGAATTTCATGTGCTTGAGGAATCTTTTCTATTGCTAGCTCTCAGGTGGTGGAATAATCTATATATACTACTTCAACTCTCTGAAAATGGGTTCAGAGACTACATAAAAAGATATTGAAAGACTCTTGGCCTTTGTATTGTTTTTTAATCATTGTATTAAGACTCAAAAACTTTTCCAATGTGTTTGACCTTTGTGTTTCTTAGTTAATTGACAAAACATTATACTATGTTGTTATTGTATTGAGTAGTTTATTTTCCGAAGTTCTATATTTTCAATATAAGTTTACTAATTTAGTTCATGTCTTGAACTCTTCTTTTTAGTGAATGTATATGGAAGTTATCTTATGTTTTTTGATAGACTTCTTAAGTTTTTCATCTACGTCTTTTGTTATCTCTGGACATGCAAATTGTTGAACGTGCCCTCAAATTCCCTCCAAAAGGAAGATTTCCTATGCACACCCACTTACATCTTGGCATCACCCTAGATTAGATTTTATTTATATATTTGCCTCCTTTTCCCTTTCCAAAACCCCAATTATAGAAGAAGTTAGCTTCTTTAAAAAACTTGGAGGTTACTCAGTTTAGCATGTAATTGAACCCCCATCAATTGAGTTTCCAATAAGGTTGTTTTCCTAAAAAATTTAGGCATCAATATTTTTTTCTTGCATAGCTGGTGGGACCATTTGAATATATCTAAATCTAAAGTGGGTTTATGAGCCATACGCCCATTACTAGATGCCATACAATGAACAACCTTGGCCTATTAGTGCCACCTTTGGTAATAGTACAAACAAGATCCCATCCAGTAAATGTCCTAGCCCCTCCATGGGTCCCTCTATAGATGAATAATAGAAAATTTGTAGCATGGGACACTGGAAGTCGTCTTATAGCACCAATAGCAACAATTGTATGGGATCCTATTCCTTCTTCTGCTCTAAAATCTTTACTAAAATTCACTGGAGAAGGCTTAAAAACACCATTCGATCATCTACAGGATTTGGCAGACATGTGTTTGGTGCATGATGTTGGCAATCAAAATGTAGCCATAAGGTTGCTTGCAGCCTCCTTCAGAGGCAAAGCCCTAGATTGGTACTACACTCTGGAAGCTAATACTATTAGCACCTAGGATCAACTTGGAGATCCTTTCTATGAGATATTTTTAAATAGTAGAGATTGGTCTTCACTATATCAACAACTGGTTACCATAAAGTTAGCCCCATATGAGGCCAGGACCGACTTCAATGCCTGGCTTCACACAACTTGGAAAAGGATCTAGACTGTTACCCACCTATTGGTTGATTTGGAATTCATGTTCTATCTGAAATGCCTCAACATCGATATCTTAGTGATGATCCAATATATTGGTGGGAGCACCTTGCTAGATGCGTATATCACTGTTAAGGCAGAGAATAATCTGATCGACATAGAAAAAGTTGTCACCTCAACTTGCATTACCTATATTTGTAGAGATATCATCTCTCACCTAGGAGATGGATTCTACCAATACATTCTCTCCTCCCTAATTTATTTGTGTATCCGAGTGTGTCACAAAATGTTGCTTCCACATTTGGCAATTCAAAAGATGAGATGAGTAACATCAAAGACTAGTTATAGACCTTATAAAATGAAATAACTAGTATCAAACAACTACAATCTACACAAACAAAGCCAACTTTCCAGAATTACCAAGGTAGAAGATATTTCTACTAGCAAAAATAGTTCCAAGGAGGCTCACACACAAATCCATAGGCTCAAACAAATAATTAGGTAGTGTCAGTGCCTACTCTACTACAAAATGTTCACTCAAGATCGAATAGAGAGCTAATAACGGGGAAAAATAATCTCACTAATGACATCATTCCTTGGTGCTTCCCCTACAATGAACCACATATGCCCCAAAATTGCCTATGTGGCAATCTACAATAAAGAGTGGCAGAACAACACAATCAAGGAATTGCACCAGATTCTAGAGGTTATGTATATGCCTCTCCACAAATGGAAAATGCGGTACTCACCACACAAATGCAAGGAATGTACCTAGAACAAGAGACATATATAGCTCCTAACCACACGCTCTTCTCATGGATGGAAGGACAAGAGGCGATATTTGCAAATGAGGCTTCCACATCTAGGGCCCTGCAAGTGCAACCAGATTATAACACTCGCTCTAAAAGGAGATTCACATGTTGTGTCATAGAAAATTGGCCCCTTGTCATTTCCATGGCTTTTAGGTCTTGTTTCATGGTGTTTTACACATTTTTCCTTGATTTTATGTTGCAACATGGTTTAAACATGCTTTTCTAAGTACTAAAATTTAGATATTGAAGTCTTGTGAATGTGTTGTGAAGTGTTGCAAGAAAAATCCACATTATTCTGCACTCTATTTAATATAATTTAGCTAAAAATCATCTTTTTATACATCAACAAGTCCTATTTTGAAGTGTTGTAAATTCTTGTAACAAAGATTCACACTTTTCTAGGCAATTTCCCCTTATTTGTCCCTTTCTCATGTTTTATTTGACTTTTTTATACACTCATAAGCTTTATTTAAGTGTATTCTTGAATATACTCTCAACACAACATTGAATGAAATTTTATTCCCAACAACTAAATACATGTCCTAGGTGGGACCCATTTGCTATAGGTGGTGAATGAGTCCACTTTGGCTCCAAAATTCAAAACATTTAAATTTCTTTCAAGATTTATTCAAACATACGTCTGATGTCAGCCTGTGATGATGCATGAATGGTTACTAAGACACAAGAATGATATAAATAAGTTAATTTCACCTCATTTTAACATCCATTCAATTTATCCAACATATTCAACATATTATTCACTCATCCAAGCATTCAAGCATTCAATCAAGCATTTGTAATACATCATCAAGCAACTATTGAAGCACTTTGAAGTAGCCATTGAGATCACTTCAGACTTGCATTATTAAGGATCTTGATAAGTTTGTAACATCTTTATGTTGTCCATTTATCATTTCCTTTGAATTTCATTTATTTCTATTTTGTTTGATTACCAAAGTGGGGTTTGACCAAGGAAAACCCCTATTTGCTAACCCTCCAACATTTTTCCCCTTTGCATGTGTATTTGCAGCCTTTGTTTTGTAGATTTGACAAGTTTAAAGATGTTGAAAAGTGGAAATAAAGTCAACAAGGTTCTTCAAGTCAACTTATTACTATTTCAATCTTATTGAGTTTTTTCTATCCATTTCCTACAGAATTGACTTTGGTAACCCAACATTTAGACTTTTCTAGATCTCGTGTTGCAGAGTTGCTGCCTGATTTTCCATAAATCTAGGAATGGACTGATTCATCACCCTTGGTGAATGAGTCCCACCTGAGACCTGAAAATTTGTATTTTGTTAGATTCTGGATCCTGACTACCAAAAATTAGTTCCTAACACTTTTTCACCAGTAGGAGGACTAATTCGCTACCCTTGGAAAATGAGTCCCACTGTGAAATTTTAGTGAAGTGTTTCAACATTCCAAATATCCAAACATGAACAATTTACATCTAGGTGCACTTAGATTCACCTGTGTACAAGTTTTGTCATTAAATTGCATTTATTTTAGTTCATTTAGGCATAACATAATCCATCATTGCATATTTGAGTGAACTTGTTAGATTCTTTGGCCCCTTTTTCTCTCCTTTAAGGTGAAAACCCTTAGAAGTGTTAGAGAGAGCTAGAGCGCCAAAAATCTATGGTTCACGAGTGAACCAGTTGTTCAAAAACCCAAAGGTGTTTCTAACCAAGCTCTTCATTACCTTGAAATTGCACAACAATACTAACCACACAAGGAGATTGCTATAACAAAATCCAAGGAGCAAAAGTCCTTGAATCTGCCACCATTCAATGTGGTGGATTAATTGAAGAAAGCCTCTACTAATGTATCCCTTTGGGATATCTTAGCTATTCTGGAGTAGAAGTCATTATTGTAGAAGTCCCTACTAGAAGATACAAGTAATGAGACAACATAGTAGCCAGTCAAGGGAAAGGCCATTGATTCATCACTTTAGGCCAAGAGCCTCACAAATAATGGGGAGGAAGCCTTTGCCAAAGCTAGAGGTAAGATGAAACTAAAACCCTTTTTCCTAACTCTTATTGTGGGTATGAAATTGTTACATAATTATATGATTGAATTTGGTGCTAGCACCACATTCATACCCAAGCAGATAGTTGAAACCCTAGTGATTAGTTATGAAACTTTAAACAAAGGGTTCATGCAGCTTGATGGAAACAAGGTTGAAACTATAGGGGTCATTAATAACCTCCCCTTGAATCTATTCTCCTTCCCTAGTATCACTATTCCACATGATACCATGATTATTGGCATTCCCCCCATGTTCGGTCTTTGCTTGTCCCAAGAATTCATAGCCAAGATAGGTGGATGTCTTTCTTTAGATTGGTCACATCTAATTCTTAGGAACAAGCATGGAGCCAAGATGAAGATAGTATATCTAAACCTCTTCATTCAAAACAAGTATTAGATGAAGCCATGATCAACTTTGAGGTTACTCATACTTTTATAACTAAGGATGAGATGTATTGTACCAAATAACTTGGAGGATGAGAAGGTGACCGAAGACCGCACTAGTATGAACAAAGTTCTCTTGAGTAAATATAAAGAAATTGATCCTTTCAACATTTATCTTGCCACCAGATTGGGAATCTATGTCATCTATGACAAAAAGGAAGCAATTCCAAAGGTAATTAAGGAATCTGAGGGTAATCATGCCTCAAGGATATGGACGTTGCATTTTGATGGAGTGAGATGTAAATTTGGTGCAGGGGCCAGGATATGTTTGACATCCCCATCTAATTAAGAGACACTCATATCTTATCACTTTTAGTTTTCTTGTTTGAACAATGAAGTTGAGTATGAAGGTTTCATGCAAAGTATAAGCCTCACAAAGTGAATGGGAAATAAACAAATAATAGTATTCAAAGAATCAAACCTAGTAGTCAATCAAGTCTAAGGTATATTCACAACAAAGAATGTCTTCATGAGATATTATAGACATAGAGTCTAGGACCTGATTGAAGGCTTTGAAGCCTTGAATGTCTAGATGGTACCTAGAAAGAAAAATGTAGCTACAGATCGAATGGCAGTAGTAAGATCTCAGTTTGACCCTATTTCTGACCCAATTTACAACATACACTCTGTGTGAGTAATTGTTTGACTTGCAATCCAAAATAATGATTAGATCTAGAAAGTGTTTGAAAGTGATGAAAACATCACCTCATTCATTCAACAATCAGGAGAGTTTGCTGATTAGCTCCAACTAGAAATTGTAGAGGCTTATGAAGGGTATATTATTAAGCTAAGATCCAAAAATCTTCCAAAAGGATTCGTCACTCTCGAAAACCTATTTTATTGTGATGATGCAAGGAATGATAAGAGGAAGATTGTAGCAAAAAAAAGTGACTATGCAGTTCTCAAGGTTAGAGAGGGAAGGAAGCTCAGGGTTGGAAAAGATGTTTCATAACATGATAAAGAAAGGCTCGTCCATTTTTTTGAAAAATATATAGTGGCTTGGTCATATGAAACCTCAAGGGATATGATCCCAAAGTCATTCAACATACCATAGAGCTAACGAAAGGTGTAAAACCAATTGGATAGAAGGAAAGAGTAGTAAATCCAAAGATTGAGGCATTAGTGGCTAAAGAGTTGATAAATCTAATCCACTCCTAGATTGTGTTCTCAATCAAACATAGCACATGGGTATCCAACCTAGTTCCTGTCTAAAAGAAGAATGGAGACATCTGCCTATGTGTTGATTTTTGGGACCTAAACAGAGCATCGCTAAAAGGACCACTACCCCTTTCCTTCCATGGAGTCAATCTTGCAAATAGTGGCTAACTCAAAAATGTTTTCTTTGTTGGATGACTTCTCCCGTTATAACCAAATCTAGGTAAAAGAGGAGGATTAACACAAAACAATGTTCACTACCAAGTGGGGAATGTTCACCTATGCAAAAATGCCCTTCGACCTCTCAAATGCAAGAGCTACCTTCTCATGCGTAATGGACATTTCCTTTAGGTAATTGGTCAATAAGATCATCTAAATCTACTTAGACAATCTTATGGTATTGTATAAGCATAAGGACGATCATTTTGATCATCTAGAAATGGTTTTTAAAAAATTCCACGAGTTTAGGATATCCCTGAACCCAAAAAAATGTGTTTTTGGAGTGCCAAAAGGAAAAATATTGGGACATGTAGTGTCTAAAGATGGAATTGCAATCGATCTAGAGTGGGTGAAGGTAATGAGAGAACTTCCCCTACCAATCAACAAAAATGGAGTTCAATCCTTCCTGGGAAAGATAAAATTTGTAACTAAATTCATCTATGATTTTATAGGACTAATTAGAGCTATCACCCTGATGCTCAAGAAAGATCAATTGTTCAAATGGAAAAAAGAGGCTAGGGAAGCCTTAAAAAAGGTTAAGGAGGCTATTTCTTTATCTCTTGTACTAGTAAACCCAAACCTATTAAAGGACTTCATAATGTATGCATTCAGCAACAAATCCAACATCGCTACTATTTTGGTAACCCAAAAGGATAATGAAGGAAAGGAAGAACATCCAATAGAATTCCACTCCCTGAACTTAAAGGATTATGAGACAAACTATGATTTTGTTCAAAGACAAGCATTCACCAGTGTTAAGGGGCTCAAGAATTTTTGAAATGTCATATCTTGCAACAAGGTGGTTGTGTATGCTGCACATTCCAGTGTGTGTGAGTACATCATGGAAGGAGAAATCACTAAAGAAAGGGCCAACTGGATAACTAAGATCGTAGAATATGACATTGAGGTCAGGCCCATGAAGACCATGCATGAGAAAGGATTGTGTGAGTATTTGGCACATGATTAATAAATGGAAGCTAAGGAAGAACAACCTGAGCTAGTTCTACTAAATGAACTTGAGTCTAAAGGCTACTGGTTGGTAGATAGAATGAGATACATGTAGACTAGGAAATATTTAGTAGGCCTTCCTTCTTAGAAGAATAGATTCTATAAGTTGTAGAATAGCAGGTATGTCCTTATTGAAGGGATTCTCTTCAAAAGGAACTTCAATGGTATTCTTCTGTGGTGTATATCTTAGGTACAGGTGCAAAAGATTCTAGGAATATTCCAGAGTAGTCCTGCGAGTGGACATTTCTCTGCAAAGACCACCACTATAAAAATTGTGTGCTAGATATTTCTAGCCTACACTATTTAAAAATTCATACTCTCTAGTTAAAACTTGTAAAGAATGCCAATTCTTCAAGGGAAGGGGGAAAAACTTGAAAAAACCCTTGAATCTGATAGTGGTTGATGAACCCTTCACGTAATGGGGGCTTGATTTTTATTGGGATGATTAATCTCACCTCCAGTGCCAGACATAAGTGTATCCTCACAACCACAAAATATTTTACCAAATGGACGGAGGCCATGCCCTTGAAGAATGTGATTGAGGCAGAGATTGTGAACATTCTCGAGGAACAAGTAATAAGGTTCGACCTGCCAAAGACCATCATCTCTAACAATGGAAAAGCCTTCCTAGGTTTAAAGGTATGTCAATTCACACTTGAACATGGAATATTCCTAAGTAAATATTTCAACCATTACCCGTAAGGAAATGGTTTGGCTGAGTCGAATAATAAAAATTTAGTTTGACTCATCAAAAGAATAGGGTTAGAGAATCAAAGAGAGTGGAATAAGAATATCTAAGCAACATTTTGGGAATACCACATAACTCCTAAGAAACTCCTAAAGACTTCACTGTATGAGCTGGTATATGGGAAGGAAGTATTATTTCCCGTCTCCATGGAAATTTTTGCACTACAGTTGCTCAAGTCTCTAGAAGTTGAACATAATGGGTATGTGCAGGATCATCATGGAAAAAATAGGCCCTTAAGTGGCAAAAAATTTAGAAAAATCAGAGTTAGGCAACTTGACATAAAAATTTGAATAAGTTATCTATATTATTTCAAAAATATATAAGAATAGAATGTGTAGAAAATTGAATGTAGTTTCTAAACTACTAGGTTTGTTTAAAATATATATATATATATATATATATATATATATATATATATATATATATATATATATATATATATATATATATATTTGGTGAAAATTTGAAATTTTGATGTAGTGGTACTTAAATTTTAGGGAAAAATAAGAAGTAGGTGTTTGTCTCACCACCCTAACCACAATAAAATGATAATATTTTTTTACAATATTTTGGATATAAGTAGAGGACTCATGCCCCGATGTGATGCATAGTTTTTGTATTTTTTTTCCAAGTAAATAATTAATTATGAATTTTTATTACAAATTTTTAAAAAATATAAAAACTCGTATGTCTCACCACCTTAACTTGGTCAAAACTTCATGAAATTTAGTTTTTTTTTTTCTAATCCTATAGTATGTGAAGCATAGAATGTGACACATGTTATGGATTCAAAAAACGTGATATTGTTTGAAAGCTATAGATGTTTTTCAATCAGCCTATCAATCAGGACTTTACTCATAATTTGAATAGAAAATGAATAATAATTACTTATTAAATTCAAAGTAAAAAATAATTTATATCGGTGGAAATATGAGAATCTCCTTTAAAAACCCTTTTCGTTTCATCAATTGCAGGTAAAAAAATAGTTGTTAGCGACATACCCATCATATTGCCACTTTTTGGGCCATCATGATCCTGCACATACCCTAATGGAGCCATGGAGGTCCAGTTAGCTGAGTTGTTGGAGGTAAAAGAGAAAAGAGAAAAATCCTGATGGCCATGAGTAATCACCAATAGTTGGTTAAAAGGTGGTTTGACAAGAAGACCTCTGACTAGGGTCTTAAATGCAAAGACTTAGTGTTGAAATTCAATGAGAGAGCCGCAAAGCCTGGCCAACATGGAAAATTTGATAGTCTATTGGAAGGCCCTTTTAAAATTATTCAATGCAAGCAACATAATGCATTTGAATTAGAGAATATGGAAAAAGAAGCATTGGAAATTCTAGTTAACAAAATTCACCTCAAAATTTTTAATTAGCTTTATTAATCAATTTTCCCATGTAAATATGTAATTATGTAATTTATCTTTGTTTTTTTGTTTGATTGGTCTTTATTTTATGGAACCCATTATGCAAGAAGCAGAGAAGAGAAAGAGAGACATAAAATTTATAAAAGGAGCTTTATATTCATCATATGGTAACATGTACTTGAGAGTATCATTCAATAGGATTAGTTGGGGAAACTAGAGCTTTTTATTCAACTAGGGCAATATCTTCAACTAGAGCAACAATGGGAATGACAACAAGTGGGGGAGGAAACACCAAGTTTTTGAAGTCAATGTAGCACTCCACATTGTAGAAAATTACTACATTGTAGCATTGTAGTAGGAAGTGGCAATCATGAGAAACTCTTTGGAAGTGTTCTCCAATCATCATAATGTGGAATCTGGTTAGGAATGGCACCCATGGCACCAATGTTTCCTCTTCGATGTGTTAGTGAAGATCACTTATTGTTGGAAGACCAAGGCCATACACTGCATTTGTCACAACTTTACCAAGGCCTTTGTGGTAGTACTTTTGGAAGATTTCAATGGTGAGTCAGAGTATTATCTATTTGGGAACCTATATTTCAAGAAAAGAGGCCATGAAATGAGAGAAAACATTAGTATTTACTCAATACTTGTCCTTGTATTCTATATAGTCCCTTTGCAACACCCATTTTATTACAATTATTACCAAATAATGCTTGTTCTTATTCATGTGCTTTAAATGTCTGCTAGAAATCTTACCCAGAAAAGCTACTTGAAACCTATTGCTAATAAGCCTAATTGGAGTATCCATTTCCTTTACCAAAAACCCAAATTACCAAGTGTAAATTTTGTTGATATCCTTAAGTCTATTTATAGACAAAGCTAGGTACAATGCATGTGATAAGCATGATGACGATCAAAATAAAACTCGAAAAATCCCACCGAGAGACAACTCAAAAATCCCACCAAGTTGTGTTTTTTGTGTACAAATTGTTGTATGTAAGTTAAGAAGTAATTAATCAACTTAAACTAGTGGTAGGTGCAAGTGATAGTCTACACGGTGAAGACCTAATGTGTCATGTTGTGAGCACTTTTCAGTTTCCAAGATTAATTCAAAATATTTTTGTGTGCTTATTACACCTTTTGCCTAATCATTCTTTTTAGGTTATTAAATGAAAAACATGTGAATGTATTTTTATGCCTTTAATCACTGACTCAATTTCCTAAGAGATGGCGCCATAAAAAATAATGACTAATCGTCATTATGAATTTTTTTCTTTTCAAAAGGTAAAGAATTCATTTTTCATGAACAGAAGAGTTGGTAGTGCATGCCAAATTTATTACAAAAAGGAAAGTACAACTCCAAGTCGAGAAAAGGCTAAGTGTTGCATGCAAAAGAACAACAATATGAAGAGTTTTTTGAGAATGCAATTCATTGCATAGAGAATTGAGTGCACATATTGCTAAAAAGAACCCAAGTGAGTTGCAATGAGGTCAAGTGTTCACAAAGTCTACAGAATCTTGAGATGGCCCATAATCCTCAAATGGAAGGACAAAGTGAGGCAATTAAGAGCTTATTTGACTCCATGTTAGTGGTGACAATGACCAATGTTTTTGATGATGTCTCTTATGCCTCACCTGGTATACCAAATAAACAAAATTTGCCTCACATTTAGGTTGTAGACAAGACTAATCACAAGAACTAGGCCATGATAGCAGAGAATGGGATAATATTCATGACCCTATCCTAAGAACTTACCATAAGAGTCTAAGGGAAGCAGCCTATGAAAGAATGAAAAAGATTAATAACCAAGATTATTTTGTGCGAAAGTTTTGGTTCTGTGGTCTCCCATAGTATATGGTCCCCTTGGTGCAACATTGCCTAGAACTAGTGCATGATTGCACTCAACATTTCAACTCAGATAACATTGCCATTGAAGGCCAAAAACTGAGGGTGGTGATCAGCATGGAGGCTATTACGAATATGTTATGCATCCCTACCAGAAGGGGAATAGAGGTAATGGAGAAATTCACTATAGAAGGAATGGATGAGCTCTAGAGGACTATAAGAGATGCTCTATACTTTAATAATCAAGACACAAAAAGGGCCAAGGGCGATAATTGTCCACCACAGTTTCCAGTTGTACACAATTCTTTCAACTCAAACTTGTAGGATGCCTTCTCTATTATGGCTTTTTTTTGTGGTATGGATAGTGATTAGTACATTCAAGAGTTTCAATGGGTCTAGTTTTCTAGTTGAGAAGATCAAATTCTCTATTTTGGTATGACTTCTTGGAGGTCATTGTTTAGGAGATGTTGAACCAATTCAAGGATTACCAAATGCACCAAAACCTTGACTTTGTTAGAAATTGTATGGGTTTGGCTATTTTTGATGAAAATGGGGTAAGAAAGCCAGTTTTTGTGTGGACTCCCCTCCTTTCTATAACTTATGATTACTATGCATTTTCCAAGTTTTTATTCACTTCAATTTTACAAAATTTTAGTAAGAAGGGTGAGGGTTATCGACTTTCCAATGAGAAAATAGGGTGGATGAAGAATTTTATTCCACCCTACAATTGGTTCCTTGGGGAGGATTTTTCATTTCTTAGGTTACATGGTTCTACTGAGGAACCACTATGACTCCCGATATGTGTCACAAATAAGGTATTCACCCTTGAGGTATTTCGGCAACTAGCAATTATAGATATCAGGTTTTGTGGGGGGAAAAAAGAAGAAAGGTTTTTTAAAATGTCCTTTGACCTTCAAAATGGTTATAATGTTAAAGAAGAAGATGGCTATGTGCAGGATCATCATGGGAAAAATAGGCCCTTAAGTGGCAAAAAAATTAGAAAAAATCAAAGTTAGGAAACTTGACATAAAAATTTGAATAAGTTATCTATATTATTTCAAAAACATGTAAGAATAGAATATGTAGAAAATTGAATGTAGTATCTAAACTACTAGGTTTGTTTAAAAAAAAAAGAAAAGAAATATATTTGGTGAAAATTTGAAAGTTCAATGTAGTAGTACTTAAATTTCAAGGAAAACATAAGTAGGTGTCTGTCTGACCACTCTAACCACATTAAAATGATAATATTTTTTTATAATATTTTAGATATAAGTAGAGGAATCATGCCCCGATGTGATGCATATTTTTTTGTAATTCTTTTCCAAGTAAATAATTAATTATGAATTTTTTATTACAAATTTTAAAAAATATAAAAAACTTGTATGTCTGACCACCTTAACTTGGTCAAAACTTCATGAAATTCATTTTTTCTTTTTTTAATCCTATATTATGTGAAGCATAAAATGTGATGCATGTTTTGGATTCAAAAAATGTGATACCATTTGAAAGTTATATTTTTTTTTCAGTTAGTCTATCAATCAGGATTTTAGTCATAATTTGATTAGAAAATGAATAATAATTACTTATTAAATTCAAAGTAAAGAATAATTTATATTGGTGGAAAGTTGAGAATATCCTTTCAAAACCCTTTTCATTTCATCAATTTTGGGTAAAAAGAAATTCATCATCCACATACCCATCATATTGCCACTTTTTGGCCCATCATGATCCTGCACATACCTAGACATAGGATTTTCTAGCGGTGAAGATGGCTCATCTAGGGCTGGTATAAATTTGTGATTAATGGTATTATAATCATGTTAATGACTTAGTGGAGCTAAACGTTAAGGTGAATCACAACTCTCGACTATACTAGGAAGCTCAATGGAATTCATAGTCAAGGGACCAAGATGATCTATTTGTGGACGTGGCCTATGTTCCTACTAACAATAAGAGCCTGCCATGGCTCTCTTTCTATTTTATTTTGGCTAAGCCCACTGAAAAGTGTAAAATTGGGGCCACTCTTCATAATGAATTAACCAAGAAATGGCAGTGGAGTGAGGAAAACATTACACACTTTTGGATTTATTGTTAGGAGACTAGATGCCTTGATGCCTCATTTGAGGAGATAGATAAGGATGACAATTTTGATGATCTCTAGAATAGAGGGCATGATGATACTAGTGAAAGCAGATATGAAGATGTAGGTCCAGAGTAAGCAACTGCAATAATGAAATGAAAGAAGTTGAAGAAGGAACAAGCACAGAGAACTGGAAAAGCAACAAAATACCCTAGGAAATCTCCATCAAGCACACAAGAGACTGCATCACATTTGGAGGCCTCGCTACCACATACATGGGCTATGAAGAGACCTAGGGTAGCCTAGAAATCTTAGGAAGTTATAGAGGTGGAAAATTCTCCACCCAAGAAGAGGTCGTGCATGGATGCAACTCTTGGAGAGGGATCACAAATAATGGTGACAAGCCAAGGATCAGGGACCACAACAACTCAGGTATCTTTCTCTCCCTCTCTTATGTCTTCATAGTCTTTATTTAGCCCGTCTGCATCTCCCATTACTACAAGTGTTAGAGTTTCCTTCTCTACTTCTACACCCACAGGAGGTTTCTCCCAATTCTGTCAAATCAGATAGGTAGATTTTACTCCTCGACATTTTGTTCCATCTTTTTCCAGAGCCCCATTCGACCCCACTATTGTAAATCGTTTTGTTCCCACTGCATCGACTCTAACTCAAACTAACCAACAGATGGTATCCTCTACATATCCACTTCTGCAAACACTCCCTACCAGTCTTTCTACCACTTCCCAAATGGGACCCTGGTATAACATTCCCCTATTCTCCACATTGATGGTCCCTCTACCAAAGAAAACATCATTTGAGACTGCAATGATTTCATTCCCTTTCACTCTTCCTCCTAGTGCACCCTTCATTAGTGAGCTGATCGGGTGAGTAGCTAAATTTATGGAGAAAAATACAAAGACTAAGGCTATGTGGGCTATCAAATTGAAAAAGAGAAAAGAAAAAGATGCAGCAAATCCTATCAAGCCATGCATGCATACCCTCTTTAATGAAGTTTGGGGTTTGTTAACATTTGCAACCATGAATCCCAACATCATCAAGCCATAAGGGTATATGCAACCTAAGGATTATATGATCCATGTTGTGGAGATCAATCTACAAGTAGCCTGACCCCAGGATAAAGTTGAGCTTATGGAGGAAATGTAGCAAGTGGTGACAACCAACGTTTTGAAGCATAGTCACTAAAGAAAGAAGCATGAGGAGGAGCTCAAGAATGTTAAGGAAAGGATGGAGATTCTAAAGAAAATGGAAAAGGAAAGGGACACCGAAATTACATGCTTGTCTCAACAAACATAGGAAGAAAAGGCCAAACTTTAGGAGGAACTCACAAGGTTTGAGTCCCAAGATCCCAACCTAGTTACCGGTTTGTAGTAGAAAAACCATGAGTTGCAAGATGAGTTGACTAAGCCAAGGGAGAAATACAACAAAATAATAAAGAGTTCCAAGATTAGTCAGCTCAGATGGAGTAGGAAATACAATAGAATGAAAAGGAAATTCAAGACCGATGGGCCCATTTTGAAAAGGAGATCTAGGAAGTAAAGCTCTCCCTAGAAAAAGAATCTAGAACTTGTAGCCAAGCAGAGGAGCTATTGCAAAGCAAGGATGCCATGTTGGAAACTTTGTAGGAACAAATCTCCATAGAAAATAAGAAAATTGAAGAGCTAATGAGGGATGTCAGGTCAAAGGAGATGGAGATAGGTCTTTTGAGAAATCCTCCCCAACCCCCTGCTCATCAATCAAATCTCCTTTCGATAGCTCAATAGTTATACATCTCCTACTAGGGGGGATTCAAGTCCTTCATTTTGACTCTTCATCTGATGCTTCAATTGATGGAAATTGCAGTGAGTCTAAGCAAGGAGGTGCATGGAACAATTGATCGGGTTCCACAGTTTATTTCAGAAAAGGTGCCAGAGGCAAAGAAGTTCCTGGGAAAATTATACACCGTGGTGAATGTCGATTTGGTGAACACAAGGATTGAAGATTAGAGGTCAGCTAATAAGAAGGTGAAATAATTCATTTGTTTTCATGGGGCCATCCTCTAGGATAGAAATTGCTTGGCAACACTGAGTCAGACTATGAACGATATGCGGATGCAATTTTCCTAGTTGACTCAAATTGGATTGTGCTCTCTTTTTCTCTTTGATAATTTGATGGCCATGGCAGAGCACATTGCAGCACAAATCAAAGAAAATCAACAAGATTTATCTATTTTCCAATATTTTAGTCAACCTCCCTTAGCTGTGAACATAGAAGGCACCACTAATCAAATAGTGCAACTTTTCTTTTGGCTTGAGTCTGGAACTAGGATCTCCATGGAGCTTCCTTTCAAAGAAGTTATCGATTTGCATGAGGTGCAAGAGAATCTACATTCCATATCGATTCCATCCAAGGACGATTGGCTACCTCTATAGACCACACTTTCAAGGCTTTGGTCTTCACACCAAAAAATTTGGCTTCCCATTTTGCAGGCTAAATATCCTTGAAAGTTTCCAAAAGCTATGGATTAAAATCGTTAGAGCTCCCTTCGAGTGGTTACTACAAAGTTGATTTTTCATTTTCCCTACCCATGCCTCATATGTTTGAACAATCCCAGGTCCCTATTTTGAAGTGCCTTCATTCGTTGCACCACGTGTCATCTGCATGCTCCTTGGAAGGTTTTCTTCCCTTACTTCTCTCTTGAGCCCCACCCTTTCACCATGTGTCTACAGTGCAAGACTTTGAGAGCCCTCTCTCCTTTACTTCTCCTCTAAGCTCTACCTGTGTGCCATGTTGCATCATACTATGAGCACCTTTTGGAAAAACCCATGGCCAACACTGGAAACAAAGAGTTCTCAACATGTCTTCTTTGTGGGAAATTTGATAGCAAGGAAGGGAAGAATGAATGGCGAGCCCCACCCTTTCACTATATGTCCCAACCATTTTTTTGGGTGAGCAACACATTTCTTCATAGGGATCTTGTTGCTTTAACTCTAGGACCACATTCATCATTGCAGGAGAGAACACCTTGTTAGAGGTGACCGAATACCATGATTTAGAATCTTTCTATTGCAACAACCTTTGTGAATCATTGTGACAGGCGAGATTTCCCGTGCCTCAGGAATCTTTTTTTTTGCTAGCTCTCAGGCAGTGGAATAATCTATATATACTACTTCATCTCTCTGAAAATGGGTTCAAAGAATACATAGAAAAACATATTGAATTCTCTTGGCCTTTGTTTTTTTTCTAATCATTGTATTAAGATGAGCACAGACTATGCTAATTTGTTCAGCCTCTTTATTTCTTTAGTTAATTGACAAAAAACTATATTGTGTTTTTATTGTACAAAGTAGTTTATTTGTAGGACTTCTATAATTTCAATATAAGTTTGTTGATTTAGATCGTGTCTTGAACTCTTCCTTTTAGTGAATGTTTATGGAATTTATCTTATGTTATTTGATAGACTTTTAATTTTTTCATCTATATCTTTTGTTATTTTTGGACATGCAGATTGTTGAACGTGCCCTCAAATCTCCTTTGAAAGGAATATTTCTTGTGCATATCCACTTAGATTATGGTGCATCACCCTAGATTATATTTTATTTATATATTTTCTTCCTTTTCCCTTTCTAACCCCGCAATTACAGAAGGATTTGGATTCTTTAAAAAAATTGAAGGTTACTCAGATTAGCATAATTGGTCCCCCATTAACTGAGTTTCCCACAAGGATGCTTTCCTAGAAATTTTAGCCATCAACAATCCCTGTGTTTTCCTTTGCTAGGTGATTTGTGACTTCCTACAGAGTCATATTTGTTTCAAAGTCTGAATTCCCTCCCTTTACCTATATCAGGATAAATTAAGCCAAAGTCCAAATACGTGAATTAAAGTCTTTTTTAATTCGATCCCTTTATTAAATCAGAATAATTTGATTTCCATAGTTGAGAAAACATGTCATATATATTTAATTATATATACACATATATATTTAAATACCTTGGTAATATATATATATATATATATATATTATAACTATAATATATATAATTTATATTTAATATATATATATATATATATTTACATATATATATAGATATATTTGTGTGTGTGTATTCATATTCAAAGTAAATAGTAATAATATTAATATCCACATAATATAGGATATGTGTGTATATATATGTATGCCTACATATTTCTCTATGTACATATATGTGTAGGTATACCATATTGATGCATCTATATGAGCATATCCATTTCCAACATACGCTTGTATCGATATGTATATGCATATGGATACATGTATATACTATACATATGTATATATATATATATATATATATATATATATATATATATATATATATATATATATATATATATATATATATATATATATCCACATCCAATTAACTTACATCCATTTACGTTACCATCATATTGATATTTGTGTACATGTGGTATTTCTATACATATTCATATACATGTCAATAGATCCTCCTGATATGCATGTGCATACATATAAACATACTTCTACCTACATCCCTCCTATCCATATGATCATAGTGTCACAAGATAAATCACAAAAATCACATAGATAAACATTTCTTGCAAATGTATGCAGAAGTAAACAAGACTCATAATGCCAACATACAAGCTAAGGATGACTTACATATAACCCACACAAACTGACTCAATTCACTCAATCTAAGGTGGTCTATGTATGCTAAGATAGTTTACTTTACTGATTACTCGACCAAGCTCTTCTCTTGAGTGATACTTCCCCTCTACCTAGAGGAATGGTACTTGTACATGCATCTAATAACACATGCCCATGATAGTCAAATGTTCATAACATAAGTAGTATACATAAACATCTCCAAATTTATAATTATCAAAATTGAATAATCTTATGCAATATTTCACCAAGGTTAACATCAATTGAAGTAACACTAAATGAGACAATAATTAAATTTGAAAACAATCATATTGATAAAAAGGAACAACACACTTTATTCATCTTCAGAATTCTCATTACAATCCATTTAACCCTATGTAGTACAATAGTAAATACTAACTATACAATCGGGGTGTAACATACTCCCCCCATTATGAATCATTGTCCCTAATGACCTAAGGTATTATTCAAGGCATCATAATTTAACTGTACATTATTCTACATTCTCAAAAGCTTCAAGAATGTCTCAAAATTTCTATTGAATTTTTGCATAATTCTCCCAAGTAGTTGAGCCTTATGTGTACTATTCCCAATGGAATTTGCACTGTGAGACCTCTTTGTTTCACAAGAAAATCTTATGTGTTTCTAGCACCTTGATGATCTTGAGAGTTACAACTCCAAGATCCCTTACATGTAAAGTAGTCCAATCAATTACATGATTATCTCCTGGTATATACTTTTTAAGGTAGGAAACATGGAAGACATTATGCATTCTGGTAAGAGCTGGCGGAAAATTGATTCGATATGCTATAAGATTCACTTCCTCTAGAACCTCAAAGGGTCCAACATAATGTGGGGCTAACTTAGAATACTTTCCAAAATTAATGGAGCTTTTGTGAGGCTTCACTCTCAAAAGTACTTTGTCACCTAAAGCAAAATTACAGGGCACTCTCTTAGCATCTGTATAACTTTTTTGTCAATTGTTAGCTTCTGCTAAGCTTTTCTTAATAATCTTAACCTACTCATCCATTTCGACCAACAAATCTAATCCAAGACTTACTTGATCCTCAAGTTTATCCCAACTTATAAGAGTTTGATACTTTCGACCATACAAAGCTTCCAAAGGAGTCATCTTAATTATGGAATGATATGAGTTATTGTAAGAAAATTGGACTAAGGGTAAATAATCTTCACACTTGTATTGTTGATCCATGCAATACACCCTAAGTAGGTCCTCCATTACTTGATTTACCCTTTTATTTTTCCCATTCATCTCCAAATGATATGCCAAGCTAATATTTAACTAAGTCCCTTGTGCAGAAAACAAGGTTTACCAAAACCTAGAAGTGATTCATGCATCCCTATAAAAAATAATCTTTTCAGGAATCCCATGCAATCTTATCACTTCCTGCATAGACTTCCTTGCTATAACAAGTGCTCCATTAGTTAAGTTCCCTAGTATAAAATGTGTCATTTTTGTAAGTTGATCCACTACCACCAGTATGGCATTGTTCTTATTCCTTGACATAGGCAGTCCTTGCACAAAATCCATACTTATAACTTTCCATTTTCTTTCTAGTATGTCATGTGGGTATAACAAACCCACAAGATGATGATGCTCAACTTTCACCCTTTGACACTTAAGACACCTAGCCACAAAACTAGCAACATCTCCTTTCATTCCCTTCCAAAAGTATAATCGTTTCAAATCAGCCATCAATTTGGTCACTCTTAGATGTCCATAATATGGTGCTTCATGTATTTCCTTCCATACCATATTTTTCAATTCCTTCACATCAGGTACATACATTCTACCCTTGTACCTAAGTAATCCACTATGTTCAAATTGAAAACCTTCATACCTAGAATCTTCAAGATTATCCACAAGTGCTTGCTTGACCTGTAAGTAATACTCATCCTCTTCGAACTTCTAGAGTACTTGCCCTTTGAAATAAGTTTGAATTACTAGTATGGAAGCAATGTGGCATCTCTGACTCAATGCATTAGTGACCCGATTTTCTTTCCTCTTGATATAACTAACATTAAAATCATAGTTAGTGATCAGCTCTAACCATCTTCTTTGTCTAACATTTAGATTTAGTTGAGTAAAAAGGTACTTTAACCCATTATGGTCATTTTTCAACTCAAAGGGTTCCCCCAAAAAATAGTGCCTCCACATTTGCAATGCATGAACTACAACTACGAACTCTAAATCATGCAATGCATAATTCATTTCATATGGCTTCATCTTTCTAGATTCATATGCAATCACTTTTCCATCTTGCATTAGCACACCTCCTAGCCCATTTTTGCATGCATCTATGATAACTGTAAAGCTACCCTCAGGATCAGGTACTTTTAGGATTGGTGTGGTGGTTAGTTTCTCTTTGAGAAGGTCAAATTATTCTTGACACTTATCATTCTATTTGAATCACTTTCTTTTTAAAAGAAGTTATAGGAAAGACAATCAGATTAGAGAAGTTTGTGACAAATTTCCTATAATATCATGCCAAACCCATGAAACTTCTTACTTCTAGCACATTTTTGGGTATATGCCACTAAATTATTGCTTTAATCTTTGTTGTATCCACTACAATTCCTTCTATTGAAATCACATGACCCAAATAATGTAACCTCTCTTGGAAGAATGTACACTTGGAAAGTTTACCACACAACTTATGCTCTCTCGATCATTGTATGACCATTTCTAAGTGCTTGCAATGTTCTTCCTCATTTCTAGAATAAATTAGGATGTCATCTAAAAAGACTAGTACAAACTTGTCAAGGTAATCCCTGAGCATACTATTCATAAGATTCATGAATGATGTTGGTTCATTTGTTAAACCAAAAGATAAAACAATGAACTCATTGTGTCCATTTTGAGTTCTCAAAGAAGTTTTAAAGATATCTTCATCTTTAACCCTTAATTGGTGATATCGAGATCTGAAATCTATTTTTGAGAAAATAGTTGCACCTCTCATTTGATCAAAAATATCATCAATGTGTGGCAATCAATACTTATTCTTAATCATTTCTTTATTAAGCATACTATAGTCGATGCACAATTGCAATGTTCCATCGTTCTTCTTGACAAAGATAACTGGAAATTCCCAAGGTGAAACACTTGGTCTCATTAGTCCTTTCCACAAAAAATAATCCAATTGTTTCCTAAGCTCCATAAGTTATGTGGCGGTCATCCTATAGGTTACCTTGGATATAGGTTCAAATTTGGGAGCTATATCAATAGAGAAATCAAACACTCTTTTCAGAGTTAGTCCTCTTAACTCTTCAAGAAACACATCTAAAAATTACCAGAAAATTGGGTAATTCTCATATTTGATTTTCTAATTTCATCTATTTCCCCATCTTCTAACTCTTGTTGACTCTAGTATATAAAATTATCACTGTCATGCCCAAGCTCTTCAAACAGGAAAGAGTTTACACCCTTTCTTCTTATCTCTCACAAGTTGCATTACCGTAATTTTTTGAATCTTTACCTCTCTAGGAATTCCTTGGAATTTGACTTGATTTCTATAATCATCTAGACTCTCAACAGTCTTAGCATGGAAATAAACTATGGCCCTATGTCTCCATAACCAATTCATTGCTAGGATAACATCATATGATCCTAATGGTGCAACATAAAGGTTGACTTCAGTAATAAAAGTATGTAGCCCTATCCTAGCCTCGAATAGACATTGATCCACCTTTTCTCTTGTCTATTTTACATACTCTACCTTCCAAGACATTGCCATGTGCTATGCCTTCCTAGATAACTGTTTAGCTATTCTAGGTGAAATTGAATTTTGGTTGCACCTGCATCAAAAAGAATAGAAATAGGTAAGCCAAACAAAATACCTGGTGTTTAGACCGGTGTTACTTGGAAATCATTTTTTTGATCATCCACAACAACATGAATCCTTTGTTCAAATATGGCCTACTGAGTGGGTAATGATTTTCCATATGGTTGGGAACAAAAGTTTTAGTAAGACATTCACTTGCATAGTGATTACCTTTGCATATAAAACATCCTACTATTTGTCCTCTTTTCTCCATGGTTTCTCTAGACTTAGTGGTACCTTCACTAGCCTTGCCAGTGTTAACCAAGCTAGAATCATTTCTCTTCTGATCTCTTCTAAATTCTTTCCCATTATAGCGAGATATTTTTTTCTTTTTGCTTCATAGCATTTTTCATGAATTACTCCTTTTTAGGAGCTATCTTATTGGGAATTTGCACATCCCTCTTTTACTCTTTTCTTTCTTGCTGGTTGGAATCTGCCTTAAGCTTTTGTTCTTGCTTAATGGTTTCTTCATAAACCAGATCCATTGTGGTTAGACAATGCATATCTACTTCTCCTTCAATATGGTTATTGAGTCACAAAATGAATTTCCTAATGCAGAAATGCTAATCTTTGTGGTAGATGATGACATAATGTAGAAGTTAGTTGAACTTATCCTAGTATTCGTTGACCACAATGGTACCTTGCCTCAATTCCTAGAAGTTTGAGAGTTTCTAGTCATAGCAAAGCTGTGGTAACCATCTCTTGTGGAAAATTTCCACAAATTCTCCCCAAGTTATTTTCCATGAGCTAATGCTAAGTTCCAGGTTCTTGTTCATCCACTAGTTAGAGGATTCACCTACTAACTGATATGCACCCCATGAAACCTTAGTAACATCATCATAGTTCCATATCTCGAAGCATTTTTCCATCTAAACAATCCATACACTTCAGTTTTGTCACCTCTGGTACTACCATCAAACTTATAAGGTGGAATTATCTTCTTCATATCCCTTGATAGTTCAGTAGACGCAATCTTCTTATTTCTTTTGACAGATGGGGTAGCAGAATTTTTCCTTATCATGGTTATGGTTTTCAACTTGCCCATGGGAAGAACTTTCTCCCTCTTGATCATTTTCAAATACTTCCTTTTCTTTCCTACCCTTATCTCTTTCTTGTTCAATATTAGTTAATTTTTCCAATATTTCATCAAGCTTAGCCTCCACACCATTGGTTCCTTGTCCATCATTCTGACTTGTACTGAGATTAGTTTATGTCCTTGCATTTATTTCCACCATGATTATATGATTGGTTTACCTGAATGTTTTATCCATGTTAGCCTAATTATTCTATCAGTTGTCTTATGGAAAACATATAAATAAACATTCACATGAACACAAGTATTCCATAAAATATTTAATCATAGGATTCTTTTGATAAACACTAAGTTTTATTCATATAATGAGGATTTAAATATCCTTTTGATGACATTGATCAACTATATAGATAGTCAAGGGGATAATATCCTATGGATTCACTCTTGGACACATGACTTAGAGAAGTATAACCCATAGTCTAAGAAAAATTTTGTTCTCTATCTTTATTTTCATCTCTCATTTGCTCATACCTATCCCAAAAAGGATAATAACCCTCAGATTTATCATCCGATACATAGTTATGAGAAGTAATTTCAATATAGTGTTATCAACAATGTCTTCTATAGTTTTCGTAGACATTTGTTCATGAGACCATTTCTTGACTAGCCGTGTCCTTGGTGTATATCCCTCAAACTCTTCACTCGAAGAAATTGATATAACTTTAGCAAGTGGTAGAACTCTAGGATCCCTAAAGATGAATGAAAACTAGCACTTTCCTCTAAAGACATGTCCCTAGAAAGTGGTAATGACTTCAAATTTTCTAGTATGGTTGGTAGGTAATTGTACATAGCCTCCATCTTCATCTTCCTCTTCACATCACTGATCCAAGAAATTGCATGACTAAAATTTTTGGTGTCACTCAACTAGATACCATTATCATAATTGGTTCCTTCAATGGTTTTAACAATGGCTTCTTTTTCCTTCTTTTCCTTCATGTAATGCTTGTTTCTAATTACTAATTTTCAAGTCGTTAATCTGAGATGCACCATCCTAACACAAGAATATTTCACAACATTAGATAATGTTGGAATGGAAAATTGGCAAGCTCATAGGTGCCAAAGTTAAACCTGGTAGGTCTAATACCACATGTAATGACCTAACCCTTTCATAAAGTAAAAATTTATTAATTTTACACCAAACAAGTAATGGTAACGATTAATAAATCCATAGCAAGAAAATTTTTATTTTCTTTTATTGACAATTTCCAAACAAGATACAAAATATTTCAACATGTATTCCTTTTCTTTTCAAATATATATCAGAGAAAGAAAGAAAATAGATACATAGCTCATGGAGATTTGAACAAATAGTAGTAAGATGGTCTAGGTTCCTTTCCTTTCAAAATATTTGTTCTTCTGTTGCTTACTATGGAGGAGAAGCATCACTCAGGTGCTTTTCCACCAACCATAGACTCTTAATGTGGTCCCCCGCACATTTATCATTCAAAATATGGCCCCTCACTTCGATATAGAGATTGGTAAAGTAATTGATAGCAACAACCAAATAAGCATAGTGTTGTGTCATACATAACTATAACTTGCATTCAAGTATGTGCAAGATCCTCATGGAAAAATTAGGCCCTTAAGTGGCAAAAAATTCAGAAAAATCAGAGTTAGGCGACTTGACATAAAAAATTGAATAAGTTATCTATATTATTTCAAAAATATGTAATAGTAGAATCTTTAGCAAATTGAATGTAGTTTCTAAACTACTAGGTTTATTTAAAAACAAAAATCTATTTGGCAAAAATTTGAATGTTTAATGTAGTAGTACTTCAATTTTAGGGAAAAAATAAGTAGGTTTCTATTTGACCACCCTAACCACAATAAAATAATAATATTTTTTTATAAGATATTAGAAATACGTAGAATACTGATCTTTGGATGTGATTCATATTTTTTTGTAATTTTTTTCCAAGTAAATAATTAATTATGAAGTTTTTATTACAAATTTTAAAAAATATAAAAAACTTGTATGTATGACCACCTTAACTTGGTAAAAACTTCATGAAATTCATTTTTTTTTTTTAATCCTATATTATGTGAAGCATATAATGTGATGCATGTTTTGGATTCCAAAAATTTGATACCATTTGAAAGTTATATTTTTTTTTCAATCAACCTATCAATCAAGACTTTAGTCATAATTCAAATAGAAAATGAATAATAATTATTTATTAAATTCAAAGTAATGCATAATTTATATTGGTGGAAAGCTAAGAATCTTCTTTAAAAGCCCTTTTCATTTCATTAATTTTAGGTAAAAAAATGTCGTCAACCACATACCCTACAAATACCCATCATATCACCACTTTTTGGCCCATCATGATCTTGCACATAGCCATTCCCACAATCCCAAACTAGCATGCAATAATGGATCACAGTGAACTAACAATGTAGTATCAAGAATCACATAGTCTAAGTGGATGTCATACATTGAACTAATTTGGCCAAAGTGTTCTCATTCAGTACTTCGAATGGAGTCATCTATCATAAACACTACTCAACGCCGATTTGACTTAAGGCTATCTTACACTACACATAGGAATTTTCCTTCAATGGATAATTTGTCATCCTAGACTAACCTAAAATAATCTATTCTACTTGAAATGGATGTAACTAACAAGTACACAAGCACCCTTCCATACTAGATTATCTTATCCTAGGAGTAAAACAAGCTTTCCTAATTAACTTAATAACTTAGCTGGGTGTACCTCATGTGACTCTTTCATTCAATCAAGCCTATTTAAATAATATCTAATGCAAATAAAATTCTTCTATTATGGAGATCTTACAAACATTTGTATAACATAGCTAGAATGCTTCATTTTCCCTTTTTCAAAAGCCAAACATATTCACTTCCTATGCACAAACATAAAGTAATTTTCAAGCAGCATAACAATTCTTGCAATTAAATAGTAGAAGGATATCACATGCATGTATATGCTTTTCCCAAATTGATGACAGAGAAACCTTCAACTGTAGCTCAATCAACTCCTTCAATTAATTCCCAATTCCTCAGAAATCAACAACTTTTCCTCACAAGTTCCCTCTTTCCACACTCAGGTATAACTAATAGGTAATGACATATTCCTTGGGTAAAATACGCCTTTCTCAAGGGTAATAATGAACTCTCAGAAATATGAATACTAGTTGTAATAATGTTCACTCAGAAATGTGAATACTAGCTACAATAATGTTTACTCAGAAACGTGAATACTAGATGCAATAATGTTGACTTAGAAATGTGAATACTGGGTGCAATAATTTTCACTCAGAAATGTGAATACTAGTTGCAATAATGTTCACTCATAAACTAGAAGAATGAACATATATTAATGCCAAAAATGATACCTAAATTATGTATAATGCAATCATAAAAGAAAAATGAAAAAATATAATGAAGCTGACAATTAGAATGGTATGATATAGGAGAGTTGGGTGACTATTTATAGAGAGCCTAGCCTCCAACATTCCCTACAACCATGGCATGTGAATTAACACTAGTGCCTTTTGAAATGTTTAACCTAGAGGTGGCACTAAATTAAGTCTATACTCAACAAATGACCATGGTGATCCAATTCTACTAGCATCAAGAGGACTATTTCCAAAAGAACATGCAGAAATTCATAAATCAACACCTATAGAAAAATATTTTTAGAGATGGTGCCAAACTCATGAGATGGCATGATTTTCATAATCTAAGAAGAAGTCAATCATATTTCATTTATACATAGCTAATATCGACTATCTTCTAGGTTGACTCAATAGAACTCATTTATTGTGTTGAATTAATTCAAACTTCATATTTTGACCTAGTCAAAGCCATTAAGATTTAAGTGCATTTCTTTCTTTATCCCAACCTTTTCCTTTACCAAGTGATTCACGACTTCCCACAGAGTCCTATTTGTTTCAAATTCCAAATTTTCTCCCATTCGCTATATCGACATAAATTAAACCAAATTCAAAATACGTGAATTGAACTCTTTTTCAATTCGATCCATTTATTAAATCCATATAATTTGATTTCCAAATTTTCATTAAATTAGAAACAATTTGATTTCAATAGTTGAAAAAATATGTAATATATATATATATGTATATTATTATAACTATTATATATGTATAATATTTAATATATATTTACATATATTTATATATACATACATATACATATATATATATGTGTATGTATATATATATATATATATATTGTGAGTCAATCAGCATACATTTGATATATATGTGTGTGTATATGTATACCTATATATTCCTCTATGTGCATGTATGTGTAGGTATACCATATCAATGCATTTGTTTGAGCATATCTATTTGCCAATGTATGCTTGTATCGATGTGTATATACATATGGAATTATGTATATACTATATATATATGTCCACATCCAATTCACTTACATCTATTTATGTTACCATCATATTGATAGGTGTGTATGTGCGGTATATCTATACATATGCATTTATGTATTGATAGATCCTCTTAACATGCATGTGCATACATATAACCATACTTCCACCTACATCCCCCCTATCCATATGATCATAATGTCACATGATAAATCATAGAAATCACATAGATAAACATCTCTTGTAAATGCATGTAGAAGTAAAGAAGACTCCTAATGCCAATATACAAGCTAAGGATGACTTACCTATAACCCATAAAAACTAACTCAGTTCACTCAATCTAAGGTGATGTGTGTATGCTCAGATAGTTTACTTTACTAGTTACCCAAACAAGCTCTTCTCCTGAGTGATACTTCCCCTCTGCCTAAAGGAATGGTATGTGTACCTACATCCACTAACACATGCTCACGATAGTCAAATGTTGATAATATAAGCAATATACATAAACATCTCCAAAGTTAGAATAATCACAATTCAATAACGTTATGCAATATTTCACCAAGCATTCATCTTCATAATTCTCATTCCAATCAATTTAACCCTATGCAATAATAGTAAATAGTAACTATACAATTGAGGTGTAACAAGGAAAGTTATCGTTTCAATGAAGAAACTCTCTGCAACTTCTTGGCACAACAATAATAGAGACATCAACATCTAGTAGGAAAGTCGCAGCCTCATCTAAAAGGCCTGGTTATGTCGATATCTTTGGGAGGAATTCATTTGCTAATGCTATGATGCTAGAGGAATGGCCATTTGAATTTTGTAAAAAGGTGCAACCAGATAAATGTTTTGGGAGATAGGTGGTGTAGGATTTTTCCAACAACATTTTTGACCCAAAATTGGTGGCTAACCATAAAAACCTTAGGGACGGGGCACTCCAAAGAATGATAGATCATGCGTCATTTGAAGGCTTCATGTCTCAGCTCTAGAATTGTGGCCTAACATAGTTCATTATGCCTACCTACACCCATGGCTGGGACTAGTGGATGCATGTGCCAAAAGATTTGACAAGGAGATAGGAGCCATTTTGGGCAACAAGATCAAAGTTATGCTTTCTATCATAGCCATACAGGATATATTGTGTATCCTTGGGTATGTCAGGATCATGATGGGACAAAAAGTGGCAATATGGTGGGTATGTGTAGGGTATGTGGCTAACGAATTTTTTTTACCCAAAATTGATCAAATGAAAAGGGTTGTGAAAGGAGATTCTCATCTTTCCACCAATATAAATTATGCTTTACTTTAAATTTAATAAATAATTATTATTCATTTTCTCTTTGAATTACAACTAAAGTCTTAATTGATAGGTTCATTGAAAAACATCTATATCTTTCAAATGGTATCACATTTTTTGAATCTAAAGCATGTGTCACATTCTATGCATCACATATTATAGAATTAAAAAAAATAAATTCATGAAGTTCTGACAAGGTTAAGGTGGTCAGACATACGAGTTTTTGTTTTTTTTTTTAAGTTGTAATAAAAAATTCATGATTAATTATTTACTTGAAAAAAATTAGAAAAAATAATGCATCACATCAGGACATGAGTCCTCTACTTATATCTAAAATATTATAAAAAAATATTATCATTTTATTGTGGTTAGGGTGGTTGGATAGACACCTTTTTTTCTCTAAAATTTAAGTACTATTGCATTGAAATTTCAAACTTTCACCAAATAGATTTTTTCAACTAAACCTAGTAGTTTAGAAACTACATTCAATTTGCTACAGATTCTATACTTACATATTTTTGAAATAATATAGATAACTTATTCAAATTTTTACCTCAAGTTGCCTAACTCTGATTTTTCTAAATTTTTTGCCACTTAAGGACCTATTTTTTCCATGATGATCCTACACATACCCCCCTATGACTTGGAATGCTTAACATTTCAATGAAGAAACAATGGAAATTTTTTGGGAGGAAAGAATCAAGAAAGGAAGCTTTTGTGAGAATGAAACGAAGGAAAGATTGGAGAGAGATCACTTTCCTTTCACTCTTGTGTGCATAAAGTTCAAGAAAGACGTATTGACTATCTTCTCAATGTTGGTCAAGATTTATAGCTTTGATGATGATGAGGATATCCATCCCTTCTAGATAGGCCTATCTTTTATGCTAAAAAAGGAGAGGAGTTAGAAATATTATGATTTTGTTGATGCAATAGTTGGAGGAATGTTGGAGAAACTGAGGACCTATGAATTTGAATATAAATTTAGGTATTCTTCTTGCTTGGTCCACTTGATTTTGCATCAAAATTCTGAGTTGCTAGAAAAAAAATTTCTAGTATCTAGGTTTGATCTAAAAGCTTCCTAAGAACCAGTTTCCATGTGGACTCATGTGATTTCAAATACGATGAATTACTACTAATTTATAGACTATTTTGTGAGGTCAATACTTCAAGACTTGTTGCCATGTCCTACAGGCCTTTTTTCTCTTGAGATATTGGATTGGATGAAGACTTCACCGAACTCAGTGGATTATTTCCTAGGAGAGGATTTTACATTTATCAGAATGCATGGTTTTGTCGGAGAGCTTTTTAGACTACCCAAATTTGTAACAAATAGATTTTTTGCGCTAGAGGCATGCTGTAAAGCAACCCTTGCTGACAACACCTATAGTGCTAGAAGGAATAAGACAAGGATATTCCAAATCCCCCTCAGCATTTCCAATAGTTAGGTAACACTAACCAGACAAAAGATAGAGGGTGAACTTACAAATCTACTAGCTGCCCTAAGCTTGGTCCTTATCTATGACACATGGGACTACAATCTGACAAAGAACTTCACTTTGAAACATGAGAGTTGGTAGTATTTTGAGTCAAGGAGAAATTTGACTAAGGAAAGGCTAGAAGTATGTACATTGACTTGGCCCGCATACCAATCAAATGATTAAAATTGCTAAATTTCTATGTAGTACAGGTGGAGTATTAGAGGAACCTTTCAATGGGTAAATCCCTCAACACACAATTGAAGCATAAGGGGCAGTTGGAAACAATGAAGGAAGATTTTTGGAGGTTTCACCAAGAGACAAGATGCCTCAATGTCCTATTTAGAGAGTTTCAACCACCTAATGAAAGGTTTGAATAAATTTACAACCAAGAAGTCGATACCAATAATAGTAATCTAGGGATAAGTCATGAGATTGAAGAGGAGCAACTTCTGCAACATACTTCTCATCCTCAGGAATCTGATAGGAGGAGAAGCTCAAAGCAAAGGGAGTCACAATTCATGTCCTCCACTAGTGCTCGAAGCAAAGGAAAAAGAACCCGAAGGTCCCCAAGAAGGTCTGTTGTGGTTATCAAAGGCAAAGTTTTGGTGGGATCAGCCGCTAAAGGATTACAATGTACCAATTTCAATTGTGCAAAGAGAAAAGGAGTCTATGATCTAGGTGCACATAGTACATCAACTAGAGGAGAAGAAGAATTAGAGTCTGTTCTGCAAATTGTTTTGACCACTATGGTCCAGGTGAGTTTTTCTCCCTATCTTCTACTTGCCTCTGCATCTTTCGTTACTCCTCTTCCCCCATCTATAGAAAATAATCCTCCATCTAAGGACCTTAATCTTTTGGTCCTTAATGAGCCCCTGACCATTTTTAGCAATGAACCCTATGAAGTAACCCCACACGCCACATGAGCAACATCTACTTTGGCTACTATTGATTGTTTGATTACCCTATCTAGGGCCCCCATTGAAAAATTTGTATAATCCATATTTCCCCTTACTCTAGGTCCATCAGCTTCTAGGCAAAAATCTCTTCTTTGGCCCATTTCAATTTTTACCCCAACTAGTCTTACCCCAATCCAATTGTGATTTGGTATCCAACCTTTTTCCAATATTACACTCCCCTTTTCCTCCTTGCATGCTCATACGTCTAAGGTTTCTTATTTTATCACCCCTTTTGGTCTCCCTCCAAGTGCTTCCATTGCAACACAAAGCATCAACACCCCACAGAGGCTCTAGGAGCATTTAGATGCACCCAAGTGGGACCAACAAGATAGAAAAAAGAATGTTGCACTATCAGCTGCAAAGAAGATTGAAGCTTGCTTCAATGAAGAGAAAAATTCTCTATTGATTACTACCATGAAGCTACTCATGTACAAACCCGAAGGACAAATATAGATGGAAGACTATAACATCAGGGCCATGGGTTTGGATTTAATGAAACTCGTGCACACGATAAAGTGCTCCTAGCTAAGGCCACCCAAAAGGTGGTATACATCGATTATGAGAGACTAGACAGGAAATTAAAGAAGCTTGAGGTAGAGTTGATTAATGTAAGGGAAACAATGAACAAGTTGTGGATAGAAATCAAGGCTAGAGATGTTGAGATGGCCTACATAAGGAAAATACAAAATCAACAAGGAGAAGAAACTAAGTTTCTCGAGGAGGCCCAAGTCAAATAGGTTCAACTGTATGTTGAAGTTGAAAAGTTGAGATTTGAGCTTGTTATTGAGCACTAGACAAACACAAAGTGCCAATGTAATCAGGACAACATGAAGAGAGAGCTAGACGACATTTGATCTCAAGCTTTTGGTAATCTACAAAAGGCCCCAAAAAAATTAGGGAAGTCAAGACAAGAGACACAAGAGATCACATCCAATCTATAGGCTCGTGACCAAGAGATTGGAAGATTGATCTCTAACCCAATGAATGCCCTCTGATAGAAGTATCAAATGGAAGAGAATGCAAGAGAAAAAGAGGTTGAGTTACATCAGGAGTTAACTGTTGCACAAGGGATTGGGACCCTCTTGGTATTGAAGAAGCTAATATCCATGCACTAGGAATAAATCATAGTTGTGGTCGTTATCCTCAAACTAGCCCTATAGTTTTTGAGGTATGCTCAAGAATTAAACGAAAAGGTTGGCTCGCTAGCTACCAAAATTTTGTAGGTATATGCTCCCCGAGTAGAGGAATCACAAAGCCCGATTTCCAGATTGTGTGTGGCCACTAATAAGTCCCTAAGAAGTGTAGGGATTCTAGATCAAAGGGTTGCATCCAATAAAGCAGATGAATTCATCAATTACCACAAGGTCTTACCAAGAAGTAAAGAATGCTAGGTAGTGTTGAACAAGAGGGTTAATGAAATCAAGAAGGATTCCAGTGTCCTGCATAGCTTTAGGTTGCCTCCCTTTCTTTAACCAAATGGAGATGTGTTATCAATTGATTAGATCAAAGATGCAATTAAACATAAGGTCTAGGATTCTAAAGAATTCCCAAGTTCAAGTGCAACACCCACCATTGATGATGTCGAGCATGATATATTTCCCCTTTCTCATCTCTATTATCACATTGGGGCTATTTTAGCAAAATAGGGATTTGTTTCCTTCAAAGAAGTCTTCGAGCTAGAACAAGGATATAAGGTCATCTATAATATCATTTGACTGACTAATGTGGATTGGGAGGCACAAGATTCCACTTTCCTCAAACTTTGAGAATTCCCAGAGGTCTAGGTTTGTGTCTTTGCAAGTGAAGGCCCACAGTGAGTCACTAGAACTGTGAAGAATTTTTTCCTTAATCATTTTTTTATTTTTGGATTCTTTTTATGTTTTAGGTTTCAAATGTGTCAGTGCTCAAAGAAATAGTTGTTCTGAAAGGTGTGCAATTCACCACATGGTGGTTTGTGGCTTTCATTTGTCACCTTCCTTTCGAGAGAGAGCTAGGACACATGTCATCTCAGTGGAGATTTTCTCAAGGATGATTTTTACAAATCTGAGAATACCCTCCTGCTTGACACATCATCTCTTCACTGTGAGCAGTTTGTAATTTTATGAAGTGATCTCTTTTGGAGTTTTTTGAAGCATGCTAGGTATATTTTTTTCAAGATGGAAAATTTGATTTAGTGTTGTCAAGCTACATGATTGGTCTGTAGACACTTAAAAATGACCTAGGCTTGCAAGCTTCATTTTTACCACTTTTTTCCTAGCATAATTATGACATTTAATTATGTCCTTGGTCCACATTCGACTATTGATTAAATAATTCATAATTATTTAATTAATTCATGTCCTTTTATTCTTCATGATTATTAAATAAATAAATTCTATTTATTTATTAAATACGTCACTAATTCTCTAAGTCTCCCTATAATTAAATAAATTTTTAAATTTGTTTAATTATCCTTATTCATTAATTCTTCCTGATTATTAAATAAATGAATTACATTTATTTATTTAATATGTCACTAATTGTCTTAATTAAATAAATTGATTAATTAATTTAATTAATTATTCTTATCTGCTAAATTAAATAATTATCTTTAATTATTTAATTGTCAAAATTAATATTCCTCTCATTTTAAATAAATGAAATTATTTAAAATGTCATCACTTTCTTAACTGTTAGTCCATTTTTCATAAATAATCTGAAAAAGATTATTTATTGTCTCACAAAATCATTATTTTGAATTAATTTAATTCAAAATAGTAACTAATCTTCCAAAAATCAAGTAATCGGGCAGATTCTTGATTTTGCAAATTTGATCTTCAATCCAACTCTTATCTTCTTGATTTTTCGAATCTCACAAATCAGCCAGTCTTTATCTTCTTGATTTTTGAAAATCTTTATTTGCTAAATTGATTATCTCATTTATTCTCCACCGTCGATTTTATTTTCTCAGATGACATCTCGACCACTCACTTAAGGATTTTTCCCTAACCCTAATTAGGGATTGTCAAATTAAATCTTGTCCACTGATTTTAGGTCTTTGTCAAAAATCAATCCGGTCCGTCCATTCAAAATGGCATTTTCTATAAAATTTTATTTTGCTCTCATTTCTACATTATGCACATAGATTACAATATTCTGGCATATTAATACTTAGATTAATTTGGCATTTTAGAGTCATTTTTATCAAAGTCATTTAGGCATAGGAATTAGACATTCGTGCAAATCCTTCAAAGCTTGGTGTAGGACATAGACATTTATTTGCAGATTGCTCGCTCTTCAAATTTGAGGGCAACACATCAACCAACAAGCAAGGAAGTGTTATAAAGGTGAATCATGGAGGTTGCAACAACTATTTGGTATACTTGTTTCATTTATGTTTGCTTCCTTTGTTCTTTGTAATTACTTTTGGTTTTGTCTTTCGCATTGATTTGATAACTTGAATCTAATCCAAAAATAAATCCATTGATATATTTGGCATCTAGACTTGGCATCATTGTGGATAAAGCCCTATTTTTCAAAGATTTTTCCATAACTTTCAAACACCTACTTTTTTTCTCACGCAATTTTTTCTACAACTTGGGGACAACATCATGCGCTTTCATTCCAAAAAATAGAATTTTTGGATCTATTTTTTATTTTTATTAGGTTTTTTTTTTCATAAAAAATTAATTTTGGGAGCAAATAATCAAATTTTCTAGATATGTTTACATTTATAGAAAGATCTCTAAATTTTAGTAGGGTTCTATTCTTTATATTTTAAATTTGGATGCAAAATTGTTGGTCAAACAACAGATCTTTTCAAATTGGTTTTTAAAAATAGATTTGCTTATATCTCACACAAGATTGCAGATCTGCTCACACAATTTTGTTTTCCGATTTGAGATGACATCAGATGACTCCAGTCCGAAAATCAGAATTTTTGGAGCTGTTTTGTATTTTTAATAATTTTTTTATGATTTTTCATAAAAAATTAATTTCAGGTGCAAAACAGCAAATTTTTCTAATTTATTTACATTTTTGGAAACCTTTTGAGATTTAGATAGGCTTTATTCTCTGTGGATTTCATTTTATTATCAAAAAATATTTCTAAAAATTAGATTTGTCTGGACTAGCTAACCCTTTAATAGTAGTGATCGATTATCTTGTTAGGGTTTGTTGTTGGTTTTGTGCATGTGCAGAAAATAAACACTTCAAAGGACACATTGGATCAAGTGGACAAAAAAGGATGCATCTAACTATTTTTTTTGCAGATCGATAGTTGAAGATCATTATCAAACTACTAATGTGTGGTCTTGCAGGTTCAAACGTGAAAAAATAAACATCAAAACAATGTGTTTGTCTTTTTTTTAGTATAATACACATTTCCTTCGGTGCAATTAAAATTAACTTATCTTTGTACTATGTTTAAGTGTGTTTGCAAAATGGTAGGTGAGTATGCTCTCACCTTGTGAAAACTCGGTGATCAGAAAACTAGACCCGTTTTTATTTGTCATTACCTTCATGACTTGGTATATCGGAGTATCCTATCCCCTTGCACTTTAGGGCAATCTTGGGTGTAAGAGAAAAAGTTACTAACTCTATAAATTGGCCCTACCTGGGGATTTCATCACCCCAACATGACTCAAACCAGCAATGGAACTAAGGCCAAGCTACCCCCGACCGGTATATAAATGTGAATCTTAAGGGAAAACCTAAGATTACGAGTGTAGATGTGTCATACGAATAGAGTAGTACTACCTTAAACCCTATTGAGCTTAACCTCTTTAGGCTGGAGTGCCACCAATTGGTGATTAATCTCTTGTCCCATGTATGGCCACTCAAACAGGGGTCCCAAACTAAAAACCTTTGTGCAGTAAGCTAAAAACCTTCTATTTGCTAGCGCAACACCGGTCGGTGTGAAGGCATCCATACTTTTGCAGTTTGTAGTAGAGGTGATCAATATGCCATGGGAGTTTCATGGGGGTTGGAAGCTTGGTTGGCTTGAGAAGAGAGTGCACTATAAGGGGGAGCCCATGCAGCCAAGCTTCTGAATTCACACACTATAGATATGTGGTTGGGGAAACCCACGTGGAATCTAGCGAATATTATCCTAGCATAACCTAGGATTGTACTTGTCTTATGTGTACTTGCTTACACTAAAACATCGTGCTTGTCAAATGTTTTCTAGATTTTTAAACATTATACACAACATTCACAAATCTGGACAAAAATAATTGACCTTAGACAACTCAGAATTTTCAACAAAACATCAAAACACAATCTCAGTCCTCATTTTGAACTTAGACTTGGCATTGTCCATCATAGTCCTCATTTGGCATCTAGACTTGGCATTGGTCATTTTCCTTAGTCAACATCTTCATTGTCATCTTGGAATTTGGCATCCTTTCTTGACAATTTTATCACCTTGCATTAGTCATTTCCCTTGGAAAAACGTCATTATCACTTTGCATTTAACATCATGACATCCACCACCTTGTCCTCCATTCACCGACATATTGATAGGCTTGCTAGTAAAGTTGAATACCAATTACTCTGTAGAGGTCAATACCAACAAGCCTTAGACGTTAGGAGACAATTCCTCCAAACCGACAATCAATGTCTTTCGTACCAACAATCCATGAGTCCTAATCCTCCGTCCATCTACCCTCACTGCCAAAATTCACTTAATACCATTCATGACATTAGTCCACAACAAACATCCATTACTCACCCTTATCCTAACTTTGACAAAAGAAGCCAACTATCAAAGTTAGTCCATTCCAAAACTCCATGTCATATTCTGACCCTTCACCTATCAATCCCATCCAAGTCTACATGCCTTATCAACTATCTACCAACACATGTCACATCCCCACATCATACCATATTGATTCGGCCTAAGTCTCCATGTCCCATTTTAGTCAGCCTTACTCCAATCCAGTCCAAGTCCCTATGTCATATCCTATGTCATTACAAACTAATATAGTCGAAGTCCCCATGTCACATCATATGCCATCACATCCTACTCCAGTCCAAGACTCCATGTCATATTTGGTCCAAGTCTCCACGTCATACCCTAGTCCTTCACATACTAGTCCAATGCAAGTGCCCATGTCATATCCTAGTCCTTCATATACTAGTCCAGTTCAAGTTCCCACATCCTATCCTAGTCCTTTGGTCATTAATCCTTTTCAAGTCACCCCCTCACAAGCCACATCTAGTCATGAAAATTCTATCATAGTCCAAAGTCAAATCCCATTTAATAAACTTGAGGATACATGTCAAAATGAAAGTCCAAAGCATGACCTTATAATGTCACCCTCATGTCAAGAACAAGGTAGTCCATCCCATGACCCTATCTCAAATTCCATTCAAGATGTCCTTCAAAATAATCATGGCATCCAAAACACACCTATCCTTAACAAAAACTCCATTTCCGATTATATCATCTATGACAACCCCATCTTTGACCAAGACCCTATTGTTGACCAAGAAGTCCAAAACAATCCACTTCTTGACCTTTACGCCATTCATGATCAAACACTTGCCGACCCTATACAAGCCTCGACTATTGACACTTCCCACGATGAGACACTTTCCTTCATGGGACACATAGACGATATTCCTCTGAAACAATTATCTTCCACTAGGGACATCCTTGCATATGATCAAGTTATAGCTAAAATCATTGGACTCTATGACACTAAACATAATAATGGCTTTGAAATTTCCTTGGAAGCACCAACAAAATCATCTAAACCTAACATGTCACATGATTAGGCCTAAGATATCAGCCAGGAATATGTCCAACATGAAAATGAAGCTAAGACACTTTATCAACTAGGGTCATCTATCTTTGTAAGAGCAGGCTTTCTTGCAGATGAAAATATTACAAGTGATAGTGTCCATAGACATCATGATGGGTTAGCATTTTGCTTTCAAAACAATAAATACCCCATTGCAAACAAAATCTTTCAAAGCATGCTATATCAAGACAAAGGACTAGGCATACACGATCAAGGAATTCTAGAAACAATACAAATTCAGGGAAATTACAGACATCAAGGTCTTGGCTATTCCTCAAATAACAAATCAAATGATGTCAATGGTACCTCCTCGATATTGGGGGAAACTTTGTCAGATACAAGCATCAAAATGCAGTCCATGAGAGATCCTTGTCATAAGATTGCTACCAACACCCCCTCCACCTACACCATGAACCGTCATTCTCTCATGAATAAACCTTCCCTTTGGAACCAACAAAAATAAAATTCTTACAATTCAAAAGATCAAAATCAAATTTCAAAGACCATTGAATCAAACAAAAGGACAAGTGGACAAATGAAATTAAAATGGATCCCAAAGAAAGATGGATCAAATAAAGACATCAAGTCAAATACAAAAGTCAATCACAATGTGGAGCCACAAGACAAGAGGACTCCCACATACAAGAAATGTCCACCTCCTCCAAAATGGTCATCAATCAAGGCATCTAAAACTGTTGGTTCCAAACACCATCCCTCTAAAATTTGTCATCCACCATCCCAAGTTTGGAAAATAAAAATTCATTCATCCAAATGTCCAAACAACTTTTCCACATCTACCATCATTTGTCGGGTATGTGCAGGATCATGATGGGCCAAAAAGTGGAAATATGGTGGGTATGTGGCTGATGACTTTTTTTTAACCCAAAATTGATGAAATGAAAAGGGTTTTTAAAGGATATTCTCAGCTTTCAACCTGTGATAGGTCGAATATATGCCTTAGAAAATGAGCAACAAACTAAAGAGTGCAAATAAATACCAAAACAACCTACACCTCAAGATTAGCCTAAGTTGGAATCAACACAAGATAAAAACAACAAATGGAACTTATACCTTGTGTCAAATCGATCCTTTGGTTGGCCCTTCAATCTTTGATGTGTATTCTCCTTAGATGGAAAGATATGCAAACTAGATGATGATGTGAGGATGGATGGAAATGGATGAAAGCATGAAAATGGCTAAGTGTAGATTGAGATATAAAATTGCAAGAGTTTGGTTAGCAAAATGATCTCCCTTAAATAAGAGAAAAGAGGGGGTATTTATAGGAATTTTGGGAATTCCTAGAAGAAATGGACGGCCAAGATTGAGCCACCAATGATCAAGATGTAGGGCTAAGGTGAGTTGAGAACTCACAAGCCCTCACATCTTAACATGTGGCATGTAATATAGCCCTAAAAGGTGAAGTGGACATGAGGTAGAAGGATATTACATGACATGGAGGGGGGTACAAAGTACTTTGGGATTGGACAAGATCTCCTCATAAAGGAGGTGCTTGTCCCCATGTGAGTGATAGGACATGTGAGGAATTAAAAATTCCTAAAATATCCTTATGGGGAGAGGGGAAAGATTAAAGAATAAAGAGAGGACATGTGGGAAGAAGTGAAGGAATTAAAAATTCCTTTTGAGTGCATTGGGGGATTAAAAGGTGATTTAAAAATTCACATGGGGAAGTGGAGTGCCTTGCCCAAAAGGAGAAAGCCTTTAATAAGGTTGACTTAAGGACACATGCCATAAATGGGAAGAGAATTAGGTTGGTCTAATCGTATGATTAAGGTTGTCCAAGTACTTAATTAGATGGACTAATGACTTATTAGAAGCAAGTGGGAGATTATGGAGGATGTGACCCTAATGATGATTAGGGGTGTGCATATGTTAACCATAGTTAATTAGAGGAAGATGAAGGAGTTAAGATGGATTAGAGACCAACCTACAAAAGTTGGAGGATGTGACAATGAGAGAGAAAAGTGGAATTAAAAAATTAATTTTAATTCCAAAAGGGGAATATGACAATTAAATAAAATGGTGTATTTATTTAATTTAGAGGAAGAGGGGTAAATTATTTATTAAATTAAATACTTTATGACCCTTGTGTTAGATGCAAGGTATTAATTAAACAAATGATTTAATTAATATTAACAGAGGGGATAAACAACTAGATGAATAAGGAGACATCTTTGATCATATGGAAGTGGTCAAATTAGATGTCTACATTTTGCCCCTCTTCGAAATACTAATAGGATAATAGAGTTTCGAAGAAAAATAGAATGCAGATGACTCTATAGAGGAAGAGATCAGAAAAGAGATGCCCCAACATGGGGGAATGTGTGCAAGCTGCCTCAAATGGAGGGAATGTGGAAAGGATGCCCCAGTCTAGTGAAGGTAGGCTTATAGGGATGGGTTAGGGGAGAATGGTAGGGTATGCCCCCTCGAGAAGGCGGATGGGGCAGGAAAAAAGGGGCCCGGTCAACTTCTCAAAAGAAAGGAGTGGTATATGTTGTTGGAAAGAGCACAGAAAAATGAGAAGAATGGTGTTTGAACGGAGTCAATTGGGTAAACAATTTGCGAATGGCAGCCCTGGGAAGAAAGAGGATAGATGAATTAGTTGGAAGAATTTGTGGTAAAAAAAAGGAAAAAAAAAGACTTTGATTTGAAAAGGGAAGAAAGAGGGAAAAGGTAATAACAAGTAATTGGAGAATTACCTTTGCTCATTGTGACAGCTGGCAAGTGTGGAGAAGGAGGAGAAGAAGAAGAGGAGGTGAGAGAGATCGGACACGATGCCGGAGTACGATAGTGACATCATCCATCGGGCGGACAAGAGGTGGATATTCTTCACCCACCATGTCATACCATGCCAGGTTAGCCCAAAACTTAACTTTGTTGATTTTGAATCATTTATGCAAGTGTTTGGGAAAAACAAAAATGTGGGTTTTGTCTGGGAGGGCAGGAAGAAAAATGGGTAAAAGGTGCATTTTTAAGATTTATTAGTTTTTTGGCATCCTCACCAGGGGGAAAAATTGGGCGGCCGCCCATGTGGACGGGTCAGCCGCCGCGAGTGAACAAGTCCGCCGCTGCGGGGGCAGGTCTGCTGCCGTGGCGGGTCTGCCACCGCGGAGGCGGGACCTACACCATAGGGGTGAGTCCACCACCGTGTGTGTAGGTTCGCCATTGTCGTGGCAGGTCCGCTACTGCGGTGGTGGGGCCTCTCCCAAGGGGGTGAGTCTACCACCGCGGGGGCAGGTTTGCCGCTGCGGGGGCGGGTCCACCATCAGGGGTGGGTCTGCCACAGCGAGGGCAGGTCTGTAGTGGGGGCAGGTCCACCGACCGAGTGGGACCGCCGAGGTTGAAGGATGGGGGGAGGAGGCGACGCAGGGGGGAAATCAATGGCATGGATGGGAAACCCAAGAATGATGAGGGGGAAAAATGAAAATGATAAAAATTTATTGTGTATATGCAGAAAAAGGGGTATTTTGCGGATGCGAGAGAGACGATCAAAGGTGCTGAGGAGATGCATAGTGAGGATGACCAAGGAGGATCACCAGAGACTAGCAGAGGCAGGACTACTTCATATGATGGCATATCTGACGATCAAGGCCTATGGGGCCATGTTGACAGTGTTGATATTGCGGTGGGATTTGGCGACGTTGACCTTTCACCTACCGATAGGGGAGATGATGGTGACACTGGAAGATGTATGGCGGATCCAGAGGCTCCCGATATCAGGGCTCCCGATTAGCAAGTGTTGGTAAGAGGACGAGGCACTGGATGAGTCTGTGTGCTTTATTTTTGGTAGTGTCGAGCTACTGATGCAGCGGGGTCAGTTGGATGTGGATAGGATGCTATCGTGCAGGGTACCAATACTATCACTGTACCTGGCAGGGTTGATTAGTGGTATACTTCTGCCAGATCGGAGTGGTCAGTTTCTTCACATGAGGATGATCAAGGTGATTCGTCACATCATCGAGGGCCGAGAGGGATAGTTCGCATGGGGGACTTGCATGTTAGCACAATTGTATCAAGACATGCACGTGATTTGTTACAGGAAGCATTTGAGTGTGTCAAATGTCACACTACTATAGGTGTGGGCCTAGGAGCATATCCACGTGACCAGGCTGATTATAGCAAGAGTTGGTGAGCATGATGACAGGGAGGCCATAGCGTGGTGGTGGGGAGCAGAGGTAGGGGCCATACTGCAATATTGAGAGATGCAGAAGGTAGACGTGTGGAGGCGACAGTTTGATGAGGTGCGGGTAGTGGATATAGTGTGGAGGCCATACATGATGTGGCGATTCAGGGGGTGGTCGAGGGAGGAGGGGTTGCATAGTGGTTACTTCTTTATGTGTTGTTACATGATTGGGAGCAGGCCACGAGTAGTGGAGTTGCATCGACCGGATCGGGTGACAAGGTAGTTCAGAGTGAGACAGGATATTCTGGCAGACTGAGTGACATTTGCACGACTAACGCGGGAGCGGCCATGGGGAGCCATGTTAAATCTGCGTAGTGTATGGAGTGATATTGAGGGACTAGTGTTTAGGCCCTATCCTGATAGGTGAGAGGGGCCATGAGACACAGGGACGACAGGGCGGTATGATGAGTGGTTCAAGTGACATCCACCTAAGAAGATTACACTAGCGGTGCCGATCGAGGAGGCATGAGGATGAGAGGTGATTGTGGGCATTTAGTCCACAAAGACCATTGAGAGGACACAGAGGAGGACGAGGGGCATAGGAGCAGGTGATAGGAGGTCAGAGGAGGAGACGCCAGTAGAGAGACCGGGGAGGAGATGGACCAGAGTGTGGGGGGGATGCAACAAAGGGGGGAAGTGTTGAGGCTGAGGAGGTGGTAGAGGATGAGGAGGTGGTGGAGGATGAGGCTGAGGAGGTGGTGGAGAGGAGGTCAAGAGCCCGAGGGTGGGGTCGACAGGAGAGGAGGCCGGGAGCCCAAGGAGGAGAGCCACAGGGTACACAGGGCGAGGTGAGCGGAGCCGGAGGGGAAAAGAGTGGACAAGAGACAGCCAGGACTACTGAAGGATAGGAGACAGCCAGAGTTAGAGAGATGGATGGAGACCTAGGAGGGCAGGGGGGACAAGAGACAGCCAGGGCCACTGGAGGATAGGAGGTAGACGAAGACCTAGAAGGGCAGGGGGGATAGGAGACAACCGAAGGGGAGGGGGGATAGGAGACAGACAGAGCCAGAGGAGGACAGCTGTAGTAGAGATCCCCCGGGGTGATAGAGGTGGATGAGATGGAGCTATCAACAGAGAGTGAGGGGTACCATCCACGAGAGATGGAGGTCGATTTATATGTGCATGATGTAGCACCGCTAGCAGCACCACCACCCAGAGGGGAGGATCTGGGGGCGGTACTGAAAGAGACAGTGGAGAGACTACGATGGAGTGAGCAGCGAGTGTGAGAGATAGAGGTAGAGTAGATAAGAGTAGAGGTAGAGAGGGATGAGTGGTGGGCCTGATTTGCTTAGGGTGAAAGAGACTACATAGAGCTAGTAAGGCTAGTATCAGAGTAGGAGAAGAGATTGGTGAGAGAGAGAGAGATGAGAGCCGTGATGAGGCTGTGGATCTGCAGGCTGAGGTGGAGAGATTGCGGGCAGAGGTGCAGAGTCAAATGATGTAGATGGAGTGATTGGGTTTGGTGGGAGAGGGGGCGACACAACAGGTTGTCAGTAGGGGGACAAGGGATGCAATGGATGCAGAGAGTGTGCAGAGGGAGCTAGCTAATCTTAGGGACAAAGTGCGCATAGTGGAGGTAGAGAGAGATGTGGCATAGGCACAGGTGGAGGTGTTGGAGGCAGGGAGGGATGTGTTATAGGCGCAGATCTAGGTAGCACAAAGTGAGAGGCAAGTGGCTGAGATAGAGGTTCAGTCTCTTCGTAGAGAAAGAGATACAACGATATCGCAGGCATCCAGCTTGCGACAAGAGTGGGATGCGGCTGAGCTGAGATTACAGGCTTTGCAGAGAGACAAAGATGCAGCAGTGGTGTGGGGACAGGCTGCACAAAGGGAGAGGGATGTCACAGAGTTGTGGATGCAGACACTACAGGGCGAAAGGGATGTAGCACGGGCTCAATTGTAGAGGGGGCTAGTTGAGGGGGGAGGGCTAGGGACAGATGTTCAGGATCTACACACATAGTTATAGGTGTTGCAGGCGTAGAGGGATAGAGGCTCAGAGCATATACAATAGTTGATACTAGCTCAAGAGGTTTGGGTACAGGAACGGTGGGCTATCAGTGTAGATCGAGATTGGTATAGGCATGAGTGGAATGCCGTGAGACAGATAGCTAGGTAGAGGGATGAGTTCATGCAGCAGGTGAGCTATTGCAGGGGTTTATATGAGCAGGTCATTCCGGATCCAGTGCAGCGCACGATGCACTATGCCAGTCAGGCCCCACAGCCACCAGGGCCATCTCAGTCATTAGGGACATGCACCAAGGGATTTAGTGACTATCGGCAGACTCCGTCTCCATACGATGGTTACCAGGGGACTCCTACCCATGAGTACTAGGGGACTCCAGTGCACAGAGGGCCAGTACCTGATTCTCTGGAAAGATCATATGTGGGTAGCTCATAGTAGAGTGGGCAGATGCAGCGGAAGAGACATTGGTTGTTTTTGGGAGATACAGGATGGATGTTTTGTTCATGTCGCCAGAGGTCAGATGTGATCAACATCTCTAGATTTTGTATCTTATTCGGTGATATATGATGGAGATGCATTGTATTATGATAGGATGTTTATTATTTTGATTATGCGAGGGCCTTTATTGATACTAGGCATGATATTTATTTTATGCGGCTATATGGGATGATTTATGATGTGGTTTCATATATATACACATGTTTATATGGATGGATGATTTATGCTTTATGATTATGTTTTATGGATGCACATGTTCATGTGGATGGACGATTGATGTATGTTTTATGATTATGATTTATGGATGCACATGTATGTCATTATGATTATGATGATGGATGCATAGTTGTTTATGAAAATGGATAATTGTGTACACTTTATGATTTATGATTTATGGATGCACATGTTTATGTGGATGGACGATTTATGTAAATGTTTTATGATTTATTATTTATGGATGCATATGTTCATATGGATGGACGATTTATGTAAATCCTTTTATGATTATGATTTATGGATGCACATGTTCATATGGATGGATGATTTATGTAAATGCTTTTATGATTATGATTTATGGATGCACATGTTCATATGGATGGTCAATTTATGTAAATTCTTTTATGATTATGATTTATGGATGCACATGTTCATATGAATGGACGATTTATGGATGCACATGTTCATATGGATGGACGATTTATGTAAATGCCTTTATGATTATGATTTATGGATGCACATGTTCATATGGATGGATGATTTATGTAAATGCTTTTATGATTATGATTTATGGATGCATATGTTCATATGGATGGATGATTTATGTAAATGCTTTTATGATTATGATTTATGGATGCACATGTTTATGTGGAATATGAATGAAAGGTAAATGTTTATAATGCACCTAAGTGTCAATAAAGACTATCATGAGAATATGGATAGGCGATAGGCATATGGAAGAGTGCATTTGCCAAGAAAACCATTAATATCCTAAAAGGAAGAGGACTCAAGAGGAAAGAGAATGAGAGTACTTGCACAACCGAAATCATAAGTCATGGTGATGGTCATGATGAAAATGAAGGGTGCATGCAAAGTGATGAAAATGCAGTGAAAATGAGATTTTTCCATCTTTGGAGCATTGATTTTTACTATAGCATTGGATACCAAGTACCTTGATATGGAAGATCAAGGCGAATGAGTATTCTACGCACGAGACAAACACAACAAACAAGAAGCTTATCCTCAACACCCCAAAGTCGTGATGACCTCGGTCGGGCCTAGTGTTGAGATAACCACAAACACACAAAGTTGTCCTAGCGTAACACAAGACCTTAGAGATCTTGGTGGGTCTTACAAGGGATAAATAAGAAGACAATAGTCAAAACAAATGATCAAGGTATGCCCCCATGTCAGCAAGTCAAGGTACGCCATAATATGGTGGACCAAGGCAACCCTGACAGGTGATGGTAAGGAACCCAAATGATAAACAAAATTCAAATACATCACGAGATCGCAATCAAGACAACAGGTCCTTTGCCATAGGATCAAGGTGACAGATGAGATTGTCGAGGTCTGCTAGGAAGCATTCATCCTGTTGAGACCAAAGATGGATGCTAAACTATAATGACCCAGTTGACATGGGATGTTACTCATGGATTAGATCTTGTAACACAAGGGAATTTTGTTTATTAAGAACTGGTTAGATGTGGGCATAACGTGATGACGAAGCACAAAAGACTGACACGACCTACAAACCTAGGGGCTCAGGGGCCGATCATAGAGTAGCCTTTCCTACATGAAAGCACAGAGCCCTCGTAGTTCTAGAAAAGACCATGGATAAATCAAAAAGAAGACAATGATGACCGATGATGATGGACAAATTCCTCGGGGGTGAATCAAATGATAAACCTTGCCTACGTGACAACGCAGGGGCAACGTAGTTCGACTGACGGACGTGACATGATGGGATCTAGGTGAAGACCGACATGATGGATGATCCTACATGATGACACAGACCGATCGACAAAGGGAATGAACAATGTAAGCTCAAAGTGGGATACTAAATACCTCAGGATGGGGGATAGGCCAGATGGGTCATCTAATGCTCAATCAATATATACCAAGCGGCCTAGGATGAGATGGGTGAGGACAATAGTGTGGATGAAAGTATAAAATAACTACGATGTTAGGTAGATAATGATTAAGCCCTCTATGGATGATGCCTGCTACTAGGTTTTCTCCATCCATACCAATCCAAGGCACCACCAAGAGGTGGTTTTCACCATAGGATGAACTTATTTTTCTTTACTATTTTTAATTGATTTTTTTATTTTTTTATTTTTTTTATTTTTTTGATTTTTGATTTTTGATTTTTTTGACTTTTTTGACTTTTTTGACTTTTTTGACTTGGTGGGGTTACCGAGTGGATTTAGGTGTAGAACTTCTTCAGATGCATGATATTGATGGGTTCGTCAAGGGGTTCTCCTTCAAGAGTAGTCATCCTATATGCCCCAGATCCATATTTAGCAGCTATGATATAGGGTCCCAACCAATTTGCCTCAAATTTTCCTTTTTTGTCTCGATCTTGCTGAGTGCGTTGGTTTTCCTTAAGAAAAATCTCACCCACCTAGAGTTGTCGAGGACGAACCTTCTTATTGTAATTACATTTGAGGCAATTTTGGTATGCTTGCAGATGATCATAGGGTTTTATTCTTCGTTCATCTAGTAGTTCCAGTTGTGCAAGTCGTGCAACTCGAGCATCTTCTTCACTAATAAGATTCTTCAAAGAAATCCTCAGTGATGGAAGCTCAACTTCAATCGACAAGATGACTTCAGCACCATATACTAAAGAATAGGGGTGGTGCCTATCGGGGTGCGGATGGATGTGCGATATGCCCAAAGAGCAGGATGAATATGGAGGTGTCAATCTCGTCCAATGTTATTAACAACCTTTTTTAGGATACAGATAAGGGTTTTATTGGTTGTTTCTGCCTGACCATTACCCTGGGGGTAATAAGGCATCAACCAACAGTGCTGGATATGGAAGGTGTCGCAGAGGTGTTTAATGGCTTAGTTTTTAAAAGGTTTTCCATTATCAAAGAGGATGGTGGATGGGATACCATATCTGCAAAGAATATGGTATAGGATGAATTTGGAAATCTGAGTACCGGTGATCTGTGAAAGGGGCATTGCTTCCACCCACTTGGTGAAGTACTCAGTGGCGATAATGATGAATGTATGGCCATTGGATGATGGTGGGTAAATCTTGCCAATCAAGTCGAAACCCCACTGAGAAAATGGCCATGGTGCTAGGAGGGGCTGAAAATCTTGTGCTGGGGCATGAATCAAATCTGCATGTTGTTGGCATGGAAAGCACTTCTTCAAAAACTCACAAGCATTGTGTTCCAATGTAGGCTAATAATATCTAGCTCGTAGGATCCTTTTGGCCAAAGCCATACCATTTGAATGAGCTCCACAAATAGTGCCATGTACTTCTGTTAGTGTAGCATGGGCTTCAGTCTCATTCAGACATCTAAGGAGGATTCCATCATACCCACGATAATAAAATGTATCACCAATGATGATGTATCAGGGAGATTGATGAATAAAGGATTTGCGTTGATTACGTGTAAGATCTGGGGGTATAATATTATCATGGAGGTAGGTGTAGATGTCCTGGTACCATGGGGAGGTGAGATCCACAATGTCACACACCATGTCAATCTCAGGGATATCATATGCTGGGATTAAAAGTTCTTCCACAAGGAACTCACATTCTGTTCGGTCTTTAGGCATGTCAAGCAGGGAACCAATAGTGGCCATTGCATCAGCTACTTTATTTCATACCCTAGGAATTTGTTCAAACTATATAGAGGTGAAATATTTCTTGAAATCATCCACCATGCACTTGTAGGGTAATAGCTTATCATCTTTGGTTAGGAACTCATCATTAACCTATCTAATGACTAGCAAAGAATCACCAAAGACTTTCAAATGAGTTATGTACCACTGCTTTGCAATTCTGAGGCTGGTGAGAAGATCTTCGTATTCTGCTATATTGTTGGTACACGGGAATGCTATCCTGAATGATTTTGGAATGTAGTCACCTTGAGGGGTAACTAATAAAATTCCTACCCCCGATCCATTGTGTGTATATAATCCATCAAAATACAGTGTCCACATGGTAGGCTCATCAACAGGGAAGACTTCTTCATCAAGGAATTATGTGATCAATGGATGAGTATCAACTAAAGGAGCTTCTACTAACTGATCTACGATTATCTATCCTTTAATAGCCTTGCATTCCACATATTGTATGTCGAATTCACTTAGGAGCATGACCGACTTGGCCATGCGGCCAGTCAGAGTGGTTCTAGATAACAAATACTTCAATTGATCGATTTTGGCAATTAATTTAACTGGATGGCTAAGCATGTAATGTTAGAATTTCTGTGTGCTGAAGATGAGTACAAGGCAGGTTTTTTCCATGGGGGAGTAGTTTAATTCGTAGCCGACCAATTTCCAACTGATGTAGTAGATTGACCTCTCTTTGGATGATTCATCATGTTGTGCCAACAATGCCCCCAATGCGACTAAAGTGGTGGAGATGTAAAGGAGAGGGGTTTGCCTGGAATAGGTGGCATCAAGATCGGTGGATGAGCTAAATATTCCTTAATTTTATCGAAACCCATCTGACACTGTTGGTTCCATCGGAAGGTGGAATCCTTCTTTAGAAGATGAGTGAATGGCTGACACTTATCTGCTAGTTGGGCTATGAATTGACAGATGGACTGCATCTTCCCTTGGAGGCTTCTTAACTATTTCAGATTGCATGGAGGTGGCATGTCTAGGATAGCCTTTACCTTGGCAGGATCAACCTCAATGCCCCTGCGAGAGACTATGAAACCTAGAAAATTTCCTGACGTGACCCCAAAGACACACTTTTTTGGATTTAGCCGCAACTTGTAATGCTCTAACCACTCAAATATATTTTTCAGGATGGCAGTATGTTCTGCTCGTGTTCTAGATTTTCCTAATAGGTCATCGACATAATCCTCCATGATGATATGTATGAGGTTATGGAAGATGACCGTCATTGCCCTCTGATATGTTGCCCTTGCATTTTTGAGACCAAAGGGCATAACATTGTAACAGAAAGTGCCCCAAGGCATTGTGAAGGCAGTCTTGTGTTGGTCTTCAGGTGCGATTCGAATCTAATTATAACCAAAGAAGCCATCCATAAGGGATAACATCTCATGTCTTGTTGTCAGGTCGACCAACATGCCAATGTTAGGCAGAGGGAAATCATCTTTCAGGCAGGCTTTGTTAAGATCCCTGAAGTCTATGCAGACTCGAATGTCTCCATTTGGTTTGGCAACTGGTACTATATTGGAGATCCACTCAGAGTAGTCAATCGGTCTGATAAAACCCACCTCTAGTAACTTCTCCAATTCCTTCTTGACTAATAATGTGACCTGCGGATGCATCTTACGAAGCTTTTGTTTGACAGGCTTGGCGTCTGGGTGAATGTCTAAGTGATGAACTACTAAGGCGGGGTCTAAGCCTAGCATGTCTGAGTATGACCAACCAAAGTTAATGATTCCCTCTTGGAGTAGCTGCACGATGACTGGATACTCTTACTCTGAGAGTGACTTAGCTACATAGGTGATTTTAGGACTTTCAGCAGTTCCCAGATTAACTTCTTGAGTCTCTTCAATTAGAATAGATGATCGGGCAGATAACTAAGTTCCCATAAGGGGAAGATGAACATCTCCATCTTCCAGTGCCTCTTCGAGGTTTTCGCCATCAGATGCGTCCTTTATTTTTACTTTTTCAAGGTCAGGAACTGCCTCAGGGAGGTTTTCACTAGATGGCTGCTTTTTACTTTTCTTATTCTTATTTTTGCAACTAGAGTGTTCATCCTCCCCCAATCCCATAGCGTTGACATATGTATCCGTAGACATATTGACAGGTGTGCTATTACGAAGGTCCCAATCAATAAGCTCAGGGTGACAAAGGGATAGGCTAATAGTGCAGACGGATAAGCATTCAAACATGGTTGATAGGTCAGTGTGATCAACGTCATCGTATGCACGTATGATGGATTTCTCCTCGGGTATGTCTTCCAATGAGCCATTGTCCACGGCGACACTATTGGAAATATTAGATGATGTTTCAGGGCCTTTCTGCTTTCTATCATACCCAATGCCTATGTTTTTTTGTAGCTGTGACGTATCAATGGGTTGCAACCACCCTTGCTATTCTTTACCTAGGCCCCTACCTTGATAGTTATGTTTTTCCACAAACTTTGTTGGTTGGGGGTACTTTTCCTGAAAATACTCCTTTAGAGGAGTTTCCAGCTGGGGTTCTTCTCGGTAGACCCATTGGCTTATGTCCTCTTCTGGTGCATCTATCTTGACACTTGGGGATCTGAAAGTGGTGGTAGAGATGTTTTTACCACTGAAGGTGACAGTCTTGTCTTCCTTTGGAGTAGCATGCGAAGGTTGACCATACTTGTGTGGTGACAGTGGCATGGTTGCTACACTAAGAGCAATATGCATTTCATATTTGCCACACCCTTTGTCAATGATCTAGACTTTGGTGACCATAGGATCAGTGGCGGAAGATGGAGGGGTTATCATGATGGAGGGTGGATTAGTGAATGATGACTGGGATGCCCCCATTTTAACCCCAGGACAATAGTGTAAATGGGGAAATGATGCTTCTAAAGCATGACAATATTCAAATGGTTGGGGGTCAGCATAAATGGTGACTTCCTGTCCATTGACTGGGAATTTTAGGCACTGATGGTATGTGGAGGGGATGGCTTGCATAGCATGGAGCCACGGATGGCCGAGTAGGAGATTATATGGCAAGTCCAGATCAAGGACATGACAAGTAATGTACTAAACCACAGGTCCCACTTGGATAGGAAGATTGATAATCCTTTCTGAATTCCTTTCTACATTATCATAGGCTTTGATTGTGATGATCTGATTACTTAAATCCACTTGAGTATACCCCACCTATTTTATGAATTTCAGAGTACACAAATTGAGGGCATAGCCATTATCTACCAAGACCCTTTTTATTTTATGGCGAGCAACCACGACTTCGATATGTAAGGGGCGATTATGATTGATATTGATGTTTGGAATATCATTTTGGCTGAAGTGAAGTTGATGAGATAAAGCCAAGTGTCCCACCAAAGCTTGGAATTGCGTGGGGTCGATGTCATTTGGCACACGGGTTTCCTGCAGGGCTCTATTGAGGATTTCTTGATGTACAGGGGAAGACTTAAGTAAATCCAAAATGGAGATATGTGCAGGGATCTTTCCTAAGTGATCAAGGATGTTGTACTAAGAGCTTACAGGAGTTGATTGGGCAAGTGCAGAGGCTACAGGGATAGTGATGCGGGCTCATCATGTAGTAACAGCACATTGAGGGTCTTTGGCTTTGACATGTATCATGGATACATGAGGTTCTACCTACTCAATGTAATGAATAATACCCTCGTAATTAAGGGGTACATTCGTATAGCTCATGTTATTTGTGTTGTTATTTTGAGGATTACTATTGGAGGTGCTCGGGCCTTGATTATGGTTTGGAAAGTCATTTTGATATATCTGTAATTGAGCATTGGACGACGAAGCTTGACCGGGGTTAACCTTGATATCACCTCGATCTATGAGATCTTGGACATAGTTTTTCAGACCCTAACACTTATTCAAAGAGTGTCCTTTTATCTTATGGAACTCACAATATTCATTTTCCCTAAACCATGCGGGCTTAGGTTTGGATTCGTCGAGTGGCTTGGTGACAGGGTACATGATCAGATAGTTGATCTGTAACAGCTTATTGAAGACAATGCTCAAAGGTTCTCCTAATTGAGCATACTAGCATTTGGTGTTCCCTTGGTTATTCTAATTGGACTGTTGGGGAGGATGGGGTGCCCCCTATGGTACAAATATGGTGTTCGGTATGGGTTTTTGTTGTCTCTGGGATGCGTTAGCCACGTGGACATGTTTAGTATCAGTAACACCATCATTTACTGTGTTTTTGTTCTTGTTCCAAAAATGTGGCTTGTCATTGAATGACCTTTCCTTTTCTTGATTATATATTTTGATGTGCCCCTTGGCAACAAGGGCACACTCAAGGATGGGTCCCTTATCTACTACCTCCACGAAGGTGGTGACACAATGTAAGCTAAAGTTATGATCCATGTCAGGATGAGAGTTCTCCACGAAGAGGGTCACCATGTCCTTTTCTTTCAAAGCAGTTTTCATTCAACTTGCTAGCGCACGCCACCTTTGGAGGTAGTTAGTAAAGGTTTGCCCTTCACGTTGTTTTTCTTTGAGGAGGTCCAAGGTATCGGTGTCTTTCTCCAAATTGAAGGAGAAGTAGGAGACAAACTTTTCTGACAGGTCTACAAAAGATTTTATGGTTCCTTTTTCGAGGGTCATGAACCACCCTAGGGTATTGCTTGGCAGACTCCATGGGAACAGATGCAAGAGATAGTTGTCATTGTGGATAACTTCTTGACACTGGGAGTAAAACTCCTGCAAATGGGCCTTAGGATCTTTGTTCCCCTTATATTTTTCAAACTTTGGCATCTCAAAATATTTGGGGAAGGGAATCAATGAGATGGAGGGATCGAACAGATATGGGCATATATCTTCAAACTTGAATGATTGTTTGCTAGTCCCTGCCTGAAGATCTTTCAGAGCGGCTTTGATTTCTAGTATGTCTGCACTGGCTGGTGTGTTGGATGGGTATTGAGGGTAGGACAATTGTGGATTTTGAGATGATGCTTGTAGATGGGCATATGGATAATGAGGAGGTAGTATCCCTTGCTGATGCACCAAGGGACCTTGTTGATAAAGAGGTTGTTGTTGCAAGGTGGGATATGGATTGGTTGGGTAGTTATGGGTGGCGTACTGTTGGGAAGTATGGAGAAGGTGTTGTTGATTGGTTTGTGGATATTGGGGGTGCTGGTGTGACTGTTGCGAGGCCACATAAGATGGTTGTTGTTGATACTATTGTTGGTTATAATAATTGTAATGATGGGGTGGTTGTTGGTGCATTGTTGGTAGCTATGTTGGGCGAGATGGGATGTTATATGGTGGTTGCGCTTGTGGGTGTAAGATGGATGCAAGGAATGGAGATATAGTTGGGGTTGAAGGCCGAGGTTGATTTCATTGTGGTTGATGCCATGGTGGTTGTGTTGAAAATAAAGGATTGACCAATGGTTGTTGTTGAGGTCGAGGTGCGGCTGAGATGTTTTGCGAGGGAGGTTGTTGAGTACTAGTGGGAGCATAGGATTGGGATGTATTTTGTGGAGGGATGTTGGATTGGGGAGGTTGTTGGGGTATGAATGACGATGGTGGAGGATTTTTAGCCCCAGGAGGTGGAGGAAAGGTAGTGAAAGGACTGCCCCCAGTGTTGACAGGAGGTAGATTCGAGGGGGGTGGTGTAGGTAGCATTAGTGGTTGCGGTTGTGAGATGTTTTGTGGCATGCCGTAAGGGAAAGGGTCATTGGGGTCAGTGGTTTGGGGTGTCTCTGTGACCTAGATGATGGGATGCATGGGATTGCCAACGGGATATAGAATAGTGTTGCCGAATTCAGGTTGATGCCAACCTTCTACGGAAGGAACATTGGGGACGTATGAGCTACTTGGGATGTTACGTGAACCTTGGGGTACATTAGGTGTGGAAGTGCCATACTTGGATAAGTCGACACCTGATGGTAGTTTGACACCTTTGTCAATCAAGTGAGCCAAGATTTCCTGGCCATGTTTTTCAAGAAGGCGGTCTATCATTTGCACATTGACTGGGTTACTAAAATGCTCCTCGAATGTGATTTCAGGTTGAATGACCATGTTTTCATCACTGGGAGGTGATGTGTTTTGACTATCTATATTGGATTGTGAGGGATTCTAGCACCATTGTTAGGATCTGATGAGACATTTATTATGTTGTTGGGATCTTGAGGGTTGTTTGATTGGGCATTCTAGGCTTGTTGGTCGGCCATTTTCTTTGCCTATGATCAAGTCTGAATGGGCATGCAAGATGATGAGATGAACCAAGATATTAGGAAGACTTTGATGATGAAATATTGATTTGATTTGATGGGAGATTAGCTAATGACGATCGGTCAGACCGACGTGGATTGATTTGATGAAATCGGATTGGATTGATTGGTAGACACTGGATTAATCTAGATTTTGGATTTTGATCCAGATAGATTTGATGATGTGGGGGTTGGATCGCTCTGATGATTAGGATTGATTTGATGATAAATATGATGAAGACCAAAATCCACAACCAAGTTTAAGAAGGATCCTTGGTAACACTAGGTGTTGATTGACAGGTAGATGTATGATAACCACACCAAATCCAACTTGAGATAGAAGTGGATTGATTGGGTCAAGAAGGATGACTAACTTAAGATGGATAGCAATCCTAAGTCAGTTACGATGATCATGATTAGGGATGAACACCTAGATCAACTCGGATGACTACTCCAACGAGGCTTATATGGAATAGCGGAGATCAGAGATGAAAGCGGATTCAGGATGGATGGGGAGCATCTCAGGACAGATGAATGATTCTTGGAATGAAGGAATAGGAACTCAGAACAAGCAAAAGAGTGCTCAGAATGAATGACTCTCAGAACAAGGGGATGAAGACTCAGAATGGATGTTCAGATGTTTGTTTAGGATGGTGAATGGTTGTATAATTGTTCAAAACGGAGAGACAAGGGATGCCAAGTGATAATATAGGCTGGCCAAAGGTTAGGTCTACCATAGCATAAGGTCAGGTCCACCACAGCATAAGGTCAGGTCTGCCATAGCATAAGGTTAGGTCCGCCATAGCATGAGGTCAGGTCTGCCACAGCATGAGGTCAGGTCCGCCACAGCATGAGGTCAGGTCTGCCAAAGGATGGGGTCAGGTTTGCCAAAGGATAAGTTTAAGCATGATTTTTTTGATGGATGAGTAAGGAAAAGGACCCAAAATATAAAAAACACTGATAAAAAGATTTGGCTAAACTAAAAATGACTAGTTTTGCATGAGAAAGACAATTCAGATAGCACAACCCTAAGATTAGTAGAAATGGGTATGGCCAACAAAGTCTTCTACTCTAGGATGAACATGGTTGCTAAGGAGTCCTCGATATACACCTAGTACGTGAGGCCCAAACCGTGAACACCAACCCGTTACAAGTGTGAGTTGTTAACCTTAGTGAGATACTAAAGGCTCAGACCAACTCTTCACGTCATCCCGACGCTTCGCCAATTACAACATGGTTGGATTGAGGTACAACTTTCACTCTCCCCACTTTATATACCCCGCCAGTATGCGTGGTTGGAATCATCCCTTGGGGTGATGAAATCCCCAAGCAGGTCCTGCTAAGAAAATGAAAATAGGGTGACTCAAAGGACTTGGAAAGCTATGATTTCTCATCACCCAAGATCACCAAATGGCACAAGGGGATTGCATACATCAAATATCCTTCCACAAGCATGCCAAATAAGGTTTGTTGACCCCTCTAATTAAACTATGTGCCTAATTTACCAAAGAACAATTGGTAAAAACTTGAAATTTCACCTTCGGGAGGTCAGGTCCACCACCGGAGGATCAAGTCCACCACCGGAAGGTCAAGTCCGCCACCGGAAGGTCAGGTCCACCACCAGAGAGGTCAAGTCTGCCACCGGAGGTCAGTTCTTCCAACAGAGAGGTTGGGTCTACCACCAGAAGGTCAAGTCCACCACCTGAAGGTCAAGTCCACCAACGGAAGGTCAGGTCTACCACCGGAGGTCAATTTTTCCAACAGAGAGGTCAGGTTCGCCACCGGAAGGTCCTCCACCAGAAGGTCAAGTCCACCACCGGAAGGTCAGGTCCACCGTCGGAGGTCAATTCTGCCAATACAGAGGTCAAGTCCGCCACTGGAAGGTCAGGTCCGCCACTGGAAGGTCAAGTCTGCCACTGGAGAGGTTAGGTCCACCACTGGAAGGTCAAGTCCACCACTCTATAACTTGAACCTACAAAAATTCCAAAAACAACAAATGTGAAAAAAAAGACTAGTTTGTGGGTCCCACCGGGCGTGCTAGAAATGTGATAGGTCGAATATATGCGTTAGAAAATGAGCAACAAACTAAAGAGTGCAAATAAACACCAAAACAACCTACACCTCAAGATTAGCCTAAGTTGGAATCAACACAAGATAAAAACAACAAATGGAACTTTATACCTTGTGTCAAATTGATCCTTTGGTTGGCCCTTCGATCTTTGATGTGTATGCTCCTTGGATGGCAAGATATGCAAACTAGATGATGACGTGAGGATGGATGGAAATGGATGAAAGCATGAAAATGGCTAAGTGTAGATTGAGAAAAAAAATTGCAAGAGTTTGGTTAGCAAAATGATCTCCCTTAAATGAGAGAAAAGAGGGGGTATTTATAGGAATTTTGAGAATTCCTAGAAGAAATGGACGGCCAAGATTGAGCCACCAATGATCAAGATGTAGGGCTAAGGTGAGTTGAGAACTCACAAGCCCTCACATCTTGACATGTGGCATGTGATATAGCCCTAAAAGGTGAAGTGGACATGAGGTGGAAGGATAGTACATGACATGGAGGGGGTACAAAGTACCTTAGGAATTGGACAAGATCTCCTCACAAAGGAGGTGCTTGTCCCCATGTGAGTGATAGGACATGTGAGGAATTAAAAATTCCTCAAATATCCTCATGGGGAGAGGGGAAAGAATAAAGAATAAAGAGAGACATGTGGGAAGAAGTGAAGGAATTAAAAATTCCTTTTGAGTGCATTGGAGGATTAAAAGGTGAATTAAAAATTCACATGGGGAAGTGGAGTGCCTTGCCCAAAAGGAGAAAGCCTTTAATAAGTTTGACTTAAGCACACATTCCATAAATGGGAAGAGGATTAGGTTGGTCTAATCGTATGATTAAGGTTGTGCAAGTACTTAATTAGATGGACTAATGACTTATTAGAAGCAAGTGGGAGATTATGGAGGATGTGACCCTAATGATGATTAGGGGTGTGCATATGTTAACAATAGTTAATTAGAGGAAGATGAAAGAGTTAAGATGGATTAGAGACCAACTTGCAAAAGTTGGAGGATGTGACAATGAGAGAGAAAAGAGGAATTAAAAAATGAATTTTAATTCCAAAAGGGGAATATGAATAAATTAAATAAAATGGTGTATCTATTTAATTTAGAGGAGGAAGAGGGGTAAAGTATTTATTAAATTAAATACTTTATGAACCCTGTGTAAGATGCAAGGTATTAATTAACACAAATGATTTAATTAATATTAACAGAGGGGATAAGCAACTGGATGAATAATGAGACATCTTTGATCATATGGATGTGGTCAAATTAGATGTCTACACCACCAATCTAAATTATACTTTACTTTGAATTTAATAAGTAATTATTATTCATTTTCTATTCAAATTATGACTAAAGTCCTGATTGATAGACTTATTGAAAAATATCTATAACTTTCAAATGATATCACTTTTTTTGAATCTAAAACATGTGTCACATTCTATGCTTCACATACTATAGGATTAAAAAAAGAAAAATTTAATTTCATGAAGTTTTGACTAGGTTAAGGTGGTCAGACATACGAGTTTTTTATATTTTTTAAAAGTTGTAATAAAAAATTCATAATTAATTATTTATTAGGAAAAAAATTACAAAAAAATATGTATCACATCGAGACATGAATCCTCTACTTATATCTAAAATCTTATAAAAAAATATTATAATTTTATTGTGGTTAGGGTGGTCAGACAAACACCTACTTCTTATTTTTTCCCTAAAATTTAAGTACTCTGCATTGAAATTTCAAATTTTCACCAAATAGATTTTTTAAAACAAACCTAGTAGTTTAGAAACTACTTTCAATTTCCTACAGATTATATTCTTATGTATTTTTGAAATAATATAGATAACTCATTCAAATTTTTATGTCAAGTTGCCTAACTCTAATTTTTTTGATTTTTTTGCCACTTAAAGGCCTATTTTTTCCATGATGATCTTGCACATACCCTGTCATAATCTTACATCTCGCCTAAAGTCCAAAAATCCTACATGAAAAATTGATCACATCATAGCAACAACTCTTTACCACAAGGAATCTCATGGCACTCTATTGCGATGTGCGTATTTTGATAAGGCCAACTCTACTATCAAAAATTATCACAATGACATCGATCAGTTGTATACAAGTGCTACAATCTTGACAAGACAACTCCTTCAGCAAGGTCATTATTGGAATATCATGGCACCAGTCTCTACATCGGCACCGTCAGTGGAATCAGAATAGTCAGTGGTCATCTAAAGCATCCAAGTTATCCACAATATCAAAAACACAAAAAAAATCAAAAAAAATTGAAAAAATCAAAAAAATTGTCACCCTGATGAAAACCTGGCAAACAGGCGTCTTGGTGACCCCAAAAAATTCAAAAAGTCAAGAAAATAGTAAATAGAAAAAATTTCATCTAATGGTGAAAACTTGGCAAATAGGCATCATGTGTAAAATAAATCGTCTATGTGGAATTTTATACTTGGGGGCAAGTCATTTCATTTTCCCATGCCTTCCTCATGACATTAATGTCCATCTAAGCCCTATCATTTCCACACATTTTTTTTCCACCTACCTTGTTCTTGACATAAAACTGGCACACATAAATCATGCTTTGGGACAACTCGTGACATGTCTATCCTTCGGTCATACACTATTCACGAAATTTCATGTCATTACTTTCAAAACCTCATTATCATTATGTGACATAGTCCTTGAAAATCATATAACAATTCCATTAGTCTCATGTCTCCTATATTTTACCAAGGCCACCCCCTATCCTTTCATGCCTGTCACCTATCTTGGATTTCCCTTGTCAAACAGTTTAAGGATAATCATCATCCCATCTAATCCTAACCAAGTCATTCTAAATGCAACGAGTCTAATCCATACAAGAACATTATCCATAATTTTACTTGACTGCATTCTTGGCCCGGCTGTAGACCTCCATACTTTCATCACATTATTGTCATTGTCCTCACGTTGTTTCTGAATGCGTCCTTCCCACATCAAACAATGTTGTCATCACCTTTCAATTTGTATTCAGCTTGACTAGGGGCACAATCATGTTTTTCCTTGAATTCTCATGTGTAGGCATCAGTCATATGCATTTGCCACGATCCTCTTAAACGTCAAAATCCAAAAAAATCATAAAACAAAAAAAGACAAAAAAATCATAAAATGTCCTGAAGAAAGACCTAAAAATCATAAAACGTCCTGAAGAAAAACACAAAAACATCCAAATCAATGTCAAAATCCCAAAAATGGAGTCAAATTCAGTCATTTCAATTAGTCTGTGTCATTGTTGAACTACGTTGTCTCTGTGTATTTGCTACGTAGGCAAGGCCATTAGTTGATGAGTCCCCGCGACATTAGGTCAGTCCTTTTAGGTTGGTCCAAATAAAATCATGGCATTTGTCACAATCATCACATTGGTCAAATAAGTCAAACATAGTCAAACTTAGACACAAGACAGTCATTCGAAATGTCAATGTCAAAATTGGTCAAAATCAGACAGCACAGTCCTATCAATCATATAGTCAACATCAGTCAACTTGCCAAAACATATTACTCAAAACAATGTCAATCTCGTCACTCTTTGGTCCTCTTCGAGATGTGTCCTTCTTGGAGTTAGACCTCGCCAAAATGTCCTTTGCCTTTTTTAGGATGTGTCCTTCCTGACAATAGGCCCCATCAAACTGTCAACACCATCAAATTGGAAAAACCCTTAAACTATCCAAACTATCAAATTGACAGGAAATCAATCTTTGGAAAACAAACATTGGAAAACAAAATAAAATGGCTATTAATCTTTCTGGTATATCTTGTCTTATCTTTTGACTATCTTGGCTATTTTGTCTTATATTTTTACTATCTTGTCTTTTGGTCATGTTACTAGCTACCTCGAAGATATCCCATAAAGGATTTAGAGGTGTGATGACGTCTCCTGGCCTACTTTATTTTCTTTGACTGCTGTCTATGGATTGTCCATACAAAAAGACTGGGGCAACTTCGCCCTTAGTATGAGTTAGGACATTCCTTGTTTGTGACTGTCTTTTTTTCAAGTGGATGACCTTGCACACCTTAGTCTACGTCATATCATGGTGCTTGTTGTCCATTTGTGCCATTTTTACCGCCCAATGATGATTAAGAGCAATAATAATTAAATTCTTATGCTAAAGTTCTGAAGGATTTGGTCTAGGAACTAACATGCATCTTCTTCTATCTTGTCATCTTCTCTCTCTCATCTCATATAGGCATTGCATCCATATCATCATCCATTTCTTTTGCACTAACATTTCTTTCTCTCTCTATATTCTAGTCTTCTCATCAATTTCGAGAGCACACCCATGTTCTTGGAACCTGTCTCTCCTCTCGAGGGGGCATACCATAACCCTCCTCGTCACTCTTCCTCATCTTATTTTGCACTCAGGCATATTTTTGACTTATTTTCTTTGTCACAATGCGACATGCTACATTATGACAAAGAGGGGCAAAATGTAGACACTTAAAAATGACCTAGGCCTGCAAGCTTCATTTTTACCACTTTCGTCCTAGCATAATTATGACATTTAATTATGTCTTTGGTCCACATTCGACTATTGATTAAATAATTCATAATTATTTAATCAATTCATGTCCTTTTATTCTTCATGATTATTAAATAAATAAATTCTATTTATTTATTAAATATGTCACTAATTCTCTCAGTCTCCCTATAATTAAATAAATTTCTAAATTTGTTTAATTATCCTTATTCATTAATTCTTCCTAATTATTAAATAAATAAATTACATTTATTTATTTAATATGTCACTAATTGTCTTAATTAAATAAATTGATTAATTTATTTAATTAATTAATCTTATTTGCTAAATTAAATAATTATTTTTAATTATTTAATTGTCAAAATTAATATTCCTCTCATTTTAAATAAATGAAATTATTTAAAATGTCATCACTTTCTTAACTGTTAGTCCATTTTTTGTAAATAATCTGAAAAAGATTATTTATTGTCTCACAAAATCATTATTTTGAATTAATTTAATTCAAAATAGTAACTAATGTTCCAAAAATCAAGTAATTGGGCAGATTCTTGATTTTCCAAATTTGATCTTCAATCCAACTCTTATCTTCTTGATTTTTCGAATCTCACAAATTAGGCAGTCTTTATCTTCTTGATTTTCAAAATTCTTTATTTTCTAAATTGATTATCTCATTTATTCTCCACCACCGATTTGATTTTCTCAAATGACATCTCGACCACTCACTTAAGGATTTTTCCCTAACCCTGATTAGAGATTGTCAAATTAAATCTTGTCCGCTAATTTTAGGTCTTTGTCAAAAATCAATCTCGTCCGTCTATTCAAAATGGCATTTTCTATAAAATGCTATTTTGCTCTCATTTCTACATTACGCACATAGATTACAATATTCTGGCATATTAATTCTTAGATTAATTTGGCATTTTAGAGTCATTTTTATCATAGTCATTTAGGCACGGGCATTAGACATTGGTGCAAATCCTTCAAAGCTTCGTGTAGGACATAGACATTTATTTGCAGATTGCTCGCTTGTCAAATCTGAGGGCAACATGTCAACCAGCAAGCAAGGAGGTGTTACAAAGGTGAATCATGGAGGTTGCAACAACTATTTGGTATACTTGTTTCATTTGCGTTTGCTTCCTTTGTTCTTTGTAATTACTTTGGGTTTTGTCTTTCGCATTGATTTGATAACTTGAATCTAATCCAAAAATAAATCCATTGATAGATGGTCAACTAGAATTTTTCCTAGTTATTTTCTAGGAGCTAATTTTTTTTTAGATAGCAATCTTTGCTAAATATCTAAAGGTAATTAATGTGGTAGTTGGAAAGTAATGAGCAAAGACCACCATGCCCTAATTAAAGATCTACAATCAGATTGTGAGCTATCAAATTCGAACATTTGGTAGAAATTACTTTTGGAATGTGGCGAAGGTTCTCTCTTTTTTTTAGCTATAATTGGGAGGCGGCAACAGAAGGACGAGGTTCAAAGTTCCAATTTCTTTTTCTCAAGAAAATGTTTTTTTAGTTTTATTTAGGCATAGAAGTGTTTTTAGAAGTAATTGGCAGAAAAATTCTTTTCTGTAGCATGTTATATTGTTTTAACTCAAACTATTATCAGATTAGCATATGACCTTTGTTTTCTAAGTTCATTTGATATTCAACCATGAACTATTTGGAAGAAATCTTTGAGACTATGCATGTTATGGCCTTGATCAAGTTCCTTCTTTATGCTTTCATTCAAAATGAAACATTGTGTTAAGTTGAATTTAAGTAGTTTGAGTAGTTGATTTCCATGTTCTAGGCTTATATGGTATGATAATAAATTGTGGAAATTGGATTATGTTTGTTGAACTTCTCTATTTTCCTAAAGGGTTGTTTTTTTTTCACATTATGATGTAAGAAGAGAAAGAGTTTATGCAATTTCAAAATGTTTTTCTGTTAACCTTGGAAATATTTATACTTGATCGGACCTTAATGAACACTTCCCATAGCGAGATTTGGAAGACTGCACTATGCTTGTATTTAGTCTTTGTTGTTCATTCTCTTCCAACAATGAAGGGTTGTGGCATTTTGTTTCTAATATATCTTTCATAGGAAATATTGGGTTTGAGATGTTGTAAATCTTTGGTGCATCACCATTTTAATGTTTTACATTTACATTTCCTTTTACCCTTTTCTACAAAACTTAGAGAAGGTCCAGATTTTTATAAAAATCCTGGGGGTATTCAGTGAGGTACAAATTGATCCCCCACTCGTTGAATTTCCCATAGGGATTTCAGAGAGGCACAAGCTTTGATGATCAACAATATGCATGAATTTTTGTACTTTGATGGAAAAGTGATTGGTACAGGGGTCACTCTTCTATAGATATGGTCCTGGGAGAACATTTTCATGCTCTAACCAATTTTCTACATGGCAATTGTGAAGCTAGATGATCTAGTTGTCTAGAGGTACAAAGGTTCCATCACTCTACAACATATAAGGAATCTCGATATTCCTTACTGGAATTAAGTGATTAATGATATGATAGTGTTCAGATGGCAGTTGTGGCTTTAGATGCCAACATGTTATGATGATGTACATTTGTTATTCTTTATTTGATATACCAACTAAATGTAAGGTCGTGAGTATAGCATGATTGAGAGGTACCTACTCGATAGAGATGCTAAATAGTTTTCAAGAGGTAGGATAGGCTGGATGATGCATATACATCTAGTTTTTCCTAATCAGCATGAGACATGGCATGGAAACATACGATACCAACTGATGAGGTTATTGAGGGCTTCATATAGTTGGTTGTGAGGCCATAGGCCTATGATTAGGGATAGGAAAATGCATAGACAATTCCTTCATATGATGCATGGTTCAAACCCCCTCCCAGACTGGCAGATCTAGTTGGTATACCTCAACAAGGAAGGTTGAGAAGGATGGGTGTAGGTAGAGGTCGAGGCCAGCCATAGGATGGACAAGGTAGGGGATAGGGCAAGGGTCGAGATGGTCAAGGTAGAGGACAGGATGGCCAAGATGGCCAACATCATAATGGAAAGGTCCTAGGTGCACCACAATTGCATCAACAATCACCTCAGTAGCCACCCATATATCATCAACCACCTCAAAAGCCACTGTCATAGCTAGATCATCATGATGCACATATTTAATAGTTACAATAGCAGCTAAAGGTGGTCACAACTGAGTGATATTAGACTTGGTAGTAGGTATAGGTAGTAATAGGTAAGAGAGACTAGGCCCTATAGTACGTACAAGCAGTCATAGCTAAGAGGTATTAGGAGAATCAGTTCAGACAAACCTCAAATATGCAGTTGGCATAGGAGGTCAGACGATGATAGTAGTTAGAGGCTATGATAGCTATAACACAAGGATGAATAGTTTATGCCCGTTTATACAAAGAGTCAATGACTAAGGCTACATATTATTGAATCCACTATCATTGAGATGTCCCTACAATGATGAGGTAACCTATTTTTTCATAGAGGATTGGAGCACATCCTTGAGCTGAGGATCAACCATTAGAGAGATAGCCTAGTGAGGGGAGTAGCCATTAGGTCTAGTTGGCCTTTAGAAACTTTTTTATTATTCGTCTGAATGTTAATACATATATATATTCATGGGCTCATTTTTTATTGCCTCATGGATATTGTACTCTTGATGGATATACACACACTAATTCATATATTGTACCATGTCAATCATGTTTTGATATATATATATATATATATATATATATGATATTATACAGATTCATGGTGTAATGTGTTCTTTATTTCATGTGCATGAATGTATGGATGCATATGATGTTGATACGATGTGATATGCTTATGCATTATGATTATGTTTATGTGATATGCGATGGATGGATGCACATATCTTTCAGTATCTTTTCACATGATATGTAGATATTAAGCTTATGTAAATGATATGAATGCATTTCTTTTTGTGTATTTTTCTATGCAATTTATGAGATGGTGATGTATGGCTATGGATATATGGATAATGCAGTTTTTCATGCTCTACGATATGACGTATGTTTCTCATATGTATGCAATGATTTAAGATGCTTAGAGAAATGAATCTATATTATTCAACACAACTTAAATTATAATGATGTTGCAATGAAATATGTTTGATCATATTTATGGGGTGCTATTATTATGCAAGATGTATGTATGTTGAAGCTTTGTGGATGCAGGATGGATGCACTGATGATGTTTTTTATTGACTATCATGATACCAGGTTAGCATAGAGAGAAGATAGAAGAAATGAGATGAATGATTTAACCATATATTTTGATGATAAAGTCCTAACAAGTCTTTGATTCATCGATAATTTATTAGAGATGGTGACGAGAGATGAATGATGATGATTTTCTCATATCTTGGGATTAGGATTTTTTCCATTCCTTATCGCTTGATATAACACATAGAACAATGCATCTATGTTTTGATAACTAGGATGATGTTGTATATAGTGTAATGGAATTTAACTATGCAAATAGATAGGATAGTTCTTGTTCACACCTTGACATACAGAAACCTCGTTAGAATGTAGCTTATAAGTTTAGAATATATTGGACCAAAGCATACACAATAGTAAACAGTCTACTCCAAAAAAACTCCCTACACACAACTAAGCAAGTATGCGCCAATATTATTTTACAAGAATACCCGCAAGCACAAAAAAAAAAAAATAATGATCAATGCCTCATTCCTTTCTCTCTAAGTATTTTTGATACACATCATTGAGAGGTTCTCACAATGGGTCATTATGATAAATTAGAAGAAAAGATCAAAAACAAGTGTTATCTATATCTCTTTCCAGTTCAATTTAGCTAAGTTAATTTCTAATGTTAATTCCATCACAGGAAGGATACATCCTAGGGCATGTTGATCAAGTGGTTTTGATTAGGATGAGGTTTATGATTTAAGCTATTGATATAAACTTCATTCACCTGCTTAAGTATGATCTAGACTTTATATTTTGGCACTTAGGTTCTCACTTTATGACTTTTGATACTCACTTTCTATTTTTTTTTCCAAAGGTTGAAGGTGATCATTGACTTATCATGGGTGAAGGTTTATTGTGGGTACAAGCAAAATGGGATGGGTGATTTTGCATTTTCTTGAATATTTCAATGTTTTTGGTATTTTGAAAATGTTTTTGAGGGTATTTTTGATATATATTTTAAGTTTATATGGATTTTTTGTTTTTCAATTATTTTGAGGTGGTTTGGGGTTTTCCAATGTTTTTTTGCTTTTCTAAGTTTTCCAATGTTTTTGGATTTTCAGAGATTTTGAAAGCTTTTGGGTTTAAAGAGGCTTTGAATGTTTAGGGATTTTCTAAGTTTCAACCAAGAACCTAACCTAAAAGACTATCCTAGGGGCCTTGGGGGCTAATCAAAGATTAGAATTGCATATGTTATACATGTAGAGACCACGTAGTTTGACTGACTTGACTTATTGACAATGAGATATGAACACTTGATGGAATCTTAGTTTATTATGATAGACTCCTAAAGGACTAACCTAAGGTGTCTTGAGGGCACATCAATGATTTACTTTCCTACATTCAAGCTCAGAGACTCATAGTTCGACCTGGTCGTGTTTTTGGATATTTGATGTTTTGACCTTATTAGGGATTTTTGATGTGTTTTGGATATTTTGGATTTTGAATTTACAAGTTTTGAATGTTTTTGGATTTTAGTTGTACAAGAATTTTGAATGTTTTTGGATTTTATAATGAATTTTTTATGAATTTTTTGATGATTTTTTATGAGATTTCCAATAATCTTATGATAATCAAGAATCTGATGTGAGCCATAATGAATTGCCCCTAGCATGATTTAATAGACTAGCTCAATATAGGCAGTACATGCTAACCTAAGGAATATGCCAAGTAGCACTAAGGGGATACACTACTTCACAATATCAATCTATGATATGGACATAAATGGGTGATGGAAATGTATGTGTAGGATCTTGATGGGACAAAAAGTGGTGATGTGATGGGTATGTGTAGGGTATATGGCTGATGACTTTTTTTTTACCCAAAATTAATCAAATGGAAAGGTTTTTTAAAAGAGATTCTCAGCTTTCCACCAACATAAATTTTGATTTACTTTCAATTTAATAAATAATTATTATTCATTTTCAATTTGAATTATGACTAAACTCTTGATTGATAGGCTGATTGAAAAGCATATCTGTAGCTTTCAAATGGTATCACAGTTTTTGAATCTAAAACAAGTGTCACATTCTATGCTTTGCATACTATAGGATTTTTAAAAATTGAATTTCATGAATTTTTTACCAAGTTAAGGTGGTTAGACATACAATTTTTTATATTTTTAAAGAGTTGTAATAAAAAAATCATAATTAATTATTTACTTAGAAAACAATTACAAAAAAATATGCATCACATCAAGACATGAGTCTTCTACCTATATTGAAAATATTATAAAAATATTATCATTTTATTGTGGTTAGGGTGGTTAGACAGACACCTACTTCTTATTTTTTCCCTAAAATTTAAGTACTATTGCATTGAAATTTCAATTTTTCACCAAATAGATTTAAAAAAAAAAAAACTTGCAGTTTAGAAATTACATTCAATTTGGTATAGATTATATTCTTACATATTTTTGAAATAATATAGATAACTTATTCAAATTTTTATGTCAAGTTGCATAACTTTGATTTTTCTGAATTTTTTGCCACTCAAGGGCCTATTTTTTCCATCATGATCCTACACATACCCAGAATAATTAGGACAAATGATGCAATGGATGGATGGTGATGCAAAGAATGATAGGATAAAGAGCCAAAGATAGATGGAGGTGCTTTGTTTATGCGAGGAACCTATTTTCCAAGTTTTCACAAAGGTACTTGCCTAAAGTGAGACATTTTTCGTTTTCACTATAGAACAATTATTTTTCTTTACTTTTCCAATCCTTTTTTTTTTGGATTTTTTATCATTTTTTGATTTTTTTGTATTTTCAAATTTAAACCCTTCAAGACTAGGCATAAAACTTTTTAACATCCAAGCTGTTGGTTGGTTCCTGTAAGGATTGACCTTTAGGAGTTGATAATTGGTATGCTTATGATCCATAACTTCTTGTGATTATAAAGAGACCCAACCAGTTAGCCTCAAACTTTCCTTTACTATCCTTATCTGGAAGATTTTTCTAATTCTAATTTAGGACAAGATCCCCTACCTAGAAAGACTGACACTTGATCTTCTTGTTAAATCTCTATTTTAGTTGGTTTTTATATAATTGCAAGTGATTGAGGGCCTCAAGACAACGCTCATCCAAGAGTTCTAGCTCATTCAGTCAGGATTCTCTATATTCTTCATTAGTGATTAGATTCTGCAGTGACACTCATAGTTATATTAGCTCAACCTCAATAGGAAAGATGGATTCTAATATATAGACCAAGGAGAAAGGGGTTGCACCTGTAGGCGTGTGGATACTGGTTCAATAGGCCTAGAGGGTGGGATTCAACTGTAGATTCCATTCATGGCCAATTTCATTGATCATTTTCTTGAGGATTTTTAGGATGGTCTTGTTCGTAGCCTCAACTTGATCGTTACTGTGGGGGTAATATGGGGTAGAGATTTGGTGTCGGATGTTGAATCTTTAACATAGATCTTTCACATCCTAATTCTTGAAGGGTGTTCTGTTGTCTAAGATTGTGATAGTAAAGGAACACCATAACGAAAGCTTAGGTAATTCAAGATAAACTTGGAAATTTTCTTCCCCATTATGTAGGTCACAAGAATGGCTTTGAACGACTTGGTAAAGTACTCAGTTGATTTTATGATAAACTTATTACCATTTGATGAGGTTGGAATGATTTTTTCTATGAGGTCAAAGCCCCACTATGATAAAGGCCAAGGTGTGACCATTGGTTGCAACTCCTAAGCTGGAGCATGAATTAGATCTCCATGTTGTTAACACTAGACACATTTTTGCACATACTAATGGGCTTATCTTTCCATGGTTTTCCAATAATACCTCATCCTCAATAGTTTCTTAGCTAAAGTCATACCACTAGAATGGGAACCACATATACAATTGTGTACTTCTATTAAAGCAGTCAAGGCTTCCTCTTGGTTAAGACATCATAGTAATGTCCCTTCAATACTATGGTAGTATAAGGTATCACCTAAGATCATGAATTGAGATGCCCTTTCGACAAAGGTTTTTTTAAGATTGGAGGTGATATCAGACTGGAGGGTTCCTCTGTTAAGGTAGATGAATATATCATGATACCACAGACATCTAGGACCATCAATGACACACATGAATTTGGATTCAAGGATTTCAAAAGTTGGTATGAGGTGTTCAACCAAGAATTCACATTTAAGGACATTGTGTGACATGTCTAACAATGATCCAATTGTTGCCATAGCATCTGCCACTCAGTTGTTCATACAAGGAATATATTCAAAAGTTATTTCTATGAAAAATTCTTTGAAATTGTCTACCATCTTCTTGTAACTTGGAGTGAGTTTTCCATCCTTAGTTTGGTAATCATCATTGACTTGGTTGATAACTAGTTGTGAGTCTCCATAGACATTCATCTCTTGATTCTACCATTGAACTATTATCATTAGACCTATGATTAGGGATTCGTACTTAGCAATGTTGTTGGTACACAAGAATGATATCTTCTATGACTTTGGGAAGCAATCACCTTGAGGGGTGATAAAAAGAATACTTTCCCCTAAACCATGCTAGGTGAATGATCCATAAAATTATATTTTCCATTGATTAGTTAGGTTGACAAGGAAAAATGATTTGTCAAGGAATTCAAATATCAATTGATTGTCTACATAGATGGGTGCCTCTACCAGTTCATCTATGATCACTCGTCCTTTGATTTCCCTACGGTCCACATACTTTATGTCAAATTTAGTTAATATCATTACCCATTTTTCCATTTTCCTAGTGAGAGTTGCTTTGGATAACAAGTATTTCAATGGGTCAATCTTTGTAATAAGCTTGACTTGATGCAATAGCATGTAATGTCTAAAATTTTGTGAAGAAAAAACTATTGCTAAGCATGCTTTCTTAGTGAATGAATAGTTCATTTCATAGCCTACCAAGGTCTTGTTGATGTAATAAATATCCATTTCCTTTCCATCTTCATCATGTTGAGTTAGGAGAGAACCTAGTGTTGTTGATGTTGCTACAATATGCATAATCAATGGTTTGTTCATTATTGGTATCATGAGTAATGGAGGTGTGAATAGATAGTTTTCGATCTAATGGAAATATTTATCACACTTCTCATCCCACTTGTAGGTTATTCCTTTATGGAGAAGATGTGAAAAATGATGGATTTTCAATAATAACTATGCTATGAACCTTTTGATGGACTACAATCTTCCTTGTAACCGACTCATTTGCTTCAATGTTTGTGGAGGCTCCATGTCTAGGATGGATTTTACCTTTGTGTGATCAATCTCTATTCCTTTCTGTGATACAATGTAGTGAAGAAGCTTTCCTAATGTAACCCTGAAAAAACACTTTTTTGGATTCATTCATACCTTGTACTCTTCAAGCCTATCTAAGATGGGTCCTAAGAATTCTATGAGCTCAATCCTTTTCTTTGATCTTTCCAAAATATCATCCACATAATCTTTGACTATTTTTTGGATCTTGTCATGAAAGATGAGGATCATTTCTCTTTAATAGGTCTCTCCTGCATTCTTTAGCCCAAATGGTATCATTTTCCAGCAATATGTCCCCCATGGATGAGTGAATGCAGTTTTGCGTTGATCCTCCTTAGCGGTCATGATCTGATTATAGCCTAAAAACCATCCATGACTGATAGCATTTCATTCCCTTCTATTAAGTCCATGATGAGGTTAATGTTAGGAAGAGGGAAATCATCCTTTGGGCATGCCTTGTTTAAGTCTCTAAAATTTGTGCATTTACTTATGCCTCTAGTGGGTTTAGAGATTGTTACTAGGTTGGAAACCCACTTAAGATAATCTATTAGTTGGATAAATCCAATGTCGAGAAGCTTTTGTAACTCGAGTTTCATAAAAATTGTTATCTGAGGGTGCATCTTAATTTCTACTTTAGTTATTTAGCTTCATGATAGACTGCTAAATGATGCACAACTACTTCTAGATCGAGCACTGACATTTCTATGTATGACCATGGAAAGATAGCTCTTCACTCTTTCAAGAACCCTGTTAGGTTTCATAGTGTAGGAAAATGCATGCCCTTTCATTTTATCACTTATTTGGGCCTTCCTTGCTTTATTTATCCCTATTTATGTCTTAATTGGTCCTATTTTTCATCCACAAGCCTAATAAATTATATTTTTTCATGGTCAATCCTGACAAACATCATAGGATAAAATAATAATTTAATGATTTTTGCTATGTGTCTTCAATTTTTGGACAGTGAATAATAAGAAACCTAAGGCATATTTTTCCTCTAAAGGTCTTGGGACCTTAATTTAAAGGCACCTTAAAAGGCCCCTTTTTGGAGTATGTGCCCAAAACTTCAACCCTTGAGACTAAGACACCACTTGGGGCATCTTAGTCCTCAATTTATTTTCAGGATTTAGCCTCCTTTAATTAATGAATTCCTATTTCAGCTTTTTGTGGTGTAATTTTGGGATATTAAGCATGGATAAGTATAAATACAAGGTTATTTCACTCATTTCTCACCAGGAAATTTGAATGAGAATTCCTAATAGCATAATTGAGTTTACAAGAGCATTCAAGAGCAATTCATCAAGCTTTTTGAGATATCATCAAGGTTCAAGTGTCATGTCAAAGATATTCTTGCATCATGTGTGTTTTTGAGCTAACATTTGCAATGTAGGGTTTTGATTCAAGCAAGCAATTCAAGTTAAGATCTATCAAGCATTCATTCAATTAGAGATCTGCATTCCAACAATCCTCTTCATACAAGTTTGCAAATTTCATAACAAGAGTTTGGTGAGTTATAACATAGCACTTTGTTCATTCATCATTTCCCTCCATTTATTCATTTCATTCCAAGGTGTAATTACCAACAAGGGCAAACCCCCATTTACTAACTGTAGACACCTAAGATTGGTCTAGAGAATCTAATTAATTAAATATGACTTATTTGATTAATTAATCTTAAATTCATCTACTTAATAAATAAATGGAAATATTTATTTATTGGTTTGGAGAATCTAATTAATTAAATACGACTTATTTGATTAATTAATCTTAAATTAATCTACTTAATAAATAAATGAAATTATTTATTTATATTAAGTTCATTATTAATTCTTCTATTTCTCTCCTAATTAAATAAACAAAATTAAAAACTTTGTTTTATTCAATTATTATCATTTTTCATCATATTATTTCTCTCTTAATTAAATAAACAAAAGTAAAAACTTGGTTTTATTTAATTATTATCATTATTGCTTCTTTTATACTTCTATCTTAAAAATTAAATACACAACTTAAAAAATTTGTGTTATTTAATTACCTCATCACATTTCTTCTTAATTAAATAAAGATATTCTAAAAATATTTTATTTAATTATCACTTTCCTTTTATTTTAATTTAACAAACAAATCCTATAGTTTGATTTATTAAATTATTTATTCCTCTTTTGCTAAATTTAAATAAATTAAAAATATTTAAATTTATGCATAAATCATTTTACCACTATTCACTCACCAATAAAATTAGTTTTTTTAAATCTAATTAATGCAAATTTCATTCACGGGAAGAGCTTCGGGAACAAACTTGCAGGAAGTCCTCTCAATATTCTTCCATCAATCCTCCCTCTCTTCTTGCCTGGTGTTTTCATGGTGAGGAACAATCCTCCATGATCAGCTCCATCTTCTCATCCCATGCCATTCAATTCTCCAGATTGAATCACAGCCCCTTATCTTGTATCCCTGTACAAATGTGCTACTGTGAAAGCTATAAATACAGCTCTTTGGCTACAGGAAATAGATCCCCACTTGTGCAATCTTACTCTGCAGGTTTTCCAAGCATCTAGCATTCAAGCATTCAGCATCCATCAAGCATCTGTCAAGCATCCAACATTTGCAGTCATGGTTGCAATCACAGTAGTTTTAATTGTTTAATCATATAGGAAATAGAATAGTTCATTTCTTATTCTCTAAGTGTCATTTCAATAGTTTAATTAGCTTCTAAATCTAAGAGCAAAGTAAATTAGAGAAATCTTTAGAGTTAGAGAGCAATAGGATATATTTTTGAAGATTTCTAGTTTAATTTAGCTTAATTTTCTTGAATCTTAGATGCAATGTCCTATTTAGAGGTGTAGAAGCATGTTTAGATTGTTTAACTCATTCTTCCACTTACACTAACAACCAATAATTTTTTCCTCTCTTGTGTGTTTGTGTTTGTAGATTAAGGTTGAAGATTATTTGGAGTGAAAAGTTGCAAAGTTTCAAAGTTGTGATCTTCACGGAAAGTCACCTACAAACCTAATCTAGAAGTTTTAGGACCTAAGATCTAAGAAGAAGTTGCAAACATTGAGCCTCAGTAACATCTTTCAAAATTGCATAAATTCAAGTCGAGACTAAGAAGATAGTAAGGGTTTCTTAGTATTCCAAGAAGTATTTTGCATAGATTCTTTTGGATTTTGTGTTTTCCCCAAAAAGTAGCAGTAGGACTAAGATAATAGTAAGGGCCTCTTTGTCCTCCATAGCATATTTTGACATGTTTTCATTTCTAGAATCCTTATCACATTTATAGACTTCCCAGGTATATAAATTCCTAACTTGTTGTTGCTTAATTTTGTTATTTGCACTCATTATTTGACTTACATTAATAGATTTTGGGTATGTGCAGGATCATGGTGGGCCAAACAATGGCAATATGATGGGTATGTGGCTGATGACTTTATTTTTACCAAAAATTGATGAAATGAAAAGGGTTTTCGAAGGAGATTCTCACCTTTCCACCATTATAAATTATGCTTTACTTTGAATTTAATAAGTAATTATTATTCATTTTCTATTCAAATTACGACTAAAGTCATGATTGATAGACTAATTGAAAAAAATATATAGCTTTCAAATGGTATCATATTTTTTGAATCCAAAACATGCGTCACATTCTGTGATTCGCATACTATAGGATTAAAAAAAGAAAAAATGAATTTCATGAATTTTTGACCAAGTTAAGGTGAGACATACTGAGTTTTTATATTTTTTAAAGTTGTAATAAAAATTCATAATTAATTATTTACTTGGAAAAAAATTACAAAACATATGCATCACATGAAACATGAGTCCTCTACTTATATCTAAAATATTATAAAAATATTATCATTTTATTGTGGTTAGGGTGGTCAGACAGACACCTACTTATTTTTCCCTAAAATTTAAGTACTACTACTTTGAATTTTTGAATTTTCACCAAATATATTTCTCTTTTTTTAAACAAACCTAGTAGTTTAGAAACTACATTAAATTTACTACAAATTCTATTCTTACATATTTTTGAAATAATATAGATAACTTATTCAAATTTTTACGTCAAGTTGCCTAACTCTGATTTTTTTGATTTTTTTCCCACTTAAGGGCTTTTTTTTTCCATGATGATCCTACACATACCCTTTTTTGAGTTGAATGTTAAGTTTCCTTTTCCAAGCCTTTTCTTGCTAGTGAACCCTTCAAAGCCAAAGGAATCTTCCTAGATCTCCCTTGTTGAGAATTGACTCACCTTTGTGTTGATAGTCAATCCAATTTAGGATCCCAAGTTTCCTTGAATGAACCATCCCCCTATTGGGAAAAATACAGGATTAGGGATTCCTTTGTTGTATTGTGAGTCCCTCTTTCCTACCTTCATTTTTTGAAAATGTTTAATTTTGGTGAACTCGACACTTTGCGAATTCATTTTTTGATTTGGAGTTTACTAACGTCTGAGATCTAGGTTGCATTCATTCTTGCATTGCACCTGGCATTAGTGAAAGTACATCTAGGGTTTCTCACATTTGCATTAGTGAAAGTACATATAGGTTGCATATTTTCTTTCTTGCATCATTTTATCTCATTGAAAAACTAAAAAAGTGCATTTTTAATCATCCTAATTACATTTAGGATCATTGTTATTGCATTCAAAATTGGAAAAAATGCATTCAACTTTGCATTCAATTTCTTTTCATTTTCACTTTTTCTTACATTCATTTGCATAGTTTTCCATTTCTAAACATCAGGTCCTTGAGTGTGCAACTTGGGAACATTGTTATCAACTTAGTTTTTCTATTTTTTTTAAGAAAACCTTTATTGGGACTAAAACGAACCTATTGGAATCATAGTCGCTTTGTGGGCTTTTGGCTTAGAACCCTATCTGTATTGTTTTATTTTTCTTCTAGTTTCTAGAACTACAGGATTTAATCAGCATGACAAACACACCCTTGTTGGAATCTTAGTCCTTGTTGACTTTTAATTTGCAATTCTCAGGGTTTAAATCTATTTTTTTGTGCTTTTGTTTGCTACCATTGTTTATCTTCTTCAGTGGATTGACTTTCTATTTCATGCATTTTACTAAATCTAGCTTAAAGTGGCTCATTTTTTTGTATGATCCCTCTATGGATAGATATTGATTGTATTTGTGATCTAGATATCATCATTTTATTTCATCTCTCTTTTGGAGAGGAGTTTCGTTCTTTTAGGTTTTCTCCTTTTCTTCATTTGTGAGAGATTTATTTGCATTGCATTTGTACATGGGTACCTAACATGGACTTGTTTTTGGGACCCATTCATGCTTTCATGAATTCATGCATTCATCCTAGCATTAGGTGCATGCTTTTTAGTCTCTCTAAGTTGCACTTAAGGGTGGGTTTTGGTGTAATTAATTATTTAATTACAATTTATTAAGTTTACTTAGGTAATAATTAGTTTACTTAATTAATAAGTAAGATTTATTTAGTTGAGCTATTTTAATTGAAAATTAGGTTTAGGGTTATGCATACATTGCTTTTATAAAGCAATTCATCTATTGTATTTTCTCAATCCCTGAATATTATTCATTTTGCACATCTTCATTCAAATTGCTCTACTTTTTCTCCATAAACTGAGAAGGGGCTGCAAATCAAGGCTTTGATACCATGTTAGAAATCAAGATCTGAAATGCAAACTAGAAAATTCCTTCCATAAGAGAAAAAATAAAAAAGTAGAGCAATTTGCATAAGATGTACAAAATGAATAATATTCAAGGATTGAGAAAATACAAGAGATGAATTGTTTTATAAATGCAATGTATGCATAACCCTAAACTTAATTTTGAACTAAAAATAGCTCAACTAAATAAAACTTACTTATTAATTAAGTAAACTAATTATTACCTAAGTAAACTTAATAAAGTTTAATTAAATAATTAATTACACCAACACATTTCATGCACTAATTCATTCTAAATTTTCATTCACAAAATTTCATTGCATAGTGCAATCAATATATTACCTTGTTTAAAATCTGAAAATTGCATCTACACATTACATTTTAGGCCTTTTCATTGCATTTTGAGTTTGCATAGATTACTTTTCATAGATCTTCATATCATTCTTTTCCAATTTTGCAAAGAAAAAGTTAGTGAATAAGCATGTTAGTCATTCATCAGATGCATTCCCTAGTTATGAGAGTCTTTGAGCACAAGAGAGTGAAATAGTGATGCTTTCCTTAAACATACATCCCATCTTAACTCTCCCATTTGTGGAAATAATGTCATATAAGTTGAAAGCATAGAGAATGTTGATAATCATAGTTGTACTTCTCTCGATACCTCTCCTTTTTGTGATGAAGGTATCTTGGAGAAGGAAGATACAATCATTGAGAATCATTAAGATCATGTTTGTCCTTCTCCTCATCCCCTTTGGGAAGATATTATAATGTAAGAGAATGACATCATAGAAACAATTCTAAACATCACCTTACCTAACTTCCATCCTCCCTTTTCTTGTGAGAATGATTTAGAAGAGGATGAGATTGTAAATGATGAGGATATACTAATGTTAGATTATCAAACCATTAAGGTCTATAACAACCCTCTTTATAATCATTCCCCTACCTATCCTATTTTGGAAGACATTAGGGAACAAAGGAATGAAATCGTAAATGATCATATAATTATACATGTCCTTCTCCTAGTATCTCCTAGTTGTAAAGAATATACTTTGATTGATGAAACTCATGGGAATTTTAGTTGTCCCTCTTCACCTAAGGAAACCCTTATTGAGCAATACAATTCAGCCATTGATCATTACCCTACTTGTGATGAAGTAATTTTTGAAGAACCAACCTTTGAATGTCAATAACATTTGGTTTGTAGTTATCCTAAAAACTCTCCTCCTAGGGAGAGTATCATGGTGCAAGAAAATGACAACAATAGTAATGCGGCCTCCTTAGGTGATGGGAAAAATGTGATTCTCGATTTCCCTTTCTTGGAAATATATCAAACCAAGACAACTAAGGTTATGAATGAACAAGTTTCCATTAGATTCCATTTGGTTAATGGACCTCCTACATACCCCATGGGACATCCTAAGAATCCTCTAATTCTTTACCCCCCTCACAACAATTGGAAATTTGAAAGAAACCTCAACTGATCCTTTAGCCACCTAAGAAGAATATGTCGTAGCAACCAAGTCAAAATATTGCTGCTCATACATATAACACTAGGAAAAATCTACAAACAAGGAAAACACCTTCAAAATCCCTCCCATTTCCTAATCCTATCCTACCTAACCCTATCTTACTAATCCCTCCTCATGGAAAGGAGTATGATCTTGAAGAACAACTAAAGAATACTCCAACTAAAATATCATTGTGGGACCTTATCCAAACATACCCTCATTAGCATAGCATGGTTTAAAATTTCTTACAAAAGGATCATATCCCTTCTAATGTGCAAAAAAATTACATATAAGCCATGATTTAAGGACTAAATTCTAACTTTTTTTTTCACCAAAGTGATCTCAGTCCTTTAGAAGTGCAAAAGAAAAATGAATCTTTCACAATAATATCTTGATATGAAAGGATGGTGATAAAGTGAACCCTTGTTGACAATGGCTCATCCCTTTTAACATAGTGTGACCATTTTGGATACGCTTAGTTTGGATAAATCAAAAACTTAACCTGATTCTTTATCTATTAAGGGATTTGACAATGTATGCAAATAATCGCTTGATGTGATCACTTTTCCTATCATACCTAGAAAGTCCACATTAGAAACATTGATCCATCTTGTCTTACAAAATTTCATATAATCTCCTTTCAGGTAGACTGTGGATTCATGAAATGCATGGTGTGCCTTCTACTTTTCATTGTATCATGAAATATGTTTACAACAATAAAGTGTACATGCTCGAAGCTAACCCTAAACCAAACTATTGTTTGAACATTGAGAGAAACAAAGAGAATCCTTTCAAAACATTAACACCAACTACACAAGTGAAACCCGTGCAACAAAAAGACAAAGAAAAAAAAAATCATAGGAAAATACTAAATCATAAACAAAGACCATGAAAACGGAAAGGAAAAAGTGGTAATTTCAACAAAAAATTTGAAAGACCCTTCAAAATCATCTACCTCAACCACTTTAAAAGAAGAAGAAAATTATACAACAAAATTTGATGAACTTAATTATGAGCAACCACCAAATCCAAAATAGATGCAAAATATTTATGGAAAAGGTTATGAAATGATGAAACAACATGGTTATAGTGGAAAATGATGTGGTGCTAGAGAAAAAGGTGTTTGTGTCCCTATTGAGCCTCACACACAAGAAATGACTCATGGTATTGGTTGTTGTCCTTCCAAAGATATAAACAAGCCTTCACTCAATATCAAAACTATTACAAAAGATTCTTCTAAGCTAACTTTAACAATAGTGTATCCTGAATTGATAGATAGTAGTGGTATTGATTGTTATCCTTTGAAAGAAATAGATAAGACCTCACTGAACGTCAAGGTCATCACACAAAACACTTATAGTTCAAATTTGATAGATTTTACACCTTCCTTTAAAGAAGAGAAAAAAATCTCACAAACTAAAGAGTTTTGTGTAGATATGACACCTTGTGCTAAGCAAGTGATATCTTTGTTGCAAAATAAAACAATATCTTCCATTGATCAAGAGGGTATCTTGTCAAGACTCCTCCAAGATCACTTGATATCCCTCCGTCCAAGAACATGAAATAAATTTTACTACAAGAATTGATTTTGTGCATATAATATAGTTCACGGTCATGCTACGAATGAATGCAAGGATTTAAGTGATAAAATTCAACATCTTAAGGAGTGTGGTGCTCTTGTGTTGAAGCACCTAATTCCTCTAATTGGTACTGATTTTTAAATGATCATGTCTCTCATCATCCTATTCATCTCATCCTTGTATCGTACTAAGTGGGGGCAACGGGATAGGTAGCCTTGTCCTCGTATGTCACTTGTCTCTTTTGGCTAGTTGACCACCTTTCATGTACATATAAGAGCAAGCCTAGAATGTGACCAACATTCCTTAAGTTGTCTTGCATGTGACGTAATGAGTTATATTTAGCATTGTATTTTTGGGGGAAACTCTTCCCTCCTATTGCATGGCATAGCTTATTGGAAACACATGACTTGGCATAGGGATTTCTAAGTAAGCTCTCATGTTTTCTTCTGCATAAAATCAATTTCTCATAGTAATGGTGTTAGCAACCACTTTAAAGTAGGGGCATACATCGACACTCATGTTTCATTGTGCAATTTTGTTTCTTCTTGTTATGTGTCCTTTTCTTGTTGGTGTCATTGTAATTGATTTCCTCTAAGAAAGTGATATCTCTTTGATTTTTCCTCTCTTGGGGACATTAAGCACAATGTTCCCTAAGATGAGACCTTACATTTTTCCTCTCTTGGAGATGTTAAGTACAATGGTCCCTAAGATGATACCTTGCATAAACTAAGAAAAATCCCTTTGAACATCCCACTTTCTTGTTGTGTTGCATTTTTGTACCTTATTAAAGTCATGGAGATATGACTATGATATGGTTCCTTGGGGCTCACCTTGTGGACAACTAGCTTCACTAGACCTTGTGATACTCATGGGGGTGTGACTTTGATATGGATCTCTTAGGGCTCACCTAGTGGACAACTAGCTTCACTAGCCCTTGTGATAGTCATGGGGATGTGACTTTGATATGGATCTCTTGGGGCTCACCTAGTGGACAACTAGCTTCACTAGCCCGCGTGAGCATGCATAGTTGATGGCACATTCCACTTGTAAATCCTTTTTGGGAAAACAGCCTAGACCTAGTCCACAAGGCATTGGACAACCAATCAAAGCTTGATCCATAGCATTTTTCTTTTTCCTTTTTTTCCTCTTTCTATCTTTTATGGTGTATTCTTGCAATATGGTTATGGCTTCATATATCATCTGCAAGTGTGTTCCTTTGTTCCTATGTTGGTTTTCCATAGGATCTTGGTCCTAGGGGTTTAGCTACCATCTTGGTTATAGTCATCCTATCTCACTAACATTCATACATTTGAACCCCTCTCATTGTTTGGTTGGATACTTTAGTGTGTGTTTGAATCAATTTCATCCTCTCCCTAATGTGGGTGCTAAATGTAATGTAGTAAAATGCATATCCTTGCATTTTCACAATTTTTTTGGCCCACCTTGCATTATTTATCTCTATTTTTGTCTTAATTGGTCTTAGTTTGCATCCACAAGCCTAATGAATTATATGTTTTTATGGCCAATACTGACAAACATAAAAGGATAAATGATAATTTAATGATTTTGGTTGTGTCATTGATTTTTAGACTGGGACTAATAAGACACCTAGGGCATCTTTGTCCTCCAAAGGATTTGGGACCTTGATTTTAATGTAACATTAAAAGGCCCCTTTTTGGAGTTTATGCCTTGAGTTTCAAGCCTCGAGACTAAGATGGAACCAAGAGAATTTTAGTCCTCCTCCAGTTATTTTGGGATTTAATTTCAAATCTTGGCAAGATTTAAACTCCTTTAATTAATGAATTCATATTTCAAATTGGTGTGTTGTAATTTGGGGATATTAAGCATGGATGAGTATAAATACAAGGTTATTTCACTTATTTCTCACCAACCAAGTTGAATGAGCATTCCTAATAGCATAATTGAGTTCACAAGAGAATTCAAGAGAAATTCATCAAGCATTTGGATCCTTCATTAAGATTGAAGCATCATTTCAAAGATATTCTTACATCATGTTTGTTTTTGAGCTAACATTTTTTATGTAGGGTTTTGATTCATGCAAGAAATTCAAGATCTATCAAGCATTCATTCAATTCAAGATCTAAATTCTTGCTAACCACTTCATACAAGTTTCATAACAAGTGTTTGGTGAGTAGCAACATAACACTTTATTCATTCATCACTTCCCTCCATTATTTCATTTCATTCAAAGGTTTACTTATCAACAAGGTGTTTGACCAAGGAAAACCACCATTTACTAAAATTCAACAAGTTTTTCCTCTCTTGTGTATTTGTGTTTGTAGATTTAGGTTGAAGATCATTTGGAATGCAAAGTTGCATTGCAAAGTAGTCATCTTCATGGAAAGTCACCTACAAACCAGATCTAGAAGTTTCAGGACTTGATATTTGAGAAAAACTTGTATACATTGAGCCTTAGGATTATCTTTCAAAATTGTAGAAATTCATATTAGGACTAAGAAGAAAGCAAGGGAATCTTACTCCTCCTGGAGGTATTTTGCAGAGATTCTTTCAGATTCTTTTTTGACATCCGAAGATTTCATGCTTTCCCCAAAAAATAGCAGCAGGGCTAAGACAATAGTAAGGGAATATTAGTATTTTCTAGCATATTTTGACAACATTGTTTATTTCTAGAATCCTTATCATGTTTCCAAAATTCCCAGGTACATACATCCTAACTTGGTATTGCTTAATTTACTCATTGTCACTCATTATTTGGCTTGCATTACATGGTTTATGAGTTAAATGTTAAGTTGTCTTTTCCAATCTTTTGCTTGGTGGTGAACCCTTTAAAGCCTAAGGAATATTCCTAGGTCTTGCTTGTTAATAATTCACTCACCTATGTGTTCATAGTCAGTTCAATTTGGGATCCTACATTTCCTTGAATGAACCATCCCCCTATAGGGAAAAATCCAGGATTACGGATTCCTTTCTTGTATTGTGAGTCCCTCTTTCCTACCATCATTTTCCCCAAATGGTTCAAGTTCTTATTTTCTTTATCCAACAAGGATTCAACATAGAAAGTGATCTTTGGTGCCTCTTCTATTCCCACATTGACTGGTTTTTCCTTTTCTACTAGAACTACTGACTTTTCTAGATGCATCACTCTAAGGAGGAGATTGTATCCTTCATCCTTGGGCACCTCGTGGAGGTTTTTACCCTTAGATATGTCCTTTATTTTTACTATTTAAGGATCAAAAAGTGCCACAATGTGGTTTTCACTCAAATATTTGCATGTTAATTGCAAGCTTTCCATTTTTTGATTGAAGGATTCAATCATCTATCCATTGTACACCCTTGTGTCTAGGTCTATTTCAAAACTAGCTTTGTGATTTTCTCATGGTAATTTATCATGGGTTCCAAAGAATTCTGAGATCACTTCATCTTTTTTGAATAAATAGAGAATTGGTGGTCCTCATTAGTATAGATCAATGAGTTGTTGGTATACTATGCATACTTCGATTGGTTGATTTCTCAGGGTGAAGGATGTTGTGTATATCATGAAACAAAAGTTATTCTAAAATAGTTGGCAACATCAAGGGGGAAGTTTTCTAGGGTAGTAGCACACAATGTCAGTAACCAAGAAGAAGCCTATGCTTGTTTAGTATAATTTCCTTTGCGATAAGGGTAACCTTGCTACTAGTACATCCTAAGCCAATATTCTTTGGGTGTTTTACATGAATGATAAGTTCTAGCAAACCAATGTCATTTTTCCCTAGGTCCTCATCTTTTTTGTATCCCCAACTCTTCATGAGTTGCAAACCTTTGTTATAATCTTCCATAGGAAAAATAGGGATAGGTCATTCATATTGATATAGAAATTTGGAGACATCCTCCTCATTGATATCTTCTTTATTCAAATCCCCTCACTTGGTAAAGGTGGTAGCTGTCATATTGATTGTTTCAAGTGTGTCATTTCTAGATGTGGTTTTTGCATGTGACTTGGGAGAAAGAGGTAGATCCCCTAACACCAAAGTGTATATCATTAGTTTATAGTTTCCACAACCATAATCTTGGATCATTGCTTTAATAGCATGAATTTTTTGCATAATAGGTAAATGCAAGGGATGATGGGTGAACAAATGAGGAAGATGGTGTAGGTCCTTCATCATTCTTGGGGAATTGGGGTATCTTGTAAAACTTGGCCTCAAGGTTCTTGTACTAATAAAAAGGTTCAATATCTCCATGGATGGTAATTTCTCTACCCTCAAAAGGAAAATTTACACATTGATGATAGGTTGAAGCTACTGATTTCAAGGCATGGATCCTTGGTCGGCAAAGCAAGATGTTGTAGAGAAGATAAATATCTAACACTTGGCATGTAGTCTCTACAATGATAGGTCCCACTTGGATGGGTAGTGCAATAATACCTTGTGAAACCTGTGAGCTTGATCATCATATGCTCTAATGGTGGTACTCTTTACTTTCTTAATAGAATCTTTTGAATAGCCCAAATTTTTGATCAACTTAAAGGTGCAAATGTTCAAACCAATACCTCCATCTACTAAGACTCTTTTGACCTTGTTCTTATGAGCGATGACCTCAAGGTGCAAAGCATGATTATGAGATGGTCGCATTGGTAGGTCTTGTTTTGAGAAGGTGAGAAGATCATTAGTGATATTCCCTACCATAGATTGAAATTATTTTATATCAACATCCTCAGGGATGAACGATGAAGATAAAGTGTTATCTAGGATTTCACTATGTTCCGAAGATAGTCTTAATACCTCTAAGATAGAAATTTGTGTGGGTTTCTTCTTAAGAAAATCTAGGAGATTATGCTTTCTAGGATGATGTGTTGCCAACATAGGTTGTGCCCTAGATTGAGATGGAATTCCTTAGATAGTGACCCTGCCATGTCATTTGGTGACTCCACACTCTCCACTAGGCCCTTTGATGGTAACAATGGTGATGATACTATCACAAGAAGTGATCACATTGGAATAGGCATGCTGCATGTTTGTGTAATCTTTAGCATTTTTTATGTTTTCACCTTTGCTATTATCTAGCATAGGGTTCTTGTATATCTTAAGATCCTAGTTGTCGACTGGTGCCTCAACAGATATGGATTCGCTCTCTAGAAGATCTTGGATAATATTTTTGAGCCTAATGTAGTTCATTTCTTTTTGTCCCTTGATTATGTGAAAGTCGCAAACATCATTGTCATTGTACTAGGGCAGTTTATCCTATGGTTCTTGGTAGTTTTTTAAATTGGGAAGTGTTATTAGGTTTGACTCTACAAAATTCTTCATCATAGTCTCAATGGGTTCTAACAAGTGTGTGTACTTGCATTTTGGGTAGTTGTTTCTATTAGGTGTTCATCGTTGTTGCGTGTTAGTGTTGTTGACCTAATTTTTTTCTATGGGTGTTGTTTGTTGCATAGTTGATTGATCCTTACCTATTTGGTTGCTATTTGGACTAGGAGCACTCATGAATACCTTAGCATCAACTACACCATCATTCGTTACATTATTGTTTTTACCCCAGACAAAAGGCTTGTCATTTCATTTAGTTGATGGGAAATTGTCTTTGTGGGCTTAAGTATTTCCCTATGAGATTAGAGCTCTCTCGATGTTAAGAGCTCTAGGTACAAGATCATCATAATATGTGATACATTGCATTTTGAAGTGGAAGGATAGATACAGATCTAGATTTTCTATGATAATCCCCACTTGTTGCTCATCGAGAATGGGCCACTTTCTCTTAATAGTTATTTGTCTCCACCGTTGCAAGAAATTGGAAAAATATTATCCTTTGTTTTTTTTGAGAGTGTACAACTCTTCTAAGCTCATGTCCATGCCAAGATTAAAGGAGAAGTGATCTATGAATTTTTCAATGATTTCTTGGAAATTTTTTATGCCTGGAGGCAATTGAGTAAACCAATCCATGGTAGGACCTGTTAAACTTTGTGGGAAGAGCTGCATCAAATAGGACTCATTATAGGTGACCTCCATGCACATGATGTTAAACTCTTTGACATGGTCCATAGGGCTTTCAGTCCCTTTGTATTTCTTGAATTTGGGAATTTAAAAACTAGGAGGGAATGATACCATTGCAAAGTTTTGATTGAATGGACATGGACATAAGTTCTGTGTATGGGGCTTCTTCATCTTTCCCATCTAGAGATCCTACATTTCTTGTGATAATGCCTTAAGTTGTGATGCTAGATCATCTTGCGGGTTTGGTGGACTAACATACATGGCGTATTGTGGGATGGCAGATGGGTTATATGCGAGATTCTAATATGATAAGTTGTTGTATGGTGTGTATGGTGGTGTCATACTTTGTGATGGTGATTGAGGTGTTCATGTATATGTTCCTAATGTATTTGGGTTGACGATGTTTTGTTTAGGATTATCATGGGAATTTTTTTGTCGTTGTTTTTGTTGGGCATACTATTAAGCTAGTAAGGCTTGTTGTTATTATTGGACATGTTGTTGAGCTACTAAGGTTCCTTGTTGTTTGTCCTGTTGTTGTGTTGCAAAGGATACTTGATGAGCTTGATGTTGTTGCTATGCTACTAATGCTGGTTCTTGTTGTTACTATTGTTGTTGTGCTACTAGGGCTACTTGTTGTGCTGCTAAGGATGCTTTCTATTAATGCTATTATTGTTGTGGTGCTAGGGTTGCATGTTTTTGTTGCTACTATTGTTGTGCTGCTAGGAATGCTTGTTATTATTGCTACTATTGTTGTGCTGCTAGGGTTGCATGTTGTTGTCATTTTTGTTAGATGGCTTGTTAATAAACCTTTTGTGCTTGTTGTAAAGCTAAGGCATGTGCTTGCAATGTAGGATCAGTTTGTTGTTGGGACATCTGTGACAGATTATGGGTATTGATGTTTTGTGTGGGTTGTGGGTTGTTGATGAGAGGTTGGGGGTTTCCTTGGTTTAACTTTCCTTGTGAGATGGTGGATTGGGATGGAGGAATGTAAGTGTGAGGTCCCATTTTATTTTTTATGGTGAGAGGGACTATGGGGAAAGATAAGGATGGTGCCATTAGATTTTGTGATGGTAATACACACTAAGACCTTGAGTCCATCAATTGAAAGGTTCCCTTTTCCAATGTTTTGTGGATTTCCTTATGTTAGGGATGTGGACAAGGTATTACCTTTGTTCATAGAATCGATGACCAAGGGATTGTTTTGATTGAGATTAATGATGGATGGGTTGGATGTGTTTTGTGAAACCAAAGGTGTGAATGAAGCAATGGGGCAATTGGATGAAGATGTCATTATTTTTGTTAAGGGTTCACTTTAAGTAAGGGTGTTGGCATGCCCTTCTAGGTCGATTTGAGACACTTTTCCTATACTTCCTTTCATGAAGTTGGGAACACTTGTGGTATTCATGGGAATGGATGAAGATGGGTTCCCTCAATATGTTGATGTTGTTATGGAGTAATGGAGTGTAAGTAGTTTATATGGATGTTGGGGATCCTCAAGAATGGGAGGAGTGCCAAATGTTGGTGTCCAAGTAGTGGTTTGAGGTGGATTGGTATTTAGGGTACCCACATGCATGTTACTTTCAAATGGAAGAGTGTGACCAAAGTCCTTGGAAATACTAGTTGTTATACTAGTCGTGGATGTTTGATTTAGCTCTAACAATGAAGTTGTTTGTGAGGTGGAAGAACTCAAGCCTTGTGCCAATGATTGTGCAAAAAAAGATGGGGAAATTGGAGTGACATTTTCTAAGGATTGATGTTCCATGATTTCCTCCTATTGTGCATGTTTTGTACACACACCCCATTCAGAATGGGGACCCTCTCTTCCTATTGCCTTGCTGTGTCATTTTGTGTCATTGCCTCATTTTACATGCCCCCATTTTGGGTGTCTAAATGGTCAGCAAGCCTCATAGTATCATTTCAAGTCGACCATGTTTCACCCCACAAATTTTCTAAGTCCTTCGGGTCCTTTGGGTCCGCCCTACCAGATTTCTTTATTCAAATTTCCCTGCTCACTTGATTCACCTTTTACTTAATTTTTAATTTGGGGACAAGTTTCCTATCGATTTGGGATGTTTTTGTGGTGCCTAAGTGAACGGCCAAGATTTTGTTAAGTTTTGGGAAGTTGCAAAAATCTCCTTCCAGGACCTAGCCCCTTCGTGGCCATTTTTTGGGACTTCGTCCCTCCTTGGTCATTTTGACCTTATGTCAGCTCCCAGTGTTCCATCTTCCAAGAACCGACCCCTCTGTGGTTGTTTCTGGGACTCTGTCCTTCCTTGGCCATTTTGACCTTTTGTTGGCCCTCGGCATTTCACCTTTCGAGACCCAACCCCTCTATGGCTGTTTCTAGAACTTCGTCCCTCCTTGGCCATTTTGACCTTCCATTGTCCCTTGGCATTCCACCTTTTGGGACCCGAACCCTTTATGGCTGTTTCTGGGACTCCATCCCTCCTTGTCCATTTTAACCTTCCGTTGGCCTTCTGCGTTCTGCCTTCTAAGACCTGGCCCCTCCATAGCTTTTTCGGGACTTCATCCCTCCTTGGCCATTTTGACCTTCCGTTGGCCCCCGACGTTCCACCTTCTGCAACTCGGCCACTCTGTGGCAATCTTCAGGACTTTGTCCCTCCTTGGCCATTTTGACCTTTCTTCATCCCCCGACATTTTTCCTTCCTAGACCTGGCCCCTCTGTGGTCATTTCTGGGACTCTGTCCCATCGTCGCCATTCAGGAATTTCCTTCTGGGATGTCGCGTGTCCATTGTCATTTCAAAGGGTGGTGACCCTCTAGCTTTTCCTTTCCAAGCTTCTTCTTTTTTCAAGTGAGTCCAATCTTTAGGAAGTTTGACTTGCACTCTTTATTCCCCTTTTCCCATGCGCTATAATTGAAAATCTTGGTTTTGCTAAGTTTTGTGAGGTTTGGGAACTTCCCTTAGGGATTGTTGTCCCTCGTTCATCGTCCACCTTCCATCCATCACCCACCTTGGTACCCGCCCCCCTTTGGGCACACATTAATATTTATGATTCGAATTAGCTCTAATAATGAATATTATGATCTTTTGATGATGCATGGATGGATCTAACAAGGATTTTGCAAGGTTTGACTAATGTTTGCCTTGATTTGTGTATGAAATCGCTTACTACATTTCATGTATGCAGGATTCAAGAAGCCTACCACAAGTCCATTGAGGAGACCCATTGAGAAAGTCAAACAAGGAAAATGCATAGCTCTTATCACCATTCATTTCATGTTGACCTCTCCCCCTAGCACCCACCAACAGGTTCAGCCTTGAAGAAGGCATGTGCCAACGAAGTCAATGACAAAAATGCAAGGGGGTGGCCTTGAAGAAGGCATGAGGGATTTTTCCTACTTTTCACTAGATGATGATGACCTATCTCCTGAATCAGGAGCAACCAATCCATTGATGCCAGTCATCGATGAGCCTGTTTGATCTAAGGAAGAACATTACAAACACATCAAGTAAGAAGGAAGCTTTTGAAGGCAATTTCAGCTACAGTAAAAGGGAAATTAGCTAAATGAAAAAATTGCTATAGTGGTTGGCCACTAGATGACAAAACAAGGAAAAGAAAAAAGATGTATTTTAAATTGTTGAATATTGGAGGGTAGGTGAAACCATAATGTAATCAAATCTGAGCCACACAATGTAATTCAATCCTAGCCATTCATTCAGGCTTTGGAAAACAATAAATAGGGGTCTTCTAGTCATTTGAAAAGGGTTGGAGAATTGATGTAAAGGAATTCTGCAGCAATAGAAAGCAGCATTGCATTATTTATGGGTGTTTCTTTTGAGTTTTCTCTTTATGTATGCATGGTTCAACTTCCCTATTAGTTTAGTTGTTAGTTTTCTTGAGTGGAAGTCATGATGGTGTTTGTTGTTATAGTATTTGATGAGTTTCAAGCTCATGGTTTTTGTGATTCATTGATGATGAATCACTTTTCAAAGCTAGTCTAAGCTTCCTTTCTTTATTGTTGTAACTTAGTTCGATTGCATGTGCATGATGTGTGTGTGTGTGACCTAAAAATATGTAGTCCTTAGAATATTGCACTCATTTTTTGTAACTGTAGGATCCTCTTGGCCAACCAAAACCCAATTTAGGGAGTTTGTCTATTGTAAACCTACATGATCTCTATTCATTCATAGTTTCAGGTCTAGGAATTTCCTCTCTTCCCTGCCCTTTTTCCTTTTCTTTAATAAGTAACCATAGGCAATGTTCATTGTACATTGTAAAGCTAAATTCAATGATAAAATGGAGTTCCAGACTGTTGTTTGAACTTATAGAAAATGCACAACAACTCTCCCATCTTAAGAACTCCATTTGCAAATCCAACTTCCCCGCTTTGTAACTTATCCGTAAGTCTACCTTGTGATTCCAAAAAATCACATAAATCAACTGAGATATTCCAAGCACTGTCAAGACCCAACATCAAAGACCTTGGGATAGTGTTCTTTAATCTGTTTGTGGAAGATTAACTTTCAGGAGAGGTAGTGGAACTACACACTTCCTATGTTGAGAAGGTGTGCAAAAACACTCATCAATAGAACTGGCACTAGAAGGAGGGCATGACATGTTTAAGCTACAAAGTTAAAAGTTGGAAGTTGAAAAGAACACTTTCAAGAAGAAATCTGAGATAAGGAGATCTTATCGCATGTTGAAACTTAAAATCAGAAAATTCTGAAGGAAAACAAAAGCTCAGTCAAAATGGAGTAGCATGCACAAATTAGCATCACCCAACTACATGCAGATTTGAACAAGAGAGTGAAGAAGCCATTGTAGTAATTTGCATCAATGGACAAATGCAGGATTCATTGTACTCATAGACACAACGAATTGGACTGTTTGACTTTATTGAGAAAAAATGAAAGGGTCTTGCAAGGAGAAGTCCCCTTCTGGGAAATCTATCTACCTTTAGCCCTTGTAGACCCAGAGGAAGAATTACAAACTATGGTAGCTAAGGAATTCAAGGGGTTGATCCAAGAATTTTTGGGCAGAAAAGACGGACAGAGATTGGAGGAAGTACTAATGGAAAGTTTGTATAGATTTCACAATGCACAACATTCATAATTTACATGTCCATCATGTGACAACATCATCACTCAATTCAAGGGTTGTTTGGACAAGTTGGAGCAGCCAAATATCAAGGAGGACGAGTCATCCCATGAGGCCAAAGAGTTTTCAACACCTGGAGGATAGCACATTGATGAAGAACCAAGGGATTCAACACAAACTAGTGCTGGGACAGTGAACATTGAAGCTAAAAATGAAAAGGAAGGAGCTGATTCCCTTGGGACAACAGGGTATGTGAAGGATCATCATGGAAAAAAAAGGCCCTTAAATGGCAAAAAAATTAGAAAAATCAAAGTTAGGCAACTTGATGTAAAAATTTGAATAATTTATTTATATTATTTAAAAAATATGTAAGAATAGAATCTATAGCAAATTGAATGTAGTTTCTAAACTACTAGGTTTTTATAAAAAAAAAATTATTTGGTGAAAAATTGAAATTTCAATGCGTGGTACTTAAATTTTAGGGAAAAAGTAAGTAGGTGTCTGTCTGACCACCCTAACCACAATAAAATGATAATATTTTTTTATAATATTTTAGATATAAGTAGAGGACTCATGCCCTAATGTGATGCATATTTTTTTGTAATTTTTTTCCAAGTAAATAATTAAGTATGAATTTTCTATTACAAATTTTTAAAAAATATAAAAACTTGTATGTTTGGCCACCTTAACTTGGTCAAAAATTCATTAAATTCAATTTTTTGTTTTTTTAATCCTATAGTATGGAAAGCATAGAACATGACGCATGTTTTGGATTCAAAAAATGTGATACCATTTGAAAGCTATAGATGTTTTTCAATCAGCTTATCAATCAGGACTTGAATCGTAATTTGAATAGAAAAGGAATAATAATTATTTATTAAATTCAAAGTAAAGCATAATTTATATTGATGGAAAGCTAAGAATCTCCTTTAAAAACCCTTTTCGTTTCATCAATTTTGGTAAAAAATATAGTCGTCAGCCACATACCCATCATATTGCCACTTTTTGGCCCATCATGATCCTGCACATACCCAACAAACAGTCTCAATGGAAACTCAACTAGAAAAGAATTAGAGAGCCTTTCATCTATCAGCAAAGAGCATTCCTCCAATCTAGAAGAGGAACCATTGGAAGTTGAGGATGGGTCAACAAAGTTTTCAATAGCCAATGAAAATGTTGAAAATTAGAAAGAGGCAGAGGTTGACAGCTTCAAAACAACATAATACTATGACGAGAGTATAAGTGAAATCAGATTAGAAGCCCTATCCTTTATTAATGAAAGTGATCGAGAAATTGGAAATAAAAATTTGGAGGAGCGGGAACAACCACTCGCCATGGTTGTCTACCATCAAGTCATGATGAGGACCTAGTAAAGGGAAGAGATGACCAGCTCATCTCTAGATTAGAAAAGGATTGGTTGGAGCTGAAATACCAAGTGGATTTGGAGGTGCTACTACTGCCAAATTGGTGTAGACTTCATGATTCATCGCACTTGGAGTTCACTACAGACTGTGTCAAGAAGCCATCAATCAAGTCAAAGGACAAGCAAGGTAGCCAAGCACACCACTTCCTGCAGTTGCTTCAAGAATGGAATGTGAGGATCAAGAACCTGAGCCAAGTGACAACCTAGCTGAAGGTAGTCCTCAAGAGGATGTTGGGACATCAATAGAATAAGGACAACAATACAATATTGAGCTTTCAACCAGTGAATTAGATCAAGCAAGGATGTTGTCCACTAGTCATCAAGAATTTCTCCCTCTTCAAGAGCATTTGTGCACCATGGATGATAGGCATTATGACAAGCCCTTGGAGGGAGATTATGTAGACGATTTTGGTCCCCTTGATGAGGTGCCATCAATTAATGACTTCTTTCCATTGGGAGTTGTACTATGAAGGTATGCTCATGTCAAGGAAGAGCACATCCCAGAAGATGGTAGCAATGAATACATACTCCTTGAGGCTTCAAACAGTGATGCTCTAGAATTTCTAGATTGGGAGAGAGGTTCCTTCTCTATCTATAGTGATAAGGAAGAAGGGGAAACGAGTGAACGTCATGATGAGATGCATGAACAACAAAGAGAAGAAGATAAAGGTAGAGGTGTTTCAATGGCTGCCAACAAACATGTTGTGGTTGGTCAACTACAAGATTTAACTAGTGGTCCTTTTGCCTTGGTCATTGCAGGTTCTCCTTCACATTTAGGGAGCTGCAATAGGATAGATTTATGTATGTCATTGTCCCATGACATAGAACACCACATAAATAAGGACAACACTTGGGAAAGGAAGGGGGACATCATGCTACCTTTTGAGGAAAACAATCAAATGGACACCAGGTTTGCAGAAGATCAACAAGATGAAGTCTATCTTCTTGAAGAAAAGCTAATAGGGATTGTCGATCCCACGCAAGACCTGGAAGAAGTACTTGCTGCCCCATTTTCCCTACTTTATGTAGGCTTGATGCATGAAATGGTACACCACCTGGTGTCTCCATCTGAGGCGGCCAATGCATCTATCAATGATGTTGTGCTTCTCTTGATTGTTTGATGCTGCCACATCTACATGACAACATCTAAGTTTTATCCTTCCTTAATCCTATGAATACTTACAGTTGCATGTTTCATTTTGATTATGGTAATGAGGGTAGGAAAACATGTTTATGGATTAACCATGGGTTCAATGAATCACCTCAATTGCTGGTTTTACATGATGATGTGATTGAATTTGAATGTTGTGATGAAAAACTTGTTTTTTTGAGTATAAAGATAAATCTGCATGGTTGAGAACTAAAACGATCGCCCATTTTCTTGTGCATGCACTACAAAATCTAATGAATGTTAATGTCAGCTCACCCTTCCTAAACATAGTGCTTTGTAAATATCTTTGTACATAGCCTATTTTGAGTAGTGTAGGTTTCCTGTAAATACTCCATTTTCCTACTTTCCTTAGGTTAGTTGGTTTTTTGTAGGTTGCTTGCTTTAGAGTAGTTTCTTTCGCTGTCCCACTTTGGTTTGTTGTAGGTTGTTGCTGCTTTGTTTTTGCTTTGCTCGGGGTCCCTCTGCTTTTGGCTGGGCACATCTGTGCACACAACAACCATACTTATCACTTGGGGTTGTTCTATGTATTTCTTTTTCAAACTCTAATCAAGTCTTCAAAGTGGATGGTGAAGGAGTTCTGTTAGTGTCAAGTGATCTAGATGTTTGATTCAAAGAGGATAAGTTGTTGGTTTAGTCTAACTCTAATGTATTCTGAAATCTTACATCTCTTATGCATCTTAAGAATCTGACGGTCACTGTAGGACCTTTTGTGAAGTCTAGTTAAGTGAAAAATCTAAAATTTTGCTCCAGCGCCACTGTCATTCTTAGTCCTAAGTGCGAGCTTGAATGCTTGCAGGTTGAAATAAAAGAGCTGGAAAGATAATGAAATAAAGAAAGAAATTCATTTCAAATTAAAAGAAAGAGAAAATTCAACTTTTCAGGGGTATCCGAGTAACTCTACTGGGGCTATGGATGCTCGGTTGGCATTAGAGGAATGTTTAGGAGAATCACAGTGCCAACCTCTTCAGGGCTATGGACACCTGACTAGTAGCAAGGAAATGTCCTGGATGCTTTTAGAGTTAGAATAAAATACGTAGGTTAACTTGATAGAGCTTGGGTTCCTGTAGCGACTAAAGGATGGGAATTAATGCAACTACACACACTTGGATTTTCATCATACTGAAGGTTGGGTTGGCTAGTGGTTTTGATCCTTTGGTTGAGCGTTTGGTTTGTTTACCCTAGCATGAAGGTCAAAACTAGAGATTTGTGGTTCATGATTCTAGTTTGTCATCAAAATTCTCTGGAGCATTTCCCCAGTGAGTCATCATTTGTTGTGCATGTTTTGCATACATGCCCCATTTAGAATGGGGAACCTCTCTTCCTGTTGCCTTGCCTAGTCATTTTGTGTCATAGCCTTGTTTTACCTGCCCCCATTCTTGGATCTAAAATGGTTAGTGAGCCTCATAGTATCATTTCAAGTCAACCATATTTCACCCCACAATTTTTCTAGATCCTTCAGGTCCTCTAGGTCCGCCCTACCGGATTTCCTTGGTCAGATTTCCCTACTCATTGGATTTACTTTTTCTTTCATTTTTGACTTTGGGGACAAGTTTCCTATGGAGTTGGGATGTTTTTGTGGTGCCTAAGTGAACTACCAAGGTTTTGTTAAGTTTCAGGAAGTTGTGAAAATCTCCTTCCAGGACTTGGCCCATCTGTGGTCATTTCTGGGACTCTATCCCTCCTTGGTCGTTTTGACCTTCTGTCGGCCCCCAGTGTTCCACTTTCTAGGACCCAGCCACTCTGTGGCTGTTTTCAGGACTTCATCCCTCCTTGGCCATTTTGACCTTTCATCGGCCTCCGATGTTCCACCTTTCAGGAACCAGCCCCTCCGTGGTTGTTTTTGGGACTCCATCCCTCCTTGGTTGTTTTGAATTTCCGTTGGCCCCTGGCATTCCACCTTCTGGGGAATGGCCCCTCTATGGCTGTTTCCAAGATTCTATCCCTCCTTGGCTGCTTTGACCTTCCATTGGCCCCTGGCATTCTGCCTTCCAGGACCCGGCCCCTCCGTGGCCATTTCTGGGACTTCATCCCTCCTTGGCCATTTTGATCTTCCCTCAGTCCCCCACATTCCGTCTTCCGGGAGCCGACCCCTCCTTGGCTGTTTTGACCTTTCATTGGCCCTCAACATTCTAATTTCTAGGACTTAGCCCCTCCATGGCCATTTCCGGGACTTCGTGCCTCCTTGGCTATTTTGACCTTTCGTTGGCCCCTGACATTCCGCCTTCCAGAACCTGGCCTCTTTGTGACCATTTCTAGGACCCTGTCCCTCTATCGCCATCCAGGACTTTCCTTTTGGGTTATCGCATGTTCATTGTCATTTCAAAGGGAAGTGACCCTCTAGGTTTCCCCTTCCAAGCTTTCTCTTTTTTCAAGTGAGTCCAATCTTTAGGAAGTTTGTCTTGGCACTCTTTATTCCCCTTTTCCCATGCGCTATAATTGAAAATTTTGGTTTTCCTAATTTTTGTGAGGTCTAGGAACTTCCCTTGGGGATTGTTGTCCCCCGTTCACAATCCTCCTTCCCTCCACCTTCTGTCCATCAACCACCTTTGTGCCTGCCCCCCTTTGGGAACACATTAATGTTTATGGTTCAAATGAGCTCCAATGATGAATGTTATGATCTTTTGATGATGCATGGATGGATCTAACAGGGAGTTTGCAAGGTTTGACTAATGTTTTCCTTGATTTGTGTATGAAAGCACTTATTGCATTTCATGTATGTAAGATTCAAGAAGCCTATCGCGGGTCTGTCGGGGAGACCCAATGAGAAAGCCAAACAAGGAATGCACATAGCTCCTATCACCACTCATTTCATGTTCACCTCTCCCTCTAGCACCCACCAACTAGGTTGACCTTGAAGAAGGCCTATCCCAAGGAAGTCAATGACAAAAATGGAAGGGGGTGGCCTTGAAGAAGGCATGAGGGAGTTGTCCTACTTTTCACCAGACGATGATGACCTATCCCCTGAATCAGGGGCAACCAATCCATTAATGCCAGTCATTGATGAGCCCATTTTATCCAAGGAAGAACACTACAAACACATCAACTAAGAAAGCAGATTTTAGGCAGTTTCAGCTATAGTAAAAAGGAAATTAGCTAAATGACAAAATTGCTATAGTGACTGGCCACTAGCTGAAAAAACAAGGAAAAGACAAAATATGTATCTTAAATTGTTGAATATTAGGGGGTAGGTGAAACCCTAATGTAATCAAATTTGGGCCACACAATGTAATTTAATCCTATCCATTCATTCAGGCTTTGGAAAACTATAAATAGGGGTCTTCCACTCATTTGAAAAGGGTTGGAGAACTGATGTAAAGGCATTCTGCAGAAATAGAAAGCAACACTGCATGATTTATTGGTGTTCCTTTTGAGTTTTCTCTTTATATATGCATGGTTCAACTTCCCTATTAGTTTAGTTGTTAGTTTTCTTGAGTGGAAGTGATGATGGTGTTTGTTGTTATAGTATTTAATGAATTTTGAGCTCATGCTTTTTGTGATTCATTTATGATGAATCACTTTGCAAAGCTAGTATGAGCTTCCTTGTTTTATTGCTGCAAATTAGTTTGATTAATGTGCATGATGTGTGTGTGTGTGATCTAAAAATCTATAGTCCTTAGAAGTTTGCACTAGTTTTGTGTAACTATAGGATCCTCTTAGCCAAGCAAAACCCAGTTTAGGGAGTTTTTCTATTGTACCAGCCTCCATGATCACTGCTCATTCATAGTTTCAGGTCTAGGAACTTCCTCTCTTCCCTACCCTTTTTCCTCTTCTTTAATAAGTAACCTTAGGCAAGGTTCATTGCACATTGTAAAGCTAAATTCAATGAACCTGCAGCAAATGCACAACAACTCTCTCATCTTAAGAACTCCATTTTTAGATCCAACTTCCCCACTTTGTAACTTATGCATAAGTCCTCCTTGTGATTCTAGTAAATCACATAAATCAACTGAGATATTCCAAGCACTATCAAGACCCAATATGAGAGACCTTGGGATAGTCTTCTATAATCTAATTGTGGAAGATTGTCTTTCAAGAGAGGTACTGCACCTATGCACTTCCCGTGTTGAAAAAGTGTGCAAAAACACCCATCAACACCTCCCTAGTGAGTTTAAACAAGTTATTCGTTATATCTTCAATCTCGTGTGGTCTTGATGGAGATAAGGGTTGTTGTGATGGGATATCTTGACTTCTTAGAAAAAAATTCTTGAGGACTTGGATCACTTGAGGTGAATGTAAGTTTGGCTTTATCCATGATTCTCTTGTGTTGTGATCTTGTCTTTACCATAAAATTTTGGGTCACCTATGGGAGAGTTGTGTTGAGATTTTTAATGTTCGAACTCTCTATTTGACTCAAATCTAGGTAAAAGCGACGCTCTAAGTCATTTTGGAGCAACGATGACAATGAGAGATGAAAAGATGGATGATGTGGGAAGTGACCTTTGCAAATTTTTTGGTACAACACTTTTGACTTAAGAGTTTGATGTTTAATGTTTGGATAAAGGATGTTTATGATTTTGTGAATCTTTAGGGTAGACTTGTGACCTTCAAGATAAACTAGTTCAAAGATGATAACTAACTTAACCAAATTCATGGAAAAGGAATCATTTCACATAAAAAGTAGCTAAGTTAGGAGTTGGTTTGATAGATGTTTAAGTCCAAAGTGTGGGCGTATTTGAAATTTTTACAAAGTTTGATGAAGTGAAGGATGAAATTTGATGAAGGGGTGGATGAAATTTTTTATCAAATGTTGACCTAGAGTGAACCTATGTTTGATAATACCAAGGTAGTGAGAAACATGCTAGACCTCTAAATTTTTCAAATCCTAAAGACCCAATGATCTAAAAAAGTTCAAGATCATGAAAAGGACCAACGTTTTGACTTTCAAAGAAGGCATACAAATCTAGATTATTCTTTGAAGAACATATATAAAAGTTCCTTTTCAATCTAGTTCTATTTTTGGTAGAGTGCCACAAGGTGTTCTTTGATAGCTTTTGGACTATGATTCCTAAGTTTGAAGTGATGGTATGTAGACCTTCTCTTGGGGATTTTGATTTTGCGTAAGATCATGTAAGACAAGCCTAAGAAAAGACTAATGTTTGACTAAAATGAGAGGTTCATATTGAGCATACATGTTTGGATTATTCAATGGGATAAGTCTATAAAACCTTGTTATCGACCTGTCCCTATTGCGGTACTGTCTCAGGAAATGTCTTCTAATGTACTTTGAACTATGATGTTTAAGTTTGAAATAGTAGGATGTAGACCTTTTCTTGGGGATTTTTATTTTTTGTGAGATCATTTAGAGAATTCTAAGACCATGAAAAGGAGGATATTTACTGCCACACAAGTGGTGGTAATAGGGGTTGTCTAGCCTCAATATCGGTTTGTTCCTCTTCTTCATCTAAGATGTTTGTCGTGTTTCTCCACTGAATGCATGTTTCCTTTGTTTCAAAAGTGAAACTTCTCAAACTACTAATTATATTTAATTTTTCTCCTTCAATGAGTTTAAATTTTGGCTAAATGATAGCAAGTGTAAGGTTAGGTTGTTCAAACAAAGCAATTGGTCTTCAATTGCTCATGTGGCGTTCAATTTTCCAATTTTTCTTGCTTAAATAAGTTTCTTTTACCACAAGAACTTGGCTTGATTAAGATTAAACTAAATTTCTATGTAATAAACATCATCAAATTCACAAAGTCCATTTCATGAAAAAGATGAAGTCAAGGCATAGTTAATTAGGTTAACTCTAGAAAATATGGATTCAGACATAAACCAAAATATTTAGTCATCTCTAAGAATAAATCCTTAGGACAAGCATTAATATCAAGGTTTTGTCAAAGGGTATCCATACTTAGACCAAGGGTTTGAAATTTTGAAATTTGACTTGGTAATGTGTGTTTGCAATGTTTAAGAACCAAGCAAAGTATTAAACTAACTCACAAGAATTTTACCATCCTAGGTTCAGAAGATACTACTTGTTGAATCCCCACTTGGATTTCTCCAAACACTACTTGACAATGCGAACAGCTAGAGCTTTGGTGACATTGGCTCCCCCTTGCATGGTACACACTTTCAGGACTACCAAATCTCAAATCTTGAAGATCTAAATATCCTAAGGATTTTATTGTTTCAGCAATGAATAGTAGAATGTGGGGTATCTTCAGAATGATTGTTCCTACACCAACAAGCATAAAGGTTTTTGGCTTCCAAACAAGTGGTTCTTAGTAAGGACTTTTTTTCAAGGTGGCCATACACAAGACAAGATTAGCTCAATATTATTTCAATCAAGAGGCCTCCTAGTCCCTTTCTAAGAAAGGATTTTGATGTGTCACATTAACACTAAGGGTGGTACGTGTTAGTATGACACATCCACACCTATTACTTATGAATTGCGTCATAAAAATATTTTTTCTATAGCAGTTCAAAAGAGCTTGGATTTAGCTCATTACCGCTTGGGTCCTTTTCACCTTTTGAAGTAGGGTGGCAGGCCCTCAAAAGGTATACAAAACTAAGGAAGTATGTTTGGTGTTTGATCTCTCAGGTCGCATGACACAAGGAGAGAGGATTCACAATGCCTCTTCCTCACACTATCATGGGGTTCATTTTAAATCAAAATTGAAATATGTGGGTAGTTATACTATTTATGTCAAAGGAATGCTTTTGATTCTCAAAAATTTTGAGTGTTTGAGAGAAGTGCATATGCATTCAATGAAACAAATGAAAACCACAAGAAATAGCAAACACTTGTTAATTTTAACCCTCAAAGAAAAGGTAAGTTCATTTTAAGTAGCAAACTGAGTGTGATTTTTCCTTCTTCATTTTTGATCCAAAAATTAAAATGATGTGATTGTTCAATTTTAACCAATTTGGATGTTTATTTTAAAACCTAATTGAAAGCTAGTGTGGTCCTAATGCTTAAAATAGAAAGCAACATAAATGGGTTATAATTGTCTCAAAAGAGTTGAAACACTTGTTACAATTATAAGACTTAAATACAAGAATGCATCTTCACTTCAAATTTTATCATCCAACTTGCAAAACTTAGCTAGCCTAGGAAAGCAAGAATTAAGTGATGTGTCAAAAAGAAGATAAAATTAAAAATTTAAAGCATGTGCTAAAAATTACTCATTGTTTTGGCTTAGTAGAGAAAAGCGTCATTGTTCACGATAGCATTTCTATAATTTAAATGAGCATTTCTCTAGTGAAAAATAGTCACTTTGCAAAAAGACAGTGACAACGATAGCGTCGTTGTTTGGTGGCTTGCCATTTTTAAATTCTTGATATTTCTAAAAATTATTAGTGTCATAATTTATTTTTATCAGCACAAGTGTATTAATTAGGCATCATTGTAGTAGATGGAAATAACATCGCTATATGGTGATTCCTTACAATTTAAGTGTCCTTGAAATCTCCCAAAGTGTCGTTTTATCTACAAAAACAAGAAAAATGGACTTTGAGAGAAAATTTTGTTAAATATAATCAGTTAAGTCCTCCATCTAGTGCCAAAATGTGACAAACAAATTAGTATGGGCTGACTTCACTTGATCTATGATTATACAAAATGTAATGAAGCCACTACACGTCAATCCCAATAGAGATCATTCAAATAAACACTAAACTAGGAATCCATTAAAACTTAGCATGTTAAACTATGAAAGATTCAAAACACCTATTCTAATCCATTGAGACTTATCCTATTGTGGGAGTGGCATCATATTGATGTGGAACGATGACCCTTTCCCAATCCCTTGGATAATGAGCTTGTCTCAATTAGTTTTATTGAAGAAAATTGATGAAACCATTGATACATGTGTATGGAAACATGATTTAAAGCTAAATGAACATGATACAAGCTACTTTAACATGATTTATGCTAAGATGATCAAGATTTATGAGTGCAAAGCTAATATAAATGGATTTTAAGCTAAAAATATTGAGACCCTAATTATGAGATATGCTAAATGTACACATCTAAGTTACCATGGAAGCTATTAATGAAAGCTAAGATAATGTGCAAGTGAATTAAGCTAAAATGATATAAAGTATGACTACAAGTTCAAGTTATTTTAACAGCATAATTCTAATGTTAAAATATAGATCCATTTGTCTCCAAATAGTGACATATTTATAGGAGGACAAATGAGAAATAAAGGGTTGAGAATAAAAGGCTAATCAATGGTGAAAAAGGAAGGAAGAATGAAACATGGATAATGGATTCTCATCAATGGATGAGAATGAATGAGTCCCACATGGATCAAGGAAAGAATCAAAGGCTCATATTCTTTCAAACAAACACAATTTTAACTTGCACAAAAAGTCGTGCAAGTTAACTTGCACATGAAGTTTTGTAGGTTTGTTACAAAGGATAATATTCCTTTTCTTCAAATGAGTGAAGAAAGAGAATATTCTTTGGAATATTCTCATGGGTGATGGAAATAGATATTTAGCAAATTAAAATAGAGTTTTAATGTGCAAAAGGGGAAGGAATATTCCATGGGAATAATCCTTTTGGAGGAATGTGCAAAGGAGGAATATTCCCTTGCAAGTGGAGGGGAATTAGATGAATTAGGTAATGTGGTGATTAAATAAGGTTTTAATTATGCAAATTAGGGGAATTTCATGATATTCATTAAATAAAGTGATTTAATGAAAAGGGGTAAAGGGGGATGATATTTAAATAAATAACTTAGGATTATTTAATTAAATAAGAAGAATCAAGGATTTAATTTAAATAACTTGATGTATTTAATTTAATAGGATGAAATGTTAGCATGAAAGGTGGTGAATTAAGCTGATTAGATTAATTAGGTTAAAAGATGTACATGACATTATTAATAGAATAAGTAGTATAATTTAATTAATTAAGAAAAAAAAGTATGTATTTCAAGATGAAATGATGTTAGTATACCTCATGTTATCATTTAGGACATTTTTAAGTGTCTACAATTAGCATGTACCAAGAAAGAAAAAGAAAATCATATTGAAGTGTCAAAAAATTATTGGAAGATGCTTTGAGTTCCTTTGATTTCATACCTACATTCATGGGAGAATACAAGATCATAAAAAAAAGAGTCTGAAAATGGAAAAGAAAAAGTGGTAATGGAAATGCAGAATTCTAAAGAATCCACCTTAACCACTTTAGAGGATCAAGCACATTACATAATGGAATTTGATGAAGTTGATTATGAACAACTTCCAACTCCTAAAGAAATGAGAAAGCTTTATGGAAATGGCTATGAACTTTTGAAATAACTTGGATATAGTGGAAAAGGATGTGGAGCTAGAGAACAAGGTATTTGTGTCCCTATAGAGTCTAACACACAATAAACCACTAATGGTCTTGGTTATTGTTTCTAAGAAGAAACAAAAGCATCAAAAAATCCTTCACTTAACATTGACACTCTTACAAAAGATTCTTCTAAACCTTCTTTAACTTTGGTGCATCCTAAATTGATAGGTACTATATGTGGGAATATCTCATTAGATATGCATCAAGTTGATACTTTGTTTACTCATCATAATCAATTTAACAGTAGTTATTTCTCCTTTCCATATAATAGTTGTAGGATCATAGCTTACTCACTATGGCATGTTTTACATTCATTGGAAGTCATTTCCTTTTTGCAAGGAGTGGCATATCATCATCCATTCTTGACTCATCCTTGTCCTGCACTTAGTGGGGGAAAGGGTTTAGTTAGCCTTGTTCTAGTTTTGGTACATGTTGTTACCCCTTTGGCTAGTTTCCCACCTCCCATTTATAGCAACCGAGATTGGGATGTGGATGACCTACTATAGGTTGACTCCATTGTGCCTTACTAGTCTTTTGCTTTATTTTCTTTTTCATATTCTTTTATACGATTACATGTGTGTAATGTGATCCCTATGATGTTTGATTTTATATATTTCTCTCTTTTGTGCATTCCTCTATATGTGCCTACATACTTATCTATGTTGTAAACATTTTTATCTTTTGCATTTTTCTTGTGTTTTCCTTTCGGGATGATGTAAGGTATCAAGACATTTAGGTCTCTTCCATGTTGACCTGGAAGGGTTTTTCTTTGTTTTCACTCTCTATTTGTCATTCTTCTAGTTATAATATGATTATTTGGGGAAGATGATGGTTCTCAGCTCTTAAACAACATTTTAGGAAAGACATACTAACCCTAAATCCATAGATCCCTTATGTATTTTTTGGGGCAACCCCTCCCTCCTTTTTCATGGCATAGCTATATTTTGGAAACATATGACTTGGCATAGGGTTTTAATAGGAAGATCTCATGTCTAAGAAGTAAAACTTGGCTAATTTAAAGTAGTTTCTCACAACAATGGTGTTAGCAACTACTTTAAAGTGGGGGCATACATCGATGACATCTATTGACATTTTGTATATTTCATGTCGTGATTTTATTTTTTCTTGTGACATGTCCTTTTCTTGGTGGTGTCATTGGGCTTGATGTCCTCCAAGAGTGTGATATTTCTAAGCATATGATTTCCCTTAGTGGAATGATGTGAATGAGGCATCCCATAAGTGGCAATCTGATATTCTTGACTTGTCCTCTCTTCGAGACATTAGGCATGATGTTCCCTAAGAAGACCTTACATGAACAAATCATAATCCCTTTCAAGAGAAACCTATAGAAAAAACATTTAGAAAGAATAACATAACTTCAATATGGTATGGGAGGCTAGTAGATTATATCATTTTCCACCTTTATTTTTGGGATAGCTCACCTAGTGGATGACTTGGGTTCTACCACCCCAAAGTGAGCACGCATGTTACAAACAAACATCCTAGACCTGGTCCACATCGAGTTGGAAACACTATCGAAGCTTGATCCTTGTTATGGACAAACAACCTAGACTTGGTCCACATCATGTTGAATAGAATATCAAAGTTTGATCCTTGTTATGGACAAACAGTCATGTTCCACATTGTGTTAGAACGATTAAAGCTTGATCCTTTATTTTCCTTTTTTTTTTCTTGTTCTTTGATAGGGCATGACTTTGTATGTTTTTCATTGTTGCATACTTAAGTGTCTTGAATGTCTACTTTAGTGTGATTTTTTCATGGGGGAAACCTCACACTAAAGTGGGGGAAAAATTTAGCATAAAAAAAGGTAACCCTTTTTCACGCTTAGTTTCTAATGAATGATTAATTAATGATAAAATTGACTTAATTGTTCCTTATTTAGGGTGTTGTAAAAAATTTCTAGGTGTTGTAAAAAAATTTCTTACACTTTCACAATAATCTAGGTAGTTATTAATTAATTTAGGTTAATTAGAGCTTAATTGGCCTTTTAATTTAAAATCCAACCCTAATTTATAGCATTTTATGAAGGATATATCTTGACACTCATTAATAATGTTGCATAACACTTAATTTTGAAAGGTTTGAGTCCTAGTATAGTGACCAAGAAACCATTCACCACTTGGAAAATGGGTCTTCACTATGTCATATGACCCCCCTTTTACATGTTATTTCAACTCCCTGAAACTTGGTCCTAGTTAGCTGTGCTAGGACCCATTCGCGCAAGGTGGCAAATAGGTCCTCCTTAACTAGGACATCCCTTTTTGAACTTATTTGTGGTGGGAATTTAATCATTTTGAATCCTAGATTTGATGCTGGCTTGTGTTACTTGAATTCAGGGATTAAATATTAAGTTAGGGTATGTGCAAGATCATCATGGAAAAAACATACCCTTAAGTGGTGAAAAATTTAGAAAAATTAGAGTTAGGCAACTTGACATAAAAATTTGAATAAGTTATCTATATTATTTCAAAAATATGTAAAAATAGAGTTTTTAGCAAATTGAATGTAGTTTCTAAACTACTAGGTTTTTTTTTTTTAACTCTATTTAGAGAAAATTTGAAATTTCAATGCAATAGTACTTAAATTTCAGGAAAAAAAGAAATAGTAGGCATCTATGTGACCACCCTAACCACAATAAAATGATAATATTTTTTTATAATATTTTAGATATAAGTATATGAAACATGTCCCAATGTGATACATATTTTTTTGTAATTTTTTTGAAGTAAATAATTAGTTATGAAATTTTTATTACAACTTCTAAAAAAATAAAAAACTCATATGTCTGACCACCTTAACTTTGTCAAAACTTCATGAAATTCATTTTTTTTTTAATCCTATAGCATGCAAGGCATAGAATGTGACACATGTTTTGGATTCAAAAAATGTGATACCATTTGAAAGCTATAGATGTTTTTCAATCAACCTATTAATCAAGACTTTACCCATAATTCAAGTAGAAAATGAATAATAATTATTTATTAAATTCAAAGTAAAGAATAATTTATATTGGTGGAAAGCTAAGATTCTCCTTTAAAAACCCTTTTGTTTCATTAATTTTGGATTAAAAAAGTCGTCAACCGCATACCCTACACATACCCATCATATCTCCAATTTTTGGCCCATCATGATCCTGCACATACCCTTTAGTATAAATATAAGGCTATTTTATACATTTTCACCTAGCAAGTTCAACTGATCATAAGGGTGCTTTCACAAGAGAATTCTAGAACATTTCAAGAAAAATTACAAGGCATTCAATGGTAGATTATCAAGGTTTTCTTGTAGCAATTAGAGGTCATATTATCATGTCAAATATTTAGTGCATCATGCGTGCAATTGAACTAAGGTGGTGATGTAGCATTGAAGATCAATCAAGCATATTCAAAGAATTATTCTTATGTCAATTTCGTGATCAAGGTCTACACTCATTAAGGCTATTTCATGCTAAGTTTCATATTTTCATTCCAAGGTTCAATTTAGGGTTGGTGAGTTGTTACATATTGTTGATCATTCATCATTCCTTTATGCATTGTTTCATCATATGGTTTAATTACCTAAATGGGGTTTGAGAAAGGAAAACCCCAATTCCCTAACAATAAAAAAAATCTTCTCTTTTGATGTGTGATTGTAGGTTTACATTGAAGATCTTTGAAGAACAAGATTGGATAAAAGTTTTCAAGATTAAAAAGTTGACAAAGTTGTCATCCTACTTGCAAGATCACAAAAAATAAGCTACAAAATTGATTTTTGACTTTCTGGAGCTAATCATCTGGGATTTGAGAGTGCATACATCAAGGAATAGGACCCCTAAGTTTATTTTCTAGAACCCTAATAGAGACCCATTTATCACTAGGTGAATGAGTCCTCAGTGACCCTTGATATAACACTTTCTCAGCAAGGTGCACATCATTTTAGCATCTTAGAACCCTCCTTATTGTATTTATAATAGTTAGGATTGACTTTTTATTGTTATTTAGGCATTTTACCCATCATAATTAAATGTAACATATATACAACTAAGTAAATTTAGGTTAATCCATTTGGTTAATCCCCATTTTGGTGAACCTATTTTTCTAGATGTTTCAATGAGAATCATGGCATAAAGAGGAACATTTCTGCCCCGAGGACTCCTTAACAAAATGTTGTGGTTGAAAGGAAAATTGGATAGTTCAAGAAGCTGCAATGACTATGATGAAAGAAGAAAATCTACCAGAAGTATACTAGAGATAATTAATTCATACTATTGTTTATATACTAAATAAAATTCAAGAAAAAGGAAACAACACAAATACTCCCTATGAGCTATGGTATGAAAGGATCCCTACTATCAAGTACTTCAAAGTGTTTGGAAGAAAGTGTTATATCAAAAGAGATGAAGAAAACTTGGGAAAATTTGATGCAAGGTCTGATAAAGGAATATTCCTTGGATACTCTACTAAAAGAAAATCCTATTAGTACTACAACAAAATATTAAGAAATATTGTTGAGAGTGCAAGTGTTAAGGTTGAGGAAGATTTTCATAGCTCAATTGTAACGCCCGTCGTGCAAACCCCAGAGAACACACAATATGCAAATATTTTTTTTTTAAAGAAATTAGATTAAACATGTAACAACACTTAACCATAATTCACATAGCACATCACATCATATTAACACACTTAGTTCTCTCGGGCATGCGAGGTTACATCGCAACAACTAAACAGAATAAAGCTAAAGAATATAACATAACCATTAACTTTATAATAATCATAAATAATGTTACATCCCATAACCATGATGCGAGTATAGTAAACATCGCATAATTACATCCATGATAAATATCTTAAAAGAGATACAAATGAGCCTAACTGGTACCTCATCATTATAATATTACATTACAATTTTCCTTGAAATATGAATTACATTGGATTTCCCAACATGGGAATTGATACAAGAATTACAATAAACTCCCAAACATGTGGGATGATACAAATACGATGAAATCTGAAATACAAGGTGAATACTGGTACAACTCCAACTGCGGAAATGCTGAGAAGACAAGACGCTGATGGGGAACCCAACAGGTGCGGAGCACGTTCCACCCAACCATGTGAATTACAAGTAACTCACCCCCCATGCTCAGAGGTGATGAGGAAGTGAACCCGACCATGAATGTCAACCGACTCAACAACAACATAGTACAAAAACAAATACATCTCAAGGCATACAATGAGCAACCATCAACGATCACATAATCACATAACAAGTTAACACTATGAAACTCATCACAATTACATAACGTATCAGCAATCATACAAGTAACTACATAGCAATCATAAACCAAAATTCACAAGAGTCAGAACTACATAAAGATTACGATATCCAAAATACACTTCCAAATAAATCTAAGACAATAACCAGAATACAATTCCATATAAATCTGAAACAACAATTCAATACACCCTTCCATAGACAACAAGAAACAAGTCAAACGGGTGTCAAACGAGGAGGGTCATCACATAGCTCACATGGGATCCCCTGGCTCTTCCTCCAACTGAGGCGCCGACACCCATCTATGGATCCCTTAGCCCTCAAAACAGAAACAACATAAATATAACAATATCCAGAGGCAACAAGAAACAAGGACAAGGGTGTCTAGTGGAGAGTGTCATCGCATGGCCTTATATGAATTCGCCAGACTACCTATCACAAGGTGCCGCCTCCATCTATACATGGATTAACCAGACAACCTAGCTCAAGGAGCCGCCTTCATCTATGGTTATCCAGACATCCTATTTCAAGGTGCTGCCCCATAGGGTTACTCATGGGGAGCCACTTACCTTTCATAGAGACAAGGTAGTGACCTTACCAACCAGGTCTTCCCACCCATCCTTAGCCTTTGAAAGCGCTAACGGCAGGGGTTAGGTGCATGTTTTTATCTTGTTATGTGTTAACTAACCCAACCCCCTAAATTCTATTTTTAGGTTATCACTTGTTTAACTACCCTTACGTGGGTTCCCCTGGCACTTCCTCTTACCCGAGGCGCCGGCACCCACGAAGAGCCACTCTCCCAATGACCCCTAACTTAAACCAAACTAGGCAAGGGTTGTACTATCACGAACAAAAATAGATAACTCAAAACATAACAGGCGAGGCAACTCCATCTCGCAAAAGCTCATAATCCCAGTCTCACAAAGTTTCTTACAACCCTTTCAAATTAATGATACCAACATCTTGCCACATAAAATGACGAACATTCACCAGCAATAAGAACAAGCCTCTGGAAGACTCTAAAAGGCTTACACTAGGGTTTCCTCATCAAAAAACCAACAATAGTAACAAGATATCACGAACGAGTCCACAACCATAAGGTAGTGAGTGGCAACATCCCAATGAAATCTTCACAATTAAATTCAATACACTCTCGAGTGGTATCCAAGGGAGACCTCTATTTCTCCTCCTCGGTTACCGAACCATACATTACACAATGATCTTACAATTTGACTCAAACAAACTTAAACAAGACCAATGATTAACACAACAGAGTAATCAACCAACGCACAAACTTAATACGGAAATTAGTCCACTCAATAAGGAAATCAATCCAACAATTCAAAGGGTTTCACAAATTAGCAACAACATATTCCACATTTCATCAAACAACAATTCACTTTTATCTATACTTGCATTCTATTTCCACGACCAATCTTTACCATAAATATTTTATAATAAAATAATCTTACCCTATCATTTAAATTTTATCCCAAATATGTCATACAACCTAATATTCCTTTTTTTAAAATAAAGTAAATATTCAAAATCAAATAAGACAATATATATAAATATATATTAAAATATATAAATATATATATCCCTATTGAACAAATATTAATAAAATAATTCATCATTTATATTTAAAATCATTTATAACAATTAAATTTTATTATACTAAAAATCCCTTAATATTTTAATTCTAAAAGACATTTACATTTCTTTATTTTCCATATATATATATTTTAAAATAATAATTATATTTATATATATGTTTAAATACATATATATATAATTATAACAACAACCAAAAAAAATAAATAATAAATATCATTATATATATATATAATATATATATATTTATTTATAAATAAATATACATATATATATATATATATATATATATATATATATATATATATATATATATATATATATATATATATAAATTCACATGAATAAATAAAAACGAAATCAAATAAACAACAAAAAAAAACATTTAAAATGGCTTAAATAAATCTGCCATAGGCGCAGTCCCGAAGGACTGCGTATAGCAGTCCTTGGGACTGCCGCCTGAGCTGCCGCATGAAGAAGGACGGATGGGGAGGGTACGGATGACGCCGACCCTTCCCTTCACACAAACATAAAAACAAAATTCATTTAAATCTATATTTTTTTATAAAATTTCTCTTTTAACTTTTATTTTATTTTTAATTCATTTTAATACATTAACAATCCGTCCTTTAACAGGTACGAATTCTGGCGAAATCAGGGGTTTTTTTTTTAAAAGGAAATACCAAATACAGAAATTTAAATACATATATTCGATATATATATGTGTGTGTGTGTGTGTGTGTGTGTGTGTGTGTGTGTGTGTGTGTGTGTGTGTGTGTGTGTGTGCATTACAATTACTATAAAATTTCTTTTTCCAGAACACCTTAATATAAGGGTTTTACAGCAGACTTCCATCAAATATATGAATAATATATATCCTAATATATAAAGTTTCAGAAATCACATTTATTTATTTTTCTCTAATTTGATCAACCCAAGTTGGACAATTTTATTTTCTCTGAAATATCATGATAAATTTAAACAACTAGAAGGGAAGAAACCAATTGTTTTAAATCCATTGAAATTTTCTCCATACGCTTTGTTGTTCCCTAAGATCTAATTACCCAGAGTTTTCATTTTCTTTCACGTAATATAAAATTTAACTAAATCTTAGACAGATGTTTTATTTGCAACACAAATTCATTTAAATCATGATTTTATTTATTTTTGCAGATTTAAAGAAATCAAAGATAGAGACGGGAACCTGGATGCCTGCGCTTCTTTGAGAATCTGATGAAGCCCGTTTGATTCTGATGACTTCGAAGAGCTCCCTATTCGTGCTTCCAAATTTCTTCTACAAAAATTTTCCCTCGAACTCGAATCCGATTATTTGCCCAGAAACTCTCCAAGCCGAACACCAGTAACAGATTCTCAGTTCCTTTCTAACACTCTTCTCAAAGTATAGCAAAAAGGATTGAAATATATTCTCTTTCCGATTCAACAATACATCACCAATAGCTTATGCAACTTCTGTCTCAACAAAAACCTCTGTGTGTGTGTAAAACCCCCAAAAATTATTCATTCCAATCAAAATATACTGTCCCTCCCTCCATCCTTAATCTCTTCTGTGTGAAAAACTCTTTTTTAAAATTCTAAATTAATTAAAAGATAATATTCCTCTCTCAGATATCAACAAAAATCAGAAATAAAATAAAAATCATTCTTTAAAAGCTAACTTTTTAATTAGATCTGAATTCCTATTCGTTTGCACAACTTTTCTTTCTTTTACTTGTTTTATTTGTTTTATTTGTTTTAATTTCTATTTTTACCACTTTCTTGCACAACACATTTTCTATTTAATTAAATAAATTATTCTAATAATTATCCCCACTTGATAATTAATTAAAATAATTAAAATACCTTTAATATTTAATTATCATTTAATCAAAACACGACTTTATAAAAATTAAATAAAACATTTAAATATTTTCATACAAATAAACCAACATTAAAATACACACTTATTATCCACCTTTAATTAACAAAATCACAACATTTAAAATATCAACATCAATTAAATAATCATAACTTATAAAATACCACATTAATCAAAATACGACGACACACAAAACACGAGCCACAAATGACGACAAAATACAAAAATAAACAATACCAATCAAACGAGACGATCTGACATCATGGGACGGGAGGACTTCATCGTCACCTCTGTATCAACATTTATCCGTTGGGTTATTTGGTGCTCGCCCTGTCCTGCCGAAGCAGGTGGAATCGAGACTTCTACCTGCAAATCCTGCATACAAGAGAAGTTGTGTACATGTGCATACATATATATATAATCATCTAAGCATTAAATTGAAGTACTGCATTGTGAGAAGAAATCGCAACATAGCAGGGCACTCGCGAACGAGTGATGCCATATTGTCCTTCATCACACCTATTCTAGCAAATATAACATAATCAATAAATCAACATTTCTAACTAACAATCATCTTAAAACATATCTAATTAAATCACTGCATCATATAATAATTCTGAAAATCAACTAATATAACCAACCATACTATCATACGAAATATTCTTATCCATAATGAAACAATAGCATCATCTAACGTCTAACTAACCAAATCAAACAATATCATCATCGTCACAAGAAGCAAACAACCGCATTGAAAAATACCAAATCCTACCAATAAGAGGAGGGGTATTACATCAATGGTGATACATAGATATGAATCAAATGAGCCAATTTGTAGAGAAAAAGAATAAGAAATGGAAAAGGAAGTGTAGATTGAAGAGGAAGAAGCTTCAAAAATGACCCCTAAAAACCATAAGTATGTGCAGAGGAATCATTTTGAAGAAAAAATCAATGGAAATAAAAGAAAAGATGTGCTAACAAGAAGGAAATTTGTTGAAGAAGAGGTAAATTTGTGTTTTTTTTTAAAGTTGAACCTAAAATAATGATTGATCCATGCAAATATGAACATTAGATAAAGGATATAGAATAACACTACTGCAAATTGCAAAGAATCATACTTGGAAACTTGTCCCAGGACCTACAAAAAAACCATAATTGGAAAGTTAAGTGGGTATTTAGAAACAAACAGAATGAGAATGGAGAGGTTGTAAGAAACAAGCAAGACTTGCATGTAAGGGTTACTCACAAGTTGAAGGAATAGATTTTGAGGAAACATTTTCTTCGATGGCAATAATGGGAGCTATTAGGATGTTTTTGGCTTTTGCAACACATAAGGACTTTAAAATTTATCAAATGTGTGTGAAGTCTACTTTCTTGAATGGGGAATTAGAAGAAGAGGTTTACATGGAACAATTAGAAGGATTTTAGTTATCAGAAAAACTAAATATGGTTTCAAAATTGAAGAAGGAATTATTTGGATTGAAGCAAGATCCTAGAGCTTGGTATGCAAGGTTTGATAAGTATTTGATACATCAAGAATTTAATATTAAGGGTATCACAGATAGTAATCTTTACTTTAAAGTTGAAATAGATCAAATCTTGATTGTGGTTGTGTATGTTGATGACATAATTTTTGGAGGTAATGAAGAGATGTGTAACAATTTTTCATAAGAGATGTGGAAAGAGTTTGAGATGACTATGTTTGGGGAGATTAATTTATTCCTTGGGCTGTAAATCAATCAAATAGACAAAGGTATATTCATTTCATAATCAAAGTATTTCAAAGAAATGCTAAATAAGTTTGGAATGGAAGACTCCAAACCAGTATGTACTCCTATGGTTATTAGTTTCAAACTGAGCAAGAATGATAAATCTCCTAAGGTTGATCAAAGAAAGTATAGATCAATGATTGGTGGATTGCTATATCTAACTACTACTATACTAGATATCATGCATGAAATTTTCCTTGTGTCTAGATTTCAAGAAGATCTCAAAGAATCACATGTTGCAGCAGTGGAGAGGGTATTTAGATATTTAAATCTCAATTTGGATCATGGATTGTGTTATCCAAAGGATATTGATTTTACTTTAAGTGATTACATAAATGCAGATTGGGGTTGTTATGTTGATGATACAAAAAGTACAAGTGGTGGTGCACTCTTTCTAGGATTTAGATTAGTATCATGCCTAAGAAAGAAACAAGATTCAATTTCTTTATCTATTGTAGAGGAAGAATACATTATAATAGCATCTTACTGCACATAGGTGTTATGGATCAAGAAAATATTGAAGGATATCAAAGTGGTGTATGATGAACCAATTTATATCTCTTGTGACAATACAAGTAAAATCAATATTTCAAAGAATCTAGTAATGTATTCAAGGACAAAACATATTACAATCAAATATCACTTTATGAGAGAGAAGGTTGTGGATAATAAGGTAAATCTTGAATATGTTCCTACAAAGGATTAGATTGTTAATATATTCACTAAGGCTCTTCCTAAGGATACTTTTGAGTATTTGAAAGAGAAGTTGGGTGTTGCTACCCATCCTTTATTTAACTAGATGCATAAGGAGATGCATCAGTCCAATGGATCTAAAGATTCTTTCTTTTTTTGGGCTGATGTTGGTGGTACCTCTCAAGGGGAGTAAGCAATAGCATTGTTGGTTGTAGTTAGAAAAGTGTGTATTTTCATTACGTAGTGGTTTCTATTTTTTTGTAGTTTGGTGTGTGCTCCTAATGGAGAGTATACAAATAAATAAAAGAAACAAATTGTAGTTAGAAGAGTGTGTGTTGTCATTATGCAGTGGTTGATAATTTGTTGTAGTTTGGTGTGTGCTCCTAACAAGGAGTATACAGATAAATAAAGGAAACAAATTGTAAATTAGTAGTAAATAGTTTGATCGATGTCAAAGGGAGAGAATGAACAATGCCAATAATTAGGCCCTTTGTCATATATTTCAAAGGCGGGGAGAAATTCATGTGGAAAAGAACAAGTTATTAGGAAGAGAAGGTTATTTGAAAAAGATAAGATACAAAGGAGGGAGAGAGTAATAACCTGTTTGAGTAAGGGGAGAAGTAATGTGAAGAGTTCCAGTATGTTGACCTATTTAGAGTTGTTTTTTATTTGATGCATTTTCACATCATGTGTTGGAATCAATGACAAAGGGGGAGATTGTTACAAATATGAGAAATTAGTGTTGTAATTGATGTCAACAAGCCTATGTTTTCATTGATGTCTATTTTTGGGTGAGAGTGTTTCAAGAGTGTGAGAAGTTGATGTTATCAATTATTGGTTATTTGCATTATGTTGTCATTAGTAAAGCTACTAGTGTCAACCTCTACTGTTGCTTTGATAATCTTATATCTAGAGATATATGTGGTTGAGTTTCCATGTTGCATTTGGTTCAATTGTGTTGAAGAAGTGTTGAAGATGATGTAGATGTGACTCTGGTGCTTTGTTTCCAAGTTTTTTTGAGAAAATTTGATAAAAAGAGGAAACAGTGTATTACAATAGTGTTTTGTGTTATAGAGACGTGTTGTATTTTTTCTCCACATTTCTTCTAGGATGAAGATATTCTTGTGCATTTTGGATATATTTATTAGAGATGCTTAGAGGTGTTATATCTAGGATTTGGTGGGCTAGATTGCTATATAGAAGTTGTGTTCACCAATGTGTGAACTATGTATTGTAGAGGTGTCTGGGAGATGTTTTTACTTTGGATTTCTTTGTAGTTATCTTTCCAGTCTTGTGGATCTAAAGGAGTTTTGATAGTGTTGGTATCTTTCTTCAGTTGAGGTGGTTTGTGGTTTGGTGCTACAAAAGTTAGTTTCTTGAGTTACGATGTATGGAAAATTTTTCTAGATGTACTAGATGTGTATATTCTTTTGGTAAAATTTGTTGTGAAGGAGTTTTTTGGATTTCAAGGTGTTTGTGGAATATTGTAGATAATTTTCAAGTATGGTTTGTGGTTAAGGAAGAGTGTACTTCAAATTTTAATGGCGTTTACATGAGTAATGACTAATCTAGTGTTTACACTAATTATGGTGAATAATTATTGTTTATAAAAGTGTGTTGTTGAGTGTATTATAGATTTAGGTCCCAAATAAAGTACGATGTGCTCCGCTTACACTTCTACCACCATAGAAGTGTCTTGGCGCCAACCTAATTTAAATTTTCTCGATTGATGTGCATAGATGACCTTGGAGAAAGGTTTCAAGGTTGAAGATGGTATAAATTTGAGTTGATTTTTTGAGGGATGATAAGGTAGACAAGGGAGAAGCAAATGATATGAAGTACAGAGTTATAAAGTGTGAAATTTAGAAGTGTAGTGTGAGATTTTATGTGTTATATTACTAGATGCAATGAGCAAAATGTGTGACCTACAATTATTCAGTCAAGCTATGAAGGTGTTGGTGATGTTGTGGTGGATTTCACTATAGCATTGAGATGGATTTATCTATGTAACATTCTTCTCTATCTTTTTTTCTATTCTTTCAATAAGCCTTTAGTAGTGAGCCTTTCATTCTTTGCGTAATGAACCCTCCGACAATGAGCCCTATTATATTTGGTGTTTATATTACTTATATTGTGAGCTAATCCTCAATGTGGTTTTTCCATTCTTTGGTTTCCACATAAATTTGGTGTTTTATTGTGTATGGTGTTCTTTTTGTTTTATTTTATCTTATTTACTTTCATGCTAAGACATTATAATAGATTAAGGTTAATGAGCATCTGAATGTTAGTGAGGGTTTGATGTTTTAATGAACAACTAATTCATCCCCCTCTCAATTATCTTGTGAATTCAACAAGTATCAGACAAAGGTTCCTTGGAAGAAAGTATAACTGCTTGAGGTAGATCTAGCATGAAACACAAGAAGGAGGCTCCTCCATTTGATAGATCAGATTATGCATTTTGGATGACTAGGATAGAAGGATTCCTTGTTTTACTAGGGTTTGGAGTTTGGATTTTTGTTGAATATGGATATATTGTTCCTACAAATGGTTCAAGAATTGATTATGAGATCATGGCCTATGAGGACAATGGGAAAGCAATGTATTCTCTTTTTAGTGGTCATTTTAATTCATAACTTATGAAATATATGAATCTCAAATCTTCTAGTGAGAGATTTGGAAGTTGAAAAGTGTTTATGAAGGAGATGAAAAAGCCAAGAAAGTTAAGATGTAGAACCTTAAGATCAAGTTTGAAACCCTACGAATGTCATAGGATGAAGATGTTACAAGACGCATGCATCAAATGGATGAATTTTTCATTTTCATCAGATGCCTTGGTGGAAAAATTGAAGAAGACAAGGTAGTTAAAATGGTACTAAGAACATTACTTAAAACCTAAAGTCATAAAATTTCTTCTATTGAAGAAGCTAAAAATTTAAATTAGTATCCTAAAGATCATTTTTTTGGTGCTTTAACTACTTTTGAATTGAGAGGTTTGGTCCAAGTGATTCAAATAATGAGACTAATTTAAAAGTTGGAAAAGCTAAAAATAATGAAGAATTGGATTTGGATGATGTTGATGATCTAGAAGAAAACTTTGCGAGGAGATTCAAAAATGGCACTAGAAAATATAGAGGTAAGATTCCTTTCAATTTTTTCAATTGTGGAAAGATTGGTCATTCTGCTTCAAGATGTCCTATCTAAGCTTCAAGAAATAAATACAAGGAGAACAAAGGTAAATTGGTTAAGAGAAGTTATTATGTTAAAGAAGATGCCAGTATATCTAATGATGCACTTGATTACCCTAGTGATGAGGATAATGAATGCTTGTTAATGAATTTTGAAAGGTTGAATTTTTTTGCTTCTATGCTTGAGAGATAGAATAACAATCTTCACACTCTCTCATTCAATGAAAACCCTAGAGATCTCAATCTAAAGTATGTAAAGGAGAAAGATATCTTAAAGAAGGGATGCCTTAGGGTCTGATTATAAACTAAAAAGGGGTTCACCACCAAGATAGGGATTGGAAAAACTAATGAAATGAAAAACCTAATGCTTAAACCTAATGCAATTCAATCCTTTACTAAATGACATAAAAATGCATGCAAATCAAAATAGAAAGCTAAGAGATGAAAGGTATGCACTTGGAAACCTGGAGAAGACTAGATGAATACCTAAAATATTGAAAACATTGATTTTAAAGCCTAGTGGGACTAGTACACCTGTTTGTGAGATTTAATCCCATATTATGGTTTCTAGGTAGGAACTAAAATCTGGTAGAGATATGACTAAAACTCATGAAATCTAATTTTTTTACCAAACTAGGACTCATATACTAGAAGTGGTGTATCAATACAGTTAGGGTTTTCTAGAAATTCAAAGTTTGATTCTGCTCTTCAATGTTTGCTCTATCCTTTCCACCTTATTGCCAAATCTAAACCTTCAATTTGCAATCTGTAGATGTTCTCCTATGATCTTCAATGGAAGGTGATAACTTTGATAACTTTGAAATATTTGACAAATTTCTCTTCAATATGTCTTCAACCTAGATCTGCAAATCACACACTAAAGATAGAGAAATTTTTTGTTTTGTTAGTGGAAATGGGTTTTCTTGGTCAAACCCCATTTTGGTAATCAAACCTTGAAGTGAAATGAAATAATATGAAGGAATGATGAATGAAAAAATTTAATGTTGCAACTCACCAAACCCTAGCAATAAAGTGCTACAAACATGTATGAAGTGGCTCCAATGGATGTAGATCTTGAATTGAATGCTCACTCAAATCATGAAACCCTACATCACAAATACTAGGTCAAAAATAAACATGATGCATGATAACTTTAACATGATGATTGATACTTGAAGATGCACTAAAACACTTGATAATCAGCCCTTGAATGCTCTTGAATTCTCTTGTAAACACTTGAATGCTATTGTTGACTCAAATTTGTTATAAGGATGTTCATTCAACTTCCTAGGTGAAAAATGAGTTAAAGAAACTTGTATTTATACTTGTTTATGCAAAAGTTCCCAAAATTACATCACTAGATACTGGCGTCAGATCTAGGAGGATAAAATACCATGAAGAATTTTAATTAAATTTAATTTTGGGACACACAAGAAGTTCATATGTCAGAAGTGGTGTATGAGTCCCACTAGGCATGATTACGGGACACATTTTAAAAAATGCTTTGAAAGGTGTGAAATCTAAATCAAGACCCAGAACCCTAGGTGGGACTCATATGCCCAAGGTGGCGTATGAGTCTAAGATCACTATATATCTAGGTTGTACAACCTAAAAATTCCTAAGTTATGATTAGATGTTGATTTATGTTGGGATTATCCTCTAAAAGATACATTAAATGAGGCTTGTGGATCCAAAATAAGGCCAATTAAAGCATAAAGAAGCCCAATTATTTAATTGTAGTGTCAAAACATATCATCGCGTACATTTTCACATTTAATTTGGGAATAGTTAATGATAAATTGGACTTATTGTCACCTTGATCTAGTGTTGTGATGCATTTTACACATCCACATTAGATATAGGGCTCGTTTAACTTAAATAAACCTAGAACTCTTCCCTAATTTAATGTTGTAAAGTGTATTTATTCACACATTCACATTAAATTTTGGAGGTTTGTAAACTAAATGCACCTAATCTAGTGTAGTAATGTTTTCTACACATTAACATTGAGTTTAGGGATTTTTTTAGCTAAATGGACCCATTTTTGCTTTAATTTAGTGTTGTAAAGTGTATTTATTTACACTTTCACATTGGATTCTAGGCCCTATCACATTTATGACATTGTTATCATCATTAATAGGCCTGTATGACCCCATATTATGCATCCCAAGGCATATTTTAATCAAAAACCTGACAATATCAACATATAAACTTAGTTTACACACTACATGATATTTTAGCAAGCAAAATAGGACCTATGGGACCAATTCACCACTTTGGGTGAATGAGTCACATCCAAGTGGGACCCATTTTCCATAGATGGAAAATGATTCCCATTTAGCCTATTTTTGAGGTTTCAAGTGAGAAAATTTTGTTTTAAGTTAAAATTTATCCTATGTCGGCCTTTAGGATCAAATAAACAATCATTTCAGTGCATTTCCTATATAAAAAAGCTTTCAAATTATTATTTCATCAATTATTCATGATATCAAGTCAAGAAGCAAGAATTTGACATTCCAAGACTTCATAATATCATCAAGAGATCATTCAATATCATTTCTAAGGAATTCAAGAGTAGAGTTCTTCATCAATTGTTACAACAATTCAAGATCCATCATCATGTCAAGGATATCAAGCATCAAGAATTTTATTGATCTAGTGTTGTGGTGTAGCATTCCTGATCCAAGATCAAGCATTGTTTTACTCCTATTGTCAAGATCAAGATAGATATATCCTTCATGGCCATTTCATGTTGAGTTGCAAATTTACAAGACATCAATCAAGGTATCATTGTTCATGTTTCATGTCCTATGTTCCATGTTTCATGTTCATCTTTCATTATCTCATCATTTGGTTTAATTACCTACAATGATTTTGACCAAGGAAAACCCCCATTCACTAACAATCAACAAGTTTTCTTCTCTTTGCATGTGTGATTGCAGATCTAGGTGTCTTGGAGCTTGAAGAAACATTAAGTATTAGGTTACAAGCTTGGAGAGATTTTTTGGAGTTGTTTCCCCATTTGCAAGGTTGCATTCTTAACTAAAAGGTCACCTACAACCTTGAAATCAAGGTTTCAGATCTAGGATCCTAGAGAAGCAAACTGAGCAAATTGAGAACAACATATTTTGACTTTGAATTCTTGAAAATTTGGAATGAGAATAATTTTCCACAAGTGGCTAATGAGTCCCACTATAGGTGTTTTCTAGTGATCTTTGTAGATTCAAATACCCTTTTTCTCAAACATTTCTCTTGTGCAAAAATCTAGAACTAGGATAGATTCACCGAGAATGGTGAATGAGTCACAATAGGAATTTTTTTGAGGATTTTCAGCATTTTCAATCCTCATTCAAGCTTCTACAAGTTTATAGGTGCACACATTTCATTTCAAAAAAAATTATTCTATTTTATATGCATTTTTAGTCATTTAGTTTAAGTTTGCATCACATTAGGGTTTTGCATTTCATTGTCTTTTCCAAGTTTAAACTTGGTGGTGAACCCCTCTTCAATAATTTATCATATCCTAGGATACCCTTCTAGTAGATCTCTTGCCTCTATTCCACTCTTGGGGTGAGATCTCTAGGGCATCCTCAAATGTTAGTTGGAGAAAAGTGATGTTCTATGTCTTAAACCATAAATCATCTATTTTTCAACTAAACATTAATAAAACCATAGAAAAGTGTGAAGGTGTGTTAGAACACTTTACAACACCCTAAATAAGGTATGATTAGGTTTATTTAGTTTACAAGGGCCCAAGACCTAATGTGAGTGTGTTAAACACATTACAACACTAAGTCAAGGCATCATTAAGCTCAATTTTATAAGGAGGATCCAAACAAGTGTGAAAATGTCACATATGACATTTTTTGACACTACATTTTGCCCCCAATTTAGTGAGAGGAGGAACTTGCTTCAAACTCACACTAAGTTAGACAAATTTGCATCAAGAGGGGTCCAAGTGCACCAATGTTGGTAGGATAGGATGATAATGATGAAGAGTGGTGATCAAGATCCAATGGAAAACCATCATAGGCACAAAAGAACACACATGAAAATGATATAAAGAGCATCATAGAGACATAAGAATACACTACCAAAGATAAAAATAAAAGTGAAATAAAAAAAGGGGTGGATGGATCAACCTTTGACTATTTGTCTAGCATGATGTGGATCAAATCTTGGTTGTTTGTTAAAAAAAAAGCATGCTCACTATGAGGCAACAAAAATTTAGGCCATCTATTGGGTGAGTAATCCAAAGAGGTGAGACACATACACACATGGCAGTATACACTCACATGCATGTGAGTGGCTATGCAAGAGTCATGCCTCAGTTGGGCTTCTCGTCAAACCATCCAAATTTATAACTCCTAATAACTTTGATAAGGCACTACGCAATAATGAACTTCAAGCTTCATGAGGCAAGCAAAGCTTCGTATGCTTGGAACTCATGAACAAACAAGATGGCTCCATAGGCATGCAATGTGGCCATATAATTGAAATTGAAAAATAAGGAACATTCGAAGGAGTCTTACTTAGTTCATGTAAGGTCTTAAACTTAAGGAATATTGTTCCTAATGTCTCCAACAGAGAACCAATCAAAGAATAGAAGATTCACATTTTAGGGGAGGTAGTGTATCACATCAAGCCACTAAGAGGAATGTAATATGCTTAGAGATATCACGCTCTTGAAGGACATCACACCCAATGTCATCCACAAAGCAAGAGACGCATAGCATGAAGCAAGAAGACTACATCGTGAAACATGAAATGAAAATGTAAAAGGATAATACCAATGTATGTTGCCGCTTTAACTAAATTTCTAAACAATATGCTATGAGAAATTACTTTAAAGTATCAAATGATAAATTCTAGTTCAATAAAAAGACATGAGAGCTAACTTGGAATGCCCTATTCCAAGTCATATGTTTTGAAATAAAGCTACGTCATGAAAAGAAAAGAGAGGGGTTTCCCCCAAAATGAAACTCCAAACACACATAAGGGATCTATGGATTTGGGGTTAGTATGTTCTTGCTAGAATGTTTTTACAGAGCTTGAAATTTTCATCATTTTCCAAATACTCATAGAACTAGAAGAATGACACAAAGAGAGTGAAAACAAAGAAAAACCTTTTGGTTCAACATGGAAGAAACATGAATTTCTCAACACCTTGCATCATCCCCAAAAGGAAAACATAAAAAAAATGAAAATAGATAAAGAAAAAGATTTTGTGTCAACATGGAAGAGACATGAATGTCTCAACACCTTGTGTCATCCCCAAAAGGAAAACACAAGACAAATGAAAAAGAGAAAGAAAAAGATTTTGGGTCAACATGGAAGAGACATGAATTTCTTGATGACTTGTGTTATCCCCAAAAGGAAAACACAAGAAAAATGAAAAGATAAAGGAAAAGATAAAAGGTTTAGAACATAGAGAGGAATGAAGGAAAAAATAGAGGAATTTCACAAAGAGAGAGAAATATACATCAAACAAAACATCATGGGGGATCACAGCATGCAAATCCAATCTCATCAAAAGAAAAAAAATTACAAAAAAAATAAATAATACAAGAGACTAGTAAGGCATATGCATGTCAACCTATTAGAAAGTCATGTGCATCCCAATCATGTTCACCATATATAGAAGGCAGCCAACTAGACAAAGAAATAATAGCAAGTGCTGAACTAGGGTCATCACCAGGTTCAACACTCTTTTAAGGGGAATCATCATTTAAGCTCATAGAATATAAAAACAATTTGTTCAATTCATTATGCACTATTTCATCAATCTTTGAAATCTCATCATCGTCATCCAAGTTAATCACAATAGGAGGTCAAATGATAATTTCCAAATAAGGGTTTGGCTCCTATTGCAGTATAATATATGTTTGTCTTAGTGAAGGGAAAGACCTATCATACATTGCTTCTATCAAGTTTTGGTCATTATTTTCTTAGTTTATTTCTTCATTTAACTTTTGAGAAAGGGAACAATGTCTAGGCCTACATTTTGTAGCACCTCTATTTCTTTTAGTTCAAATTTCAAGTTATGTTTGTGTAGAAGAAGGATGATCAACCATAGGTTTCCTTTCTTCCCTAAGGGGAGGAATGAAAGGAACCATGGAAGGTTGTTCAACCGCTTTCTCATTAACTGTGTAAACTGCTTTTATACTAGGATGTGTGACAGGATTGTTTTTCGTTATCTCTTGGTCTTTTATAAGAAATAGGAAAAGGTTCTATCTTAGATTGATCTTGGATATCTGGAATGTCTTTTGGTTCAATCATGGTTTCATCAAGGATGGTAGGCTTAGTGGTTGGTGGAGACATGTTTCAGAGGGATAATTTTGCTACGCATTTCACCTTGATTTTTTGGTAGGATTTCAATAAGAAGTCTTCATGAGGTTTAATAGGTTCCATAAGCTCAGTCCATAAGAAGTCTAAGGAAAAGTTAACACAGGAAGTCAAAGGCTTAAAACCACTATGATGCACAACGAAAATTTCATTTTCAAAGGGAAACTTTAAGCATTTATGGACAACCGATGGGACTTCTGCCATGGAGCATAGCAATGGGTGACCAAGCTTCACATGAAAATAATCCAACATCGATATGATGGAGAATGAGAGATCTAGTATTTTCAGTCCTACTTTTAGAGGTAATGTGATTGATCCTATCATAGGGCAGGTGAAACTATTATGCATCTCTATTCATGCCTTTCATTTGTCATATATTTCTTGATAAAGCTCATGTAGAAGTAAGAATTCCATGGTGACCAAATTCTCTCCACATGCAAGGTTGATTAATATCCCATTACTGAGCTTATCATAGATTCAACTAGCTATGTAAAGAGGACCATTAGGTGCATGTTTAAGTATATCTTTAGAGGAGAAAGAAATGTTAAGAGTGTTTTTATCTTAGCCCTTACAATGTTAAGGTTCAACCAATGCAACCAAACCATCGATAGCATTGTGTTCTTGTTAATCAATATACATATGAAATTTGTTGAATTGTATCTATGTTCTCATCATCCATGTTAACATTCATCACATTGGTTTGTGTAGTTTTGCTAGCTTTGACAAATGAAATATTATGTTTCAGCATGGGTTGGTAAAGATTTCCATGTTTTGGTTAGGAGGATCGAAGGAATTATTTCCTTGATCATTAACACCTCCAATGGAAATCCAACTAGAATCAATGAGGTCTTGCACAAGATGTTTAAGATACTTACAATGTGTTGTATCATGTCCATTTTTTTGGTGATAATGGAAATAAGTATTTTATCTAAAGTTTGGAGGTAGAGGCTTATTAGGATCGATTGTTTTAACGAGAGGAAAGATGATCATTTATTGTTCTAAAAGTTGTGGCATTGTGTTATAAAGGATATCAGTTAGGGGAGTGATTTTTTTTTTCATGTCCCCATGGTAAAAGGGTATCGTTGCTTTTAGCATAGCTAATTGGGTATTGACATGTTGATTTGTTTTTTGAGGGGAATTTAGTTGAAGGAAACCTTTATTCTACTTCATAAAAGGTTGGTAATTATTTTCCTTTGTGGGTTCAGAATGCTCAGTTTGGCTAGAGGTGGATTTTGCATCATGTCTACTAATCGAGTTTTGATAATTGTAGAGGGTAGTACATAAGTGCATGAAGGAGGGGAATTTCATCATGGTAAGCTTATCTTGTATCTTACTTTGCAAATTCTCTATGAACATCTTTTGAAGGTGAGGATTGGGAACCTTTACACTGATTTGGGAATAAAGCGATTGATATCACAAAATAAAGTCAGTAATCTTTTCCTCTTATTTTTTCTTACATCTCATCAAATCAGCCAAGGTCATCTTTGGAGTCATATGCACTTGGAGATGGATTATAAATTCCTCAACAAGTTTATTGAATGAATGAATTGAGTTTTTCAGTAATGACATTCTAAGGTAGTATCCTTCAAGGATCTAGGGAAAATTTTAGCCCAGAGTTGGTCATCAAGAACAAAATCACTACATAAGGTAGTGTAAGTAAAAACATGGTTAGAAGGATTTCTTTTCTCCCCCATATTTCTCAAATCTAGGCACCTCTACACCTTGTGGCATCGATGTTCACAATATCTCCAAGGATAAGTGACTAATTTTGACATCACATGTGGGTGGGCCATTTTGATTTTGGTTGATAGTGGAAACTTATATTTGAAGGGGTGAAACAATTTTGAAAAGTTGGTTTATGAGAGGGTCATTGCTTGTATTATGAGATGGAGGTGAATATGGTGGAGGTGTGTATGTGTTTGAAGTACAAGTTAATTGAAATCTTATAGGTGGTAGGAGATATGACATGTGATACCACAAAGGTACCAAGGATGCTAGCAAAAATACCCAAGGAAGGGATCACATTTCTAATCGGCTACATTGTTGTTGTAATTTGAGGGTCGATGTAGGTAGGAATTGAAAAAATTATTGTAAAAGGAATAATTTTACTTTCTCCTTGGATTGTGGCATTTTTCATGGGTAAAGGACAACTAAGGTTTGAAGAAAAGTGTTTTCCAAATATTTGAACTATGTTATGCACAAGGTCAAGTTCCTCTTCACTTCCAAGCATGCGATGAATGTTATCTATGGTAGGGATGGTGGTAGTTGAAATCTTCTCAATACTTATTTGATTTTGTATGTTTTCTAAGTCTTCATGGATTTGGATTATGTTTTTTTGTAGAATACTAGCAACCATTGTTTCAACATGCGTCACACTACTTGAAGGAAAATAATTGTTAAGGGTATCGTCCATACCTAGTGAACTAGTGTTAACATGAATAGTGAAAGAGCTAGATAACCCAACATCCATGATGATTGTACTATCACAAGATGACATGAGTCTCAATTTTGTCTCACTATAGTATTAGCAATAGGACACCAAGTAGAAATGGTCATGCAAGGGATACTAAATGCAAGATGGATGCACATGTAGTTTAAGCTAAAAGCAATGAAATGAATATAAAAAAAACTTTGTAAACTAAAAAAAAAAAGTTATTAATAGCAAATATAAGCATATAAATTTTTTTTTTGAATACTGGTAAATGCAATTTAAAATTATATGCACTAAGAATAAATTGCTCAGAGGAGCGTGTGAGTCCCGGTGAGGGTATTTTTGAATTTTTTTTAAAAACTTAAGTGATTTTTATGCTTTTTAGTTTGTATGATCTACAGCCTAAATTCAAATGCAAATTTTAGATGACTTTTAATGATGCAAGATGCAAAAAATGCATCCTATATATATGCACTGTAGAAAAAATGTACCCTTTTCTTGACATTGGAATAATTCATTATAAATTGGACTTAATGAGGTGTTGTGAGGCATTTTATGTATACACACTAGGTGTTGGACCTTTGTAAATTGAATAACATGCTTTTATTGATGTCTTGTAAAGGACTTTCATGATTTTCTAGACTTAATAAACCCATGTCTCCCTAATTCAACATTATAAAATGTGTTTAATAAAATTATTACTTAAATCCAAAAGGTTTTTGAATTATAATTAATGTTGAACTAGTGTTGCAATGTGTCTTGCACATTCTCATTGGCTTTTGTGCCTTCCTAGGCTGTGTGCACCTCATTTTAACGTTGTAGAGTGTATTTAATTACACTTTCACATTGAATTCTATGTCCCAAGCCCTAATTACTCTATACATCATCAATAATAGGCTCGTATTAACCCATATTGTGCATTTTGAGGCATAAATTGATGAAATACCTGACAAAGTTGCAATTTAAACCTTATTTCCTTATCTCCTAGCTTCCTAGCTGTCAAATTGGCCCCTGTGGGACCCATTCATTATGTGTAGTGAATGAGTCCCATTTGGCCTAATTTTGACCTCTTAGTGGGAAAAAAGTGAAATTTAAGTTCAAGTTTACTTCATGTCAGCCTGTGATGAGGTATCAATGGGTAAAATAGGAGAATTACCTATAAATACAACCTTCTAAGCCATAATTTACACTTCTTAACTCATTCAAACATCTCTCATCATTAATTCATCATCTATGTTCTCATTGAAGTCAAGCAAGCTAGGGTTTCTTCATCAAAGATTGCTTCCTATTATATTCAAGGGTAGATTCTTCATTTTTTGCTATAGAATTTCAAGATAAAATACCATGGAAAGGTAATCAACTCCATTATTACATGTTTCATTCCATTCTTTCATCATTTTGGTTTAATTACCTAAAAGGGGTTGGACCAATGCAAACCCCTATATCCTAACATCCAACATCTATCTCTCTCTCTCTCTCTCTCTCTCTTGTCTTGTGTATTTGAAAATTTAGGACACTTGGAAACTTAGAAATAATTGAAGATCAAGTTTCAAATTCATTCAAATCATCTCTTCATTATTCAAGTGAAAATATCAAGAAAAATTCATTTTTGGGCCCAAATTCAACAATTTCAGAAGCGGTCACCTGTAGGAAGCATAAGTGTAGATCTAGCCCCACATAATCAACTCAAGAATTTGTAGATTCCAATAGGTGGACTGATCTTCCATGCATATGGAATTATTCCCACCTATAGGCCTAAAAAGTGATTTTGTCATAATTCAACTCCCAATAGCTAGAAACCTATTTCAAAATTTTTCATTAGAAGTAGGACTGATTCGACATTTGTGGTGAATCAGTTTGAGTGGCCATTAATAGTGAATTTTGGAACATTCTAGAACCTTCCAACAACAGTAATCTACCTCTAGGTGCACTTTGTTTAGTTTCATCAATTTCAATTTTTATTTGTTTAGGTTTCTAGTTCATATTTGCAATCAACACTGTGTTTTCCAAAATCTTGCATTAGATTAGTTTACATTCATTTATCTGCATTTGTAAGAATTCAAACACATCCAAAAACACTTAACATCCATTTACCATCCATCTTTACATTAATCTTGATTTAAATATTGTGCATTTTGGCCTACCTCTCTCTTTTTAGGTGAGAAACCCTAGAAGAGTTAGAGAGTCTTGTGGTGCCAAAATCCTTTGCTTCATTATTCTATCACTAATGCAAGATTTAGAAACCCTAGAATTATAATTAAACAATGCAATGTTAATGCAAGCAAGATCTAGAATGATAATGCACTCCAACTTAGAATTTTGATGTTCTAAATGTAGGTTCACCAAAATGAAAGGTTGAATTTTGTTACTTCTATGCTTGGGAGAAAGAATAACAATCTTCACACTCTCTCATTCAAGGAAAACACTAGAGATCTCAATCTAATGTGAAGAAGAAAGAGATCTTACAATAGGGTTTTCCTAGGGTCTAAATATAAACTAAAGATGGTTCACCAAAAAACTAGGGCTTGGAAAAACTAAAGAAATGAAAGACCTAATGTTTAAACCTAATACAATGCAATACTTAACTAAATGACCTAAAGATGCATGCAAATCAAAATAGAAGTTGAGAGATGAAAGGTAGGTACCTAGAAACCTAGAGAAGACTGCATGAAGGCCTAAAATGTTAAAAACACTAATTTTAAAGCATGTTGCGACTCATATGGCAATCTAGGCGATTTAGTCCTAGATTAGGGTTTTTGGGTCGGACCTAAATCTGGTAGAGATATGACTAAAACTCTTAAAATCTTCAAATTTGACCAAACTAGGACTCATGCACCAATAGTGGTGTACCAATCCAGATAGGGTTTTCTAAAAAGTCAATGTTTGATTCTTCTCTTCAATGTTTGCTCTGTCCTTTCCACCCGATTGTCATATTTGAACCTTCAATTTGCAACATATAGATGTTCTCCAATGATCTTCAATGCAAGGTGACAACTTTAACTTTGAACACTTTGAAAATTTCTCCAAACTTCCTCTTCAATATGTCTTTAACCTAGATCTAAAAATTACACACTAAAGGACTCAAAAAAAATGTTGTTTTGTTAGTGGAAAGGGGTTTTCCTTGGTCAAACCCTGTTTTCATAATCAAACCTTGAAGCAAAATGAAATAATATAAAGGAATGATGAGAGAAAAAATGGTAATGTTGTAACTCACCAAACCCTAGCAATAAAGTGCTACAAACATATATGAAGTGGCTCCAATGGATATAGATCTTGACTCTTGCTTGAATGTGATAGATCTTGAATTGAGTGCTAGCTTGAATCATGAAACCCTACATCAAAAATGTTAGCTCAAAAACAAACATGATGCATGATGACTTTGACATGATGTTGGATACTTGAAGAATTCTCTAAAACACTTGATAATCAGTCCTTGAATGCTCTTGAATTCTCTTGTAATCACTTGAATACTCTTATGGACTCAAATTTTCTACAAGGAAGCTCATTCAACTTGCTAGGTGAAAAATGAGTGAAAGAAACTCATATTTATACTTGTTTCAAATTTACTGAAATTACAACACTACAAGCTAGCACTAGATCTAGGAGGATAAAATCTTGCCATTAATTTGAATTAAATTTAATTTTGGGCCACATGAGAAGTTCATATGCTAGAAGTGGTGTATGAGTCCCATTAGGCATAATGATGGGACACATTTTCAAAAAGATTAGAAATGTGTGAAATCCAAATTGAGACCCAAAAGCCTAGGTAGGATTCATATTCCCAAGGTGACATATAAGTCCCAAATCACTAAATCTAGGCCACACAGCCTAAACAATCTTGAATTATGATTGGATGTTGATATATGTTGGGATTATCCTTGAAAAGATGCATTAAATGAGGCTTGTGGATGCAAAATAAGGAAAATTAAAGCATAAAGAATCCCAATTATTTAATAAAACCTTAGAAAAGTGTGAAAGTGTGTTACAACAATTTACAACACCGTAAATAAGGTATGATTAGGTTTATTTAGTTTACAAGGGCCCAAGAGTTAATGTGAGTGTGTTAAACACATTACAACACTAAGTCAAGGCATCATTAAGCTCAATTTTATAAGGAGGGTCCAAAAAAGTGTGAAATTTTCATGGACAACATTGTTTGACACTACAACTCTAAATAATGGAACTAATTATGCTAATAATGAGAGATGTTTGAAGGAAAGTGCTATGAAAATAAGTCATAATATTGAAGGAACTATAATGGTGACTTCATTTCATGGTGAAGAAGAGAAGAATAACTGGATCAATGACAGTGGATGCTCAAATCAAATGACAGCTAACAAGAGTAAGTTTTTTATACTTGAAAAGTTTGAAGGTGTTTTAGTCGACTTTGATGATGATACATCTACAAAGATATGTGGAAAAGATTCAATCAGTTTTGAAGGCAATCATAATATAGATGATGTTCTTTAAGTTAGGGGTCTTCAACATAACCTTTTGAGTGTAGGACAAATATGTAGCAAAGATATAACCCTATGTTTTAGGATTCAATGGTTGTGAGATCTGAAAAGGCTCTGGAACTCTGTTTGTTGCATGAAGAAGGACAAATGGAAATTTTTATTATCTCAAAGGTGCTAATGGTATGTGGTTTATGACTCAAATCAATGAAAGTTGGCTATGGCATAGAAGAATGTGTCACATCAATTTTGATAGCCTAGTGAGGATCGGTTCAATTCAATATGTGAGAGATCTACAAAGATTACAAAGCTTATCAATGTTATTTGTAAGGAATGTCAAATTCTGAAGCACGCTAGAAAGAGTTTCAAAGTCAAAGCCCTACACCTTGTCAACTCACAAAAACTCACCTACTAAAATATCTTATAGTGATCTGATAAATTTATAGGAAAAATGAAAAAGTCTCTTATATTGCATCAGAGGACTAAGAAAATACATATAAAATATCTCTACAAGAATGCTTACACCATATGGAAAATTAGTCCTCCTATTTTGGCTAACTCCAAATTTACAGGACAAGTGCATAGAACCCTACCTTTCTCAAGTTGTCAAAATTTCCATTATAGTTTCTCAATTGTCAAAATCTTGTATTTTCAAATTAGGGCACATGGTTTAATTAGTTTAATTAAGGAAAATCAATTCCAATAAATTCTCAAGGCTCAAAATGATCATATCTAGGTCTTATTGACTCACCTTCACAGTTGAAAGTCAATCTAATCACCTTGTTGATTTGCATCCTAATGATTGTCTAGAAAAAGGAAATTGATCCTAGGCTCTTTGCATTAGACTTAGGATCACCTTTCTCCGCATTTCAGCATTATGACTTCTTGGGAGTTTAGCCATCCTAGTACTAGCCCAACTTAATTTCACCTAACCATGTAAATTTTCTTAAGTTCAAGACCAATTAACTTAGCATTGCATTTATAAAATGTTTGACAAATGTTGTTCCTTATGAACCATTCATCATAAAACCCATTTCACTTATCTATTGTAAAAAGTAAGTTGATTAGTCATGGTCATTAGAGATGGTTTTGTGTGAGACTTCCTCATGGAATATGCATAAATGAGCTTGACTTAAAAACCATACAATGAAATCTTCATAAAAAAAAATTCACACATTCCAAAATATGTCACATATGTATAATATTAAGAACATTAAATGAAAGATGATTGGAAAACTTAATAATGATTATTGATCATAAATTAACTATAAACTACAATAAATAATTTTGTTTATAAAACTAAAAGGAATTGTCGCTCTTTATCACCTTATTTTTTAAATAAACTAATATTCTTGATCACACACTCATTTTAATTAAAGTAAATAAAAGAACTCACATTCTAATATAAAGATGATTTTTTTTCTCATATTTTTTAATGATCAAATATCTAGAAAATACAAAGTATCTTCATAAGGAATCATACTTTTCTCATATGGAAGATATCACATTTAATTTTATAAAAGAAATATATTTTATCTTATCTACTTAAGATAAATCATTTAAATACATTAACTTAAATATACAGACTACACAACTAATACATATAACTCCCATAAAATATTTTTAAAAATTATTAACAAATTTGAACCTATATATACAATCTACTATTTTCTTCTTACGTCTTTAGACATAACTCTACAATGACAACACGACTTATAGATGGTTAACAAATCCATAAAAGAAAAACAAAAACCTACTATCTATTTTCATATTTAATGATTTTTTTTATTGATATATATAGATATATATACACACGTAATCTCTTATAAATAGAGTTTCAATCTAAAATACATTTAAATAAAAAAACCCTATAATATTATTTTCCTTAATCATATACAACGAAAATAAATCTTCACTTCAATTTCATTTAAAATACGGAACTTCCAATATCTTCCCCACCACGCAATACATGGCCAATCTCTTTTTTGTTCTCAATATTCAAAGCTCTATCGTGCTACCGTCCAAAATCAACAAATTTCTAAAGGACTTATGCGCATACAATGTCACCACGTTGACTGAAACCTATTTTTCGGTGCATGGAATTAACATCATCTTATTCTTCGTAACGACGAGATCGCTTACTGCTTTCAGTTGAAGTTTTCCCCAATGTGGAAAAAGTCAACTTACAAGTCTCTGTCCAAAGCATCCAAAACCCCACAATGGCGTCGACAAGAGTTACCCTTTCCCACACCACGCCCTGCATTTTCGTTTATAGAAACATCCTTCAACGTGGCACAACAAGGTCTGTCACGTTTAAAGTGTGTTTGCTGTTTCATTTCATCGCCACATACTTGCCTTTGCATTCACTAAATGGGCATGGCTTTTACATGCATCCTCTTCCATCTGATATATATTACTTATCTGATCTTGGTCATCAGCGTTCTGGCTCAGCAGTAGGAAAATCCTTCTGAGAACAGTGATGATGGTGTTGGGGTGTGTGGGCTCAATGGAATCTACCAAGTCTCCGGGCTTTCAAGCAATTGCACCTGTCCGTAGGTATTCGAATTTTTCGACGAAGGTAACCGTTCAAAGATTTGCATTCAAAACACATCGCAGTTATAGAGTTGCAATGTAACGGGCGCAGAAATGCAGAGGATGGAATAGATAGATTTGTCCTGAAAATGGTTACTGGTACTCTTATTCCACAAATGAAACTGCTTGCGAGGAGGCATGCATTCAAGATTGTTTTTTCACAATGACCATCTACACGAGTGATGGAGGCACAGAACAATGTTGAAAGAAAGCTATGCCTTTGAGAAACGATGGTGCAAGCGCTACACGAACAGATTTTGCGATAGTCTACGATCCTGTTCCTCCCACGCCTTCAAAGCAAAGAAAGGAAGGGAAGCGGCTAGTTGTTATTGGCATAATCCTCTTATGATTTGTTCCTTTGTCTTTGTAGAAAGTTTTTTGTTAATCTGGTTATATATTTGCTGACCAAAGCTGAGAGCGTTGCACGAGCATTAGATGGTTAATCCCTTGGGGATGAAAGCATTCAATTATCAAGAGATCGACGTTGCAACTCGAGACTTCAAGGAAGAGGTGCCGTCGGGAAGGTCTACGAGAGCGTTTTATCTGACGGACGAGCAATTGCTCTGAAGAAAAAGAAACGATAATCAGCACCCTGGTGGAGAACAGCAAGATGGAGAAGAGTTCAGATCAGAGATGGGTACCATCGGGACAAGCCATCATAAAAATCTTGTTCAACTCTATGGTTTCTGCGACGAGGGCTCAAACAGAATTCTTGTGTATGAGTACATGCCCTTTGGGTCTCTAGACAGAGTTTTAATTAAGAAAACAGGGAATCTTCATTGGGAACTGCGTGTTCAGATTGCTTTGGGAATTGCAAGGGGAATCCTCTACTTACAAGAAGAGTGCACAGACCCTATACTCCATTGTGATATAAAGCCTCAAATCATCCTGCTGGATGAAAATTACAATGCTAAGATAGCCGACTTTGGAATGTCCAAATTAATTGGCGCAGAACAAACAAGAACGTTTACTATGGCCCGTGGCACCGTCGGTTACATTGCTCTTGAGTGGCAAAAGAATGTCTGTTACTGCGAAAGTGGACGTGTACAGGTTCGGATTGGTGCTCTTGAAAATTACCTGTGGCAAGAAAATGTTAAAATTGCATGCTCCAGAAAATGAAATGATTTTTTCTGATTGGGTGTATGATTGCCTCAAATATGGGAAACTTTTAAAATTGATGGAGCAAGAAGAATGCAGAGGTATTGAGGCAGAACAGTTGGAAAGAATTGTATTGGTGGGGCTCCAGTGCATTCAAGAGGATCCTATTCTTAGACCATAAATCAAGAAAGTGGTTCAGATGCTTGAAGGGACGGTTGAGATTGGAGTGCCCTCACATCCGTCATCTTCTTTATAAAACCAGTTGTCCAATATCTTCGTTGTCGATGTGTCATGTAACCAGAAATTACTGATGGTCATATAGCAGTTAAGTTTTCTAAGTTCTTAAATGTGAAGAGGGGACTGTTTCTTGGTGTGATTATTTATTGCCTTATGTCTAAAATGTTTGTTCACATGAAGTAACGCTTATTTTTATTTCCAACATTTATTGTATGTATATAAGGACATACTTCAGAAGAAATTCAATTTAAATTTTATCATAGTTTTTATTAGATTAAAATGGGAAGGACTTGTATCTATTGCAAAACAGTCATAGAGGTTAAATGAGGGGCTCATGAGAAGTGAAATGTCTAGAAAGGAAAAATAAAAGAAACAACAACAAACCAATCAACAAGAGAAACAAAAATAGCATATAAAACAAAAGCGCAAGGGATAGAAACTGCTACTAGTCTCCCAGAAGCTTAAGACCACTAATTTCCTATCACTCATTAACCAAGAAGTGGAGTTTCTCATCGAACGATGGAGGTCCCTTCTGAATAGGCTGGGTCTCCTCGGTAGTGGCCTGAGCAAACTACCCACCATCTTTCCTTTTTTCTATGCATGACTAAATCTTACCATAGTTTATTTTGCTTTGATTCAATAATAATTATTATTTAATTTTTTTACCATAGTTACATTTACATTTATGATTTCCATTTACTTTTTAAATTTTATTGTATAAAGTACTTATATTTGATCACATGAGAGCATTTATGACCTTTTATGTATTTGAATTCAAACATAGCACTTTAATATTTATTTTGGGAGTAATTTAATTATTAAATCTCAAAGAGAGGTAAAAATTTATTCAAATAGAAAACAACAATACAAAGCAAGGGCATTACAAATCCCTATCAATCTCAACTAATTGGTCCAACTTTTGAGACAAATCTAGGGGTAATTGACCCCTTTCCACAATATTCCAATCTTGCAAGTGATCAGAAGCCCATTTAGCCAAACAATCTACAACCCCATTCCATTCATGAAGAATATGATAGAAAGAAATAGAATCCGAGGAAGCACACATATTAAGAATCTATTTTATAATAACAACCAAATGCCAGCTAACATCCTCTAACTGTTGCCTCTTGAGAAAAGTCACTACCACCTAAGAATCAGATTCATAAATGATTTGTCTCCAACCAAGAGTAGAACCACGCTCCATAGTGTATAAAATGGCAGAAGCCTCCATCACAATATTAGTATACCAACCCTTATAAATTGGAAAAAGATAGACCCAACAGTCCTAGAACTAGTCCACCCAACACCATCAATACCAACATGACCAAGATTTCCACGAGAAGACCCATTTGTGTTGATTTTCAACACACCCTCAAAAGGAGGACACCAATGCCCCTCCCTATTTATCTTCCGGAGAGGATGTCGACATTTATTTCTCATGATCTGACCAGCAATTTGAGAAGCCCCCCTTTGAAGAGGAAGATTGAGGGGAGTGCAACAAACAACCTCTCCAGGATCCACATCTTCAAAAAAATCACACTTAGCCGCAATAGTCCCACCCAAAGAATGAATAATCTTCCACCACAAATGCTGGACAACCAGCTTCACATCTTTAAAAGTCTTGTGAGTCCTCTCCAGCCAGATACGTTAGATAATAAAAGTTGGTGCAAGCGCCCAAGAAGCTTGAAACAAAAAGGTATTAATAGGGGCCTTGCCCCACTGGGCAAAGAACTCTGCCAAACAAGAGACTTTCCAACAAGTCTTGTTCCACACAACCCACCAAAGGTGCTAAAGCCTCCTAGAAAAGGAACATTGGAAGAAGAGATGAGAGACACTCTCATCACTTTGACAACACAAAACACACATCAAAGAACCCTAGAGCCCTCTCTTGCACAAGTTATCCCAAGTAAGACACCGGTTCTGAACCACTAGCCACAAAAAAATTGCACTTGGGCCAAAAAAATTCATTCCACACTTGCATCCACTAAGGAACTTCAAAGTCCCCAAGCATCTACCTAAAAAACTCACCATAACTTGCTGAAATAGAGTACTTACCAGATAAATCATTGTTACTCCAAGCTAATACATCCTACCCCTCCATGGAATTGCATTCATGTGATGCAAGAATCTAAGCCAACTCTTTCCTATCCTCCTCTGATCCTCTTGGTGGCCAATCCGATGAGTGCTTCCATCTAAGGCTAGTAGCCAGTCCAACATTCTAAATAGACTTATAATGCTCAATTGTGTTCCAACTAACAATAGTAAATGATTACAAAGAGATCAGAGGTGAGGGTAAGCATAAAGAATGGGAAGGTGATCATCCCAAGAATCCCACAAAAAAGGGCTTGAGAACCTGAATGACATATATGAAAAAACCCCTTCTTAACCAACTGAGCCCTCGATTTGAGGGTATTCCAAATCATAGATCCCCTTCCTTCTAGAGGGAAATGAGGAACATCAAAAGTGTTAACATCCTTAAGATACTTGTGGGTAAGAATACAAGCCCAAAGCTGATGTTGACTAGTACACCAACACCAATATTACTTGGTTGCAAGAGCTTTCCCATTCAAAACAACAAAATGAAATTCAAGGTCCCCCTCTTTCTATGGCCTTCACATCATATCCCACTTAACAAGACTCGACTTGGTTGAGTGCAAATTACTACTCCAAAGAAATTGTTGTGAGAGAGCATCAAATTCCCTCAAGAAATACAAAGGAGCCACTTGAACAAAACCCCTATAAATAGGAAGAGCCTAGATAACAGACTTCAAAACAATCACTTTCATAGCAATAGAAAGCCAACGATGAGTCCAATGATTGAATTTACTACAAAACTTATCAATCTTTTTTTTCCAAGAAGACTTGGGCTTCCTATTGACAACAAGAGGTATTCCCAGATAGGCAAAGGGAAGAGACCCAATCTGAAACCTCAAAATATTAGCAATCCATCATTGAATAGCTTGAGGAGTATTAAAAAAGAAGATAGAAGACATGTACTCATTGATTTTATGACTCGAAGTAGCAAGGAAAATATCCAAAGCTTGCCTAAAAGAAATAGCCTCTTGAGGGCAAGCCCTCCCCATAAGAGAAGTTTCATCCACAAACTGAAGATGAGAGAGCTACAAAAGACCATTTCCCCAACACCAACCTTGAATCTTGCCTTGGGAAGTCCACATCTTAAGAAATCTTTCCAAACCCTCAGCCATAATAATAAATAGATAAGGGGAAAGAGTATCTCGTTGAAAAAGGCCCCTGGAAGCCTAAAAAATCTCAAAAGGTTCCCCATTCATAAGAACAAAAAAAGAGGAAGAGGTAACACAACTCATAGTCCAGTTGACCCAATCTGGGCCAAAACCAAAGCCTAAGAGAATTCTCTACAAAAATTCCACTTAACTCTATCATAAGCCTTGGACATATCCAACTTGGTGAACATAAACTTCTCCTTGGAAGTTTCCATAGATTGAATGACCTCAGAGGTAACTACCACCCCATCCAGGATCTCTCTACTAGTAACAAAACCCCCTTGCTCCTTAGAGATAACAAAAGGAAGAGAAACTGTGAGCCTCTCAGCAATTGATTTAGTAATAATTTTATACACCACATTATAGAGAATATTAGGTCAAAAGAATTCTAGCTAATCAACACCTTCCCTTTTAGGAATGAGAACCAAAACAATAGAGTTCGTGGCATGAAGAATCTGCTTACTATGAAGAGATTCATGTGCAACCTCCAACAAATCCAAACTTATAATATCCCAAAATTACTCAAAAAATTCAACAGGAAAACCATCTAATCTAGGGGATTTACCTTTATTCATCCAAAAAATGACCTCTTCCAATTCAGGTAAAGAAATTGGATGAATGAGGAAATTATTCATCTCCTTGGAGATCAAGGAGGGGACACAAGCAAGGATCAAATTCTCCCCATGTTCTACAAAGGGTGAATCCTTAGAAAAAAGAGCAGAATAATACCGTATAGCCTCACAAGACAAAGCTTGCAAAGAAGAAATGTGGATCCCATCTGCATTAACCAAAGAGGAAATACAACTTCTATTGTGACGGGCCTGCATAGAATGATGGAAGAAAGTAGTATTCATGTCCCCTTCCTGAAGCCAATCAATCTAAGCTTTTTGCTAAAATTTCCTCCCAATGCTCTCATTCCTCTACAACTCGCATGACCTGGGCTTCCACTTGACCCAAAGCATCTGAGAAACCAAAATCCCAAATTTGGCAAGTAATCACATCAAGGCTTGCTTAGGAATTCTTCTTCATAACCTTAAAATTTCCAAAACTCATCCTATTCCATCTCTAAAGGTTATATTTAACATACTAAATTTTCTTAACAAAAGTGTACATAGTTGTACCATAAGCAAGGCTACCATCACACCACCACTAAGCCATAATAACATGCAAAGAAGACTCCTAAAGCCACTTAGGTTGAATTTTAAGAGGAGGATTCTTGGGAATAGTAAAATGGGAAACTGAAAGTTTAATTGGCCAATGATCAAAACCCCTCCAATCAAGAATCTCAGAACTAGTAACCAATCTACCTCCCACCCAAAAACAGGAAACAAGAAATCCATCCAACCTTTCTGAGATTGCTTCCTCTCCACTCTGTTGATTATTCCAAGTGAAAATCTTATCTTAACATCATTTAAAGAAACAAAATCCATATTCTCTCAAAAAAGAGCAAAAGTAGGCCCAAGTCGAGGAAACCCACCTCATTTCTCCTCTAAGCTCAACACAGAATTAAAATCACCAACTAGGATCCAAGAAAGATATGGAGCACATGATCTAACATACCTTATATGAGACCAAAGCCAAATTTTTCCATGAATATCAATCGGGGCATAAACATTAGTAACCAAAATGGTCTCACATGTTTCCAAAGAGGAGGAAACCATTGAAATAGTAGAATGATTGGAAATCCACCAAAGGGGAGAAATATTTCTAGGATCCCAAAAAAGAGCCAAAACCCCAGAACTCCCTGAGAACTAATGCACTGACACTGACCAAAATACCAAATATGAGAATCACGCTGAAGCATACAATCAACTAAGAGTTTAGTCTCCTGAACAAAAAAAAATTCCAAAGAATGGACAACAACTAGATCATGAATATCCTTTTGACAGGGGGTGCTTTTCAACCCCCTTACATTCCATGACATAACAATCATGGAGGAGATGGTGAAAAGTGAGCATCAATGGGTTTAATAGACCTAGATTCCACCAACAAATCTCCAGTGCACTTAATCTTCTCAAGATCCTTCTTGTGGCCACTTTTAGAAGAGCGCTCAGGCAATCCCTTCATAAGCATGTGTTGTTGCGCCCCTGAGGCTAGAGAAGACCCCTTGCTCTTGCCAGAAACTAGCCCCTCCTTTGCCAAATCTGCCAAAATAATATCATCATCATCCTACATATGATCATTCAGAGTAATCAAATGATCCTGCATACCTTGTGATAAATGAATATCTTGACCAGATCCCTATCCCTGTCCCATAGCACAACCCATACCAATAGCATCAAAAGGCACATCTAGTGAGATTCCTTCCTACTAGGTTGAAGTGTTCAACACCTCAAAATGATTAATGTCCTCTTCATTCTTCCTGTCCTTGAACGGCCTCTTTTGACCACAAGCCTTAGCCCACTTAACTAACACAAATCCATCTTTATCTGGTTCACCCTCCATCATAGAAGATTTTCCTTTATCCTCCCTAACAACTTTTGGAGCCAAAAACAAAGAAGAGGAATTAGGAGGATCTTTCTTAATCCTAGGACACTGCTTTTGAAGATATCCATACGCATGACAAATCTGAAAATGAAAAGGAAGGGACTCATAATCAAATTGTTGAATCCAAGACAAATTTCCAAAAGTAAAGCAAGGGATTATTCAAATCAACCTCCACACAAATCCGAGCAAAAGAAATAACCTTTCTTTCAAGGGTTTGTTGAGCAACTGCAGTAGGCTTACCAAGAAGAGTCACAATCCATTGTAAAATATCTTCTCTCCAAAACTCTAGCGGAATTTGCAACAAATAAACCCATACATGAACTCTCGATAGTAGTTCTTTAGCTATGTTATAACCCATATGTCAAGGTTTTATAAACAAACCAACATGATTATGAAAGTAGGGCCCTCCCTCAAAAACCCGATTCCTAATAGCCATATTGGAAAAGACAACCAAAAAATAGTTGTTTGTAGCTACCATTAGCTCCATGTGACCCTCAACCTACCACGTACTCCTAATCCAAGCATCCAAAGCTGATAGAGGAATACGGATCCCAAGAAATTTGTAGATTAAAGCATGTCTACTCCAATACAAAACATCATCAGCCATAAATTTTGAAGAAAGAGGAATACAGATCCCAAGCCAATAGAGGAATACAGATCCTAAGAAATTTGTAGATTAAAGCATGTCTACTCAAATACGAAACATCATCAGCCACAGATTCTGAAGAAAGAACCAAGGCCGAACCATCTTGACTCCTTGGAAAACAACCATTCACTTCGTTCAGTTTAGGACCCTCCCCCACATAAAATGACTTAGAGTGCTGAGCTTTCAAACCCGATGAGGAGCCATTAAGGAAAACACCACCTCCAGGTACCACCAAACTTGTAGAAATCCGGTTCTCCGCCATAACCTACCCATAAAAGATTTAAGAGAAAATCCCCAAACCACACCTCAAAACAATAAAGAAAAAAAGCCTTCACACCTCCCAGCCAAGAAAGAACCCACACCAAGCATAAAACAACACCCCCACACAACGAACAAAGTCCCCAACAAAGCATATCACACCCAGAAAATAGAAAACCACCCCACCACTGGACTCATAACCACACACCACACCATGCCAAACAACGCCACACCGCATGCAAGTTGTAGAAGGAACATGTAGGCCGCAGCTAGGAAGCCACGGGCCTGCAAAACAAAAGCAACACCCTCATCATTCATCCAATCCTAATTTTCAAAAAACATTAACCTTGTCTTACTTTTTTGAATTGTGTTTTGCATGGTTCATTACAAAGTTCCACTCATAGCTTTAGTTCCTCAAGTAAGTTAATTATTTTAATAAATAAAATAATTAATTTTAAATTGTTTTGATCATGTTGTCAATAACAATATATGTTTAAGCTATAATATTATAGAGAGTATACCTCCCTTAATTGGATCTTTAGTGTTCAAACTAAACGAAACCAAATGGAACCCACCTGAAAATGGAAATGTAAAATTAAATTTTGACACGGTTGCTAGAGGGAATCCAGGCCTATCCAGGGTTGGGTGCATTCTCAAAGACAATGAAGGAGAAATCATAGCAGAACTAAGCAACCCGCTCAAACTCGGGTCAAATAATGAGGCAGATATGTGGGCACTATGGCAGGACATGAAAGGAGGGATAAAAAGGTGTGTCAAGAAGCGAGAAATTGAGGGTGATTCCGTCATAACCAATAGTGCATTAATCAAAAGACAAACGATGTACTGGAAGCTAAATAATATTTTGGTGTAATGCACGAGCACTCCTAGAACACTTAGAAGACCATATAATCGCTTATATCTATCGGGTGGGAAATGGCGAAGTAGGCAAAATAGCAAACATAACAATTGATGTATCCCACACAGTTGTGTTGAAAAACCAAGAATACGACTAATCGAGTTAGCACAAATGTTGATTGGAATGGCATGGGAAAAATCGTAGCCAAGGACAATGACAAATAGAGAGTTGGTACGTAAAGGCGGCTAGGTGGCAAGAGATTAAAAAGTATAAAGGCTGCTTCAAAGAATTTTAAGGATGGTGCATGACAAAGATTAGCACTAGATTTTGCTAAGATCCGAAAGAAATGCAAAACAAGGAGAAGCATGAGTGTGTCTCAGATGAGGCCTATATAAACCCATCACTCCCAAATGGGAGGCACATACAATTCTTGTGACCGCTCTTGGGTTGTGAAATGAATGGATGTGTCAGTGCGTCTAACTAGGCAGCGTCGCCGAATGGATTTCCTAGGGTAGTTTCGGATCAACGGTCGAAAGTTATCTTAAAGGAGCATTGCAGCAAGACGCGAAACGTCGTTAGGTGGATTTTGTGGAGGATGGAGTCCACTATAGAGTAAACATAGACATATTGTCACACTTCATAGTGTCTCTCCTTGATCTACGGGAGCTGAAGGAGGTAATCAAAATCCTCGCATGCATTTTGATTAAAAAACATGTCCTGGGGGAGTTCAATGAGGTTCTACATGTTGCAAGATATGGTGTTAGGTTGCCACGACCAAGAGACATCCCATCGATGATAGAATAAGTAGCGATTATGGAAAGGTTTCCTTTCTTAGGAAATTAAAGAGGTTGAGCAATCTAAAGCCCGTATATGAGTTCGAGTGGCTCCATGATTTTGACAGCACACCTGTAGCTGGCAGGTAATGGGTTTAAGTTTTAGGAAAAGCTAGATGTGAATAGTTTAGTAGAGTCATAAGGTCAAGGGATCATTTTATTTGAAAAAGTCAGAATACTGGAATGTTGATGTAAAAACTTTTTATTTAGTAATATTATAGCGCAGTCTTAATTACAATTTATGAATAAAAAAATTGTTATAGGGAGTATATATAGGTAGAATGAAATTCTAAATTTATTAGTTTAGATATCTTAAATACTATCTATTTTAAATATTTTGACAGATATACTCTCAAGGTATCTATATTAGACATATAATATAGGTTCAATGGTCATGTCAAACTTCTTTTAATATATTTATATAGTATTTTACTTCCTAAATATATATATTTTCAATTTATTTTAGTTTTGCTATAATTTTAAAAATATATGAAAACAAAACAAATTATTTTTTTCATATGTTAACTTATTAAGTGTGTGGCTATTCATTTTGTTTAATAATCACTATATTACCTTTAATATTAAAAAGTGGAAATTTTACATTGTTCACCAAAAAAAGTGGGTGCTTAAAGAAAAATCACTCAAATTATATACGAGGACAAGCTAAACAACAAGACAAGTTTCCTATGTGGAGATATAACAATAGCAAGGGAGGGGATTCATAGTCATAAACTAACCTTATACATTAGTGAGACCAAAGCAACAAAGTAAAAACTCTCCACTAGTAATAAAACCCTAACCTCTTAATTAATGTCCTATAAATGTAGATAAGTAGCATAAATAGGAAGATACCTAAAGCCAACCATCAAAACCTAAAAAATATAACCAATTAGGAGGTCCTTGTTCATAAGGAAAGGATGGGGCTAAAGGTTGTTGTGAAGGTTGATATCACCCATGACTAGACCAATCTTTGGCTCTTATAGTGGGAGAATAGGAAGCATGTCGCCTCTTTGAGTTTTATAAACAATCATAACTTATATTAATTTCACCACTATCATTGAAGGCTATATTTATTAGTTAACTTAGATACACCTCATTGTATCCTTATGCAAGCCACTTGTGTTATTATTTAAATCTTTATATATTATTCCTAAAATTCTTCATATATATGTGCCAAAAATAAAAAGGATGGTGATTATTAACAACACAAGGAGTCATGTATTCTTTAAATATGATATCAAATTTAGTCCCTCTATTCAATATTAGATATTGGGAAGGAAAATAAATGATATTTAACTAAAATTTGCCTTGAGATTTTCACGAAAAGATACTTCTTTTTGCCAAGAGAGTTATGAGATATTTTATTGAATAATCTTTTGTTATTTAAATTTGTAATGAGTTTGTATTCTCACTTTCATCTAAAATATTGACTATCTATCTATACTTATCATATTTATTGATATAAAGATCTTTATTTTTAGGTTTATTTGCATTTGTCGAGAAATAATTGATTGGCCTAGTGTTTCCCTTTAATTTATAATCATATTTGATAACTTTGATTACATACTTTTCATCATGAGACACTTAAATTTTGTGGAGTTACAAAAGGTCTTCAATTAGTATTATAATCCAAGAACATGCATTGAATCATGAAGTTGACAGTAAACCTACTCATCTAAAAAATACTCCAAGATTTTACCAAACTATACTATATATGATGTAGATCAAATAATTTAAAAATCTATTAAGCAAATGGTGCTACATAATTTTTATATTTATAAGATTGAATACACTACACAATACTAGCTACACCATCTCTATTTTGACTAGTTTTTATCTTTTAAAATTTGATATGGTTTGCATCATCTTTTATTTTATTATTTTCTATAATATATTGTGTTAAATTTAGTTTCCTCTAGCCAACATCACAAATATTTTATTTTCACATCCATTTTGATGATGGGCTACCTCTATTACATGGAATTAGGGGAGCTTGATAGTTTATTATGATCAACCTCATTCTTAGGTTGCAAATTTATATTGAGTTTGAGGCTATTGTACCAAGGAATATGTATGGAAGATAAATTGGCCACATGATATATTTAATATGAAATTCTACTTAAAATAATATATTTAACTAATTTTATTTCATTTAAATAGGAGGATCTTGACTATTACATATAGGATTTTTACCTTGTAATGTCCATATAGTTAATTAATTATATTGTGTGACACTCATTGATACAATTCCTTGGAAACATTCTACAAGTTCAAGATTAATAAAAATATTGTGTCCATGAAAATCAATGCTTCATTGACAAAACAAATTAAATTAACAACTAATTCAATATAAATAAATTTTTATTTTATTAATTTATTTAAAAAGATTCAAAATAAGATGTAATTATTTTATTGGACACATTTAAAATAACATGTCTCCACATAATCTTATACATGATAAAACATGATATTTTTACCATATTTTCCTTTTGAGGGATATAATTCTTACTTAACAAAATCTTCTACATTAGTTTTTGATAAAGGAAAAAAATGGGTTTTACAGGGACCCGAAACCATAGAGTTTACAAAAAATAGTAATAAGCATTAAAGTCACTATAGACAAAAAAGTTGCATCAAAATAGAGCCCAAGAAACACAGCAACCACCAACCCAAGGCTAACAAGGGCCACCAAAAAACCCTGAACAAAAAACTAATAAGAAACCCCCATCTAACCAAGAACTTAAGAGCTTCAGTAGCTTCAACTCCTAGAATATGCATTTCCTGAGTGCCCTTCTTCAAGACTTGAACCATCTGGGGTGTAGGAGGATTCTTCCTCTTCATACTGGCTCTCGTCTGCTTAGAAATACCAGCATCTTCAATACTATTCTTGTCCTTATCCACACCCAGAGAACCTTGTTGTGAATTCTCCAGTTTCTTAGGCATTGCACTAATAATGATGGCATTATGTTTTGCCATTATGTGATTATGCTCCATAATAGTTTTCATAATATTTTTCATTTTACCTATTTCATCTTCTAGACGTTTGAATTTACCTTTATTATCCTCGATCTCCATTCTCATTATATCCTCCTTCCTCCCGCACTTCGTAGTAATAAGGGAGCTAACTTTACCTTCCAAATCCTCCAGCTTGCCATTGAGGGATCTATTTCTAAGATTAAGGTCTTTAATTTCATGGAAGGCCCATTTCATTATTCTGAAGTAATCCACAACACTATTCCTAGAAATAGCCAGGATATCCCTAGGAAGCTCACAGTCTAGTTTAAAATAGTGGTCCTCAAGGTTTAAGTCTCTAGGGAATTTCGGCCTACTTTCTCTATCCAAAGCAGGGAAAGATGAGTAAGAGTTTTGGCTTGCGTTAAGGGCCTCTAAAAAGTTCTCCTAGGAATCCTCAGAGTAAGAGATCAATTTATTAGTAGGGGACTATTTTTGGGTGGGCTTGACACTCTGATCAAAGTGGTTGGGGTTTTTAGCTTTCGAAATAGAGCAATTGGGGTTTTTGACAACACTAGATTCTTGGGCAAGGGATTACCCTAATAGGTTTTCTTACCATAATTTGGGGTCAAAGGACTTTCAACATTCCACTCAGGGTCAAGCTCCTTACCATCCTCTGAAACACTATCCTCAGTATCCTCATCATCTAAGGGCGAAGCCAAGATAGGATTGGATAAGGTTGGGATATTTTGAAAGTGCTCATAAATGAGCCTAATAAGGCCAGAATGTAGAATAGGGTACTTCTTAGGATCCTTCTTATGATGCTCCAGGCTATTGCTCATGGAACAATACAAATAATAAGGTAAAGAAATCCTTACCTTGTGACAAAAATGGTTGAGCAACACAAAGTGGGAGCCATAAACCCTCGTGAATCTACTGCCCAAAGTAATGTATTCCAAGATGATTATGAGCACCTTCCTCCATAGTGATTTAATTGTATCCACTTCAAAGTAGATGTTGGATACTTTTACTAGCTTGGTATTTTCTTTGTCTTTCCTAGGGAATCTGATAACCGCCTCATCAGAGAACCTTCTGTCATAAAATAATTTCACTCCCTTAGTAGACATTCCAGTCACCTCTCTAATGAGGTTCTCATCCACCTTGACCTACCTACCAAACAAAAATATTTCCCCATTCTTCCATTTTTTCTCAAAGTACTTAGTAGCCTTCAAATCAGGCCCATGAAGCTTCTCAATGAACGGGAGCAGTCCACCACATTTAATTTTTTCCCATAGCTTTGGATTACTCTTATGTATTTCGTAGGTTTTTTGGCTCCATCCTTTTCATGTCTTCTCCCATTGTCACAAAAACCTCACTACTAGAGAAAAAAATTGAAATGAAATGTCACAGGCAAACCAGAGAACCCACAAAACATGCCACCTCTTATTGCCAGTTAAGAAATTAAAAGCAGACCCATCTAATCTAATGATGTTGAAGTAGTTGGCCCTATTCACTTTCATCATCAAAATAAATTGTTGCTTTCCCATGTGTGATATCATAATTAATTAAAGCCTTGACATCAGCACCAAGATCACAGAGGTCCTGCCACATGACTAGCTCTAATTGTTTAACCCCTTCGTTAACAAAGAAATCAGTTACATTGTTGGCTTCCCTAAATGCATGAGTAATTTTAACTTTATCAAAATTAGCTAAGAGGGACTTAGCCTCTTCTATCCAACTCTTGATAGACCATGATGGAGGGGACTTCCCTAGGAGGCAATCAATAATGTTTTTTGAGTCTCCTTCGAGCCATAAGTATTTAATATTCCTGCTAACAGCCAAGTTAATCACATGAAAGGCTCCAATAGCTTTATCCATGTGATTAGTTTGAGATCTAATGGGAATAGCCACCACCGCTAAAAAAAATTCCATTAGAATCCTTAATCACACTTCCACTTCCAACCATCCTTGGGATTCCCTTTTCCACAACATCAAAATTAGATTTAGACCAGCCACACGAAGGAAAAATCCATCACACCCCTGTCCAGTCTTTTTTTGTATGTTTACAAGCCCTAGACACATCATTTTTAATCATCCACTCCTTGGATATTTTTAAATCATATGGAGTGCAAACGACTACCTCAAGTTTATTCTCTTGTTGAGGAATGATATTATAGTTTTCAATAATTAACCTGAAGTTTTTTTCAAATACATTATTCTCTGACATTTCCTTGTCTCTGAAGAGTCTATTATTTTGTTCTTTCCACACACTCAATGCTATATAGGCGAAAGTGAAAGCCCATAATATTCGAATAGAAGGATTCAAAGAGGGAACTTTCCATTGACAAAAGAAGTCTCCAATAGTATATGGAAACACCCATGATATATTCCAAAGAGTCATAAATTTACTCCATATGGTGGCAGTAAACAAACAATGGAGAGACAAGTGATTTGCATACTCCACCTCATTCTTACATAGATAGCATGTATTAGGTATCTAGAATCCTCACTTACAGAGATTGTCAACTGTGAGTACTTTGTTTTGAAGAAGGATCCAGAGGAAGATATTGAATTTAGGAGTCAAATGTTTAATCCATGCTCTAGCCTAGAAGGTAATGGGGGATTGAGAAAAGGATAGCAGAGAAACAACTGAAGAAATAAAGAAATTGCCCAAATGATTTTCTGTCTAGACTAAGATGTCATCCTGTAGATTTGAACTCATCCTAACAGCCAATAAAGATGAGTAGATCAGATCAAGCTTCGGGCTAAGCTAGCATAAGTCCACCCAACTCCCATCATGCCAATAGTCCTTGAATTGAGTTCCAAAAGTCCTTTTGTAGATATCAGCTCACTTGTTAAATCTCTCATTGTTAATAAGGGGATCCCTTAGTAGCCATCTATCCTCCCAAAACTTAGCTTAATTTCCACTTCTTATATTCCATCCAACACCTAAATCCACAATAGTTCACCCAGTAATCATGTCATTCCAGCATGCAAATCCACAGGGCAAAGATGGAGAGTCCAGAAGAGCCTTAAGAGATCCACAATTGGCCATGTATTTAATTTTTAAAATGTCTTTCCATTCCCCATTAGACGAGAAGGATCTCCAAATTTTCTTAGCAAGAAGCATTTTATTCAACATTCTAGTCTTTCTTAGACCCAGACCACCCATCTTCTTTGGCCTACAGACAAGATCCCACCCAATAAGAGGCATTCTCTTTCTTTCTTCAACCCCTGACCAAAGAAATCTTTTTTGGATTTTTTCAATAGCATAAGCATATTTAGTGAGAATTTTGAAAAGATTAAGGGAATAAATTAGAAGATTTTGGAGAGAGGATTTAAGAAGCTGGATTTTTCCTACTTGACTAAGAAGGGATCCTTTCCATCCAAAAATATTTTTGCTAAACCTATCCACCAACAAACACTAGAAGGACTCAGGAGGTTTAAGGCCTAAAGGAAGACCAAGGTAAATAGAAGGTAAGAAATCCACTCTACAACCCAAAATTATTGCTATCTTGACTTTTATGTGATCAGGAGTATTGAAAAAGAAAAGAGAACTTCTCAATCTATTAACTAACTGACCAAAAGCTCTCTCATACTCATCCAAAATTATTTTTAGATTCTTAGCTTCAGTCACTGTGGACCTCCCCATCAACATAGTATCATCAACAAATTGTCCATGCGAGCAAATCAGATTACTAGAAGAGGGCCTTAGACCCACCAAAGAACCCTGGTCAATCAATCTTTTCAATTACGTCTAAGACATTCAACCATAATAGTGAACAGATTAGGGGAGATAGGATTTCACTGTCTTAAACCTCTCGAGTTCTAGAAAAAATGAGAGGTGGATCCATTCACCATAATAGAGATGGACGCAGTAGAAACAAGTTGCTCAACCATCTAAAGAACTCTGATGCTGAACCCAAACTTTCTCATGATCTTAAGTAGGAATTTCCATTCCACACGGTCATAGGCTTTCAAATATCTAGCTTTAAAAGAAAACCTTCAGTTTTGGATTCCACAAGGGAGTGGATATTCTCATGGATGGTAACAATAGAGTTGAGGATCTATCAACTAGGGACAAAACCATTTTGCTAGGGAGAGATCAAAGAGGGTAGTAATAATAGAATTCTTGATGTTAGAACCTTAGAGATGATTTTATAGAAATAATTACAGAGGCTTATGGGCCTAAAGGCTTCAAATTATACTGCTCTAGGTTTCTTGGCGATAAGGACCAAGAAAGTAGCATTTAGTTCCTTTAGGATACTTCGTGATCCAAAGAACTCTTTGAATGCATTTACAAGCTCCTCTTCAAAAATCTCCCAAAAAAATTGAAAGAAGAACATGGGAAAACCATTGGGGCTAGGGGCCTTGTTCCCCTCAAAGGAAAAAATAGCTTTTTTAATTCTTCCCTTGAAGGAATAGTAGCTAACATGGTATTGTCTTCCTCCTTGATTAAATTAGGGATGGCCTCTAAGAGGTAATATTGCTCTCCAATGTTAATTCCTTCATTAGTTGAGAGGAGGTTACTAAAGAAAAGGACAACTTGTCTTCTAATATCATCCTCCTCCTCAAACATAATTCCATTACTTTCAATGTAAGAGATTCCATTGGAAGCCTTGTGTTTTGACAAAGAAAAATGAAAATATATGATGTTTTTATCCCCAACTGATAGCCAAAGATCTCTATATCTTTTTCTCCAAAACTCCTCCTCTCTAGCTATGACTTCATGCATTTTGACAAGCACCTCATTTTCTTTTTCCTTGTAATCATAAATATACCCTTCCCTCTGGATTTTATCCTGAATCTCCACTAGCTCCATTTGAATCTTGGAATTGATTCCAAAGATGTTGCCAAAGGTCTCTTTTTTCCATTTTCTTATTTTACATTTAACTTCCCTTAATTTCTTAGCCACTCTAAACATGGCAGTCCCTGAAACATCAATATTACACTAGCTCCTTATTTCCTCAAAAACCTAAGGATGGGAGAGCCACATTCTTTCAAATCTAAAGGGAGAGTTCTTCTTCCCCTTAACCGGTTCCACCACAAAACTTATAGGAAAGTGATCAGAACCCACCTTAGATAAAGCTTTTAGGGAACAAAAATAATTTAAGAACCACTAATCAGAAATAAACATTTTATCTAATCTTTGATCAAGTCCATACCTATTCTTCGATTCGACCAAGTAAAGGAAGGTCCCTGCAAATCAAAATCAATCAGTGCCTAGTTGTTAATGAAATCCAGAAGATCCATTCTGCTTTCCAAGTTAGCCTGAGAACCTCTAAACTTCTCATCATCCTGAAGATGGGTATTATAGTCTCCCATAACCACCCAAGAATCATTGTTAAAAATCTCGCGAAAGGAAACAAGCTCCTTCCAAAACAAACTTCTAGCACCTATCCCATTAGGGGCATAGATGTTAGATTGAATCCAACAAAAAATGTCCCTTATATGGGTAAATCTTGTGGCCACATGATTAGAGATTTCTAGTAAGGGTTCTCCTTTAATGAGATTCTAGTTCCAAAATGTTGCAATACCTCTAGAGGCACTAGCCAAACTATTTCCACGGACACCATAGAATTGAAACATCTTGATCTTTTCCACCTTCTCCTTAGGAATTTTGGATTCTTGAACAAGTAATATGTCTGGTATGTGGTCCCTCACAAAATTGTGCAACACATCCTGCTTATGGTGGCTATTTAGTCCTCTTATATTCCAAGAGATGATCTTCATATCTTACCAAGGGATTGGAGAATCTCTAGGATGGTCTTCTAAACACCATCCACAATATTTTGAAAAATACCATGCTCCCTCAACCACTTTTCTAATTTTCTTCCTTGGTTACTCTTAGTAGCTCCATAATCTGCCTTAGCTATAGTTTTGGTGGACACTCCACTCAGAGTATTCTACAGTTTTTTTTCTTCTTTTTCTTCTTGGACAAAGAGTTGGATTCATCTCTATCTATTTCTTCTTGGCTTTCCACCTCTCTAATCAAGTCCCATATCTTGTCAGACATCCTCCATTGATCCAAGGGGAGGGTATCCATTAATCCATTGTTGTACTAGGATGAATTTTCACTTGAGAGCTCTTTAGTTGGACTCAAGTTCTCAAAGGTATCCTTGACAAAATCTGGGGAGATAAGATTTCCCAAATTCAGAAAAGAGTCCATACTAGAGGGGAGATCCCCTCCAAAGGAAAAAGGAGGAGGAAGACCAAAATCCAACGTTAGACCCTGAATAGGGATATCATCCAAGCCTGGTCCCCCCAAATCCCTAATTTTAGGCTCTGAATAGGGTTGTTAGAGGATTCCTGATACAACAAACCATTTCCAGTTCCACCCAGAACATGCTCTCCATCCTTCTTTATTCGATATATATTCTCATGCTCATTTCGTTGCGACTCCTAAACAACTAGATCTTCTTTGAGACCCACAACTTCATTAGGTTCTAGGAAATTCACCTGATCATCATGCTTCAAACCCCTAGACTCACCAAAATGTGAGTTCTCTTTATTCATTTTACCCTCCTCTTCAAGCTTCTTTCTCCATAAAGGCTTCATAATGGGTATAGAATTCTCTTTCTCCTTGTTGGCATCAAGAGGGAATTTCTTAGTCCAATGCCCAGATTTTTTGTATTTGAAGCAAGCAAAAGGAATCGACTCAAAATCAATAGTTTGCGTCCAAATCCCTAGCTTCGGCTAGATTTCAAAAGAGGTAGGAAGATCGGCATTCTAGGATACTCCCACACAAGTTCTAGCAAACACAAGCCTTTTTCTAGATGTTGTCATGGGATCTATAGACAAAAGCTCTCCGAAAGAATTAGCAATGCCATTGAAGACATCCTCATTCTAGTATTCCAAAGGAAGACCTAGGAGTCTAGCCCATATAGGAACATTGTCAAAGATGGAATAAGAAAGGTCTAGATTCGAAGTCCATTTCTTAAGGGCCAAAGAGGATTTCCCCTATAACCTAGGGACCACCACTCTTGACAGCCATCATATCCTCCTTACACATAAATTCAAAAGCAAAAAAACCTTTAGGAAGTGCAAAAACTATAACTTTCCCATTTGTGAATTCCATTTATTCTTGACAAACTCCCTAACCACTTCAAAGTTTGGTCTAGGACCCATAAATTTTCCAACTAGTGCACTATCCATTAAGGCTATATTATGATCAATAATCAGATTAGGCACAAAGATGGTGAAATTACCTTTATCTGGATCAAATATATTGCACATTGGAGGGAAAACCAATTTCCCATTAGGCTTAACTCCAAACAGAGAAGACCATGGTTTACGATTAACCCCTTCACCTCCACTGGCCCACACCACAACAACAAATTTATCACCTTTTTGTCCTTCCAACAAATCCTCAGGGCACGTAGGTTGGGTAACTTTCCCCTCCGGGTCCACCAAAATATTATTTCTAGCATCCTTCTCATCTGAGTCATCCTTACCTTTGTTTCTGCTTGAGACTTGCACCGATTCCTTCTATGATTCCTAAGATCCTGCTCCACAACCTGCTCCATTGTTTGAAGATTCAAAATCCTACTTTTCCCGCCCGCACTCCATTTCCCAGTTACCCAATCTTCTACATTAGTTGTTTGAGCCTCTTTATAGAATTACATTAACAATGATTTTCATTTTGCACATTAAACTACATTATTATGTCACATGCTTAAGCAATTCTTGTATTACTTACATGATCATGACCTCTCTTGTAAGAGTCTTTATCTATTACTTACTAGTTTTTTGTTTCCACTAGAATCTTATTTCCTATAGCATATCCAATTCAAAATTTCTAAAAATCATTCTATACAAATATTCTCTTTTTTTGGTATGAATAGTTAATATTATTAAAAGATCCTAGAATTTAGTACACATGTGTTGCTCATGTTCTTACATTTTAGAAAAGAAATTTAAACTACTATATTTGATGATATTCCCTATATCCATTATTTCATTAATGAATTCCAATACCCTATCCTAATTCTTCTATTTTTGCATAAGTTAGGAGTACTTTGACAAGTATGCACTAAATGGGCTAGATAACTCTTCAAATCATTTAGTGTGATGGTGTGACTATCTCATGGAGATATATATGACACATATAGACTATAATAAACATGTTCCCTAAAACATTTTTTTCTTCTATGAATGTAAGGATAGTATGAGCATCAAATAAGCTTCCATAGTTTTTATACATATAAATGATCTTAATATGGGAAGTTGGTTAGATTTCAATAAATTTTAAATATATATCTACAAGTTAGTAATAAGCTAGAAAAATCTTTGTGACTAGGAATATAATATGAGGAATTATTCTCTCTTCCATGATTTAATTGATAGAGTATTAAAGCCATTATCCTCCTCGTTAAATGCAATGTAAGTGAGAAAAAGAAGAAAGAAGTAGAATAGAAATGCAACAACATAGGCTAAACCAATTTAGAGATTTGGTAAAATTCCCTCCCTTAACTTCTTGAAAGTAATAATACTAGTAAACATTAATGGTATTCCTCCTACAACATCTTCTCATTCTCTTGCACATAATTTTATACTCCCACAATTTCATGTACACTTTCTTATTACAAATAAATATGTATATTAATTAATAGTATCTAATTAATTTCAAGTTTCCTAATTATTAATGTAGTGTATAGTATTTATTGTACGAAGTGCATAATACCATTAATTGTTGGTATATACCTACTCCAAAAAATTGTAAAGCCCCGTCCCGCAACCTAGAGGATGATGCAACACTGCGGAAGCACAACTATTTTTTTTTTTAAATGAAGTAACAATGATGAGTGAAGTAAACTACTCTAACACATACATCCTCTAGGCCACGCAACGCGTCTACATGTGACTTTCAAAACTTACAAAATTATTCTAAAACATACTATATGGAATTAAATCAAGACACAATATACATCAAAGCATTAATTCATAGCAAAATAAGTCTAACACATAGAAATGTAATGAGCATATTTCCACAGATACAACACCACATAACACCAAATATACCATTTAATCCAACAATGAATAAATCATATGTATAATGTTACAATTACATCACAAGGGTTCTCCTTGATACAAATGAGGATTACAATTACATAGTGTCCCATAGTTACAATGAATAAAGAGAAGTACAAATCCATATAACCACACAAGCTCCTCAAACAAGAAGATCTTGCCATCACGAATAGGAAGAGAAAGCTCAACAGTGTAAGGTGCATGCCACCCAGCCATATGGTACCCATAGGCCCAGCCCTCGTGCTAGGAGATAGTAACAGTAAACCAAGACAAACCTATTAGCTCTAGACATAGGTAATATACAAGATAACACAGTACTAGTAAACACACACAAAAGGTCACATTGCTTCTAGAATCACTGAATCAAGAAAAATCACTGTACAAAAAAAATTGATTGTTGTCATAGGAGGAGTGTCATCACAAAGGTTGCATTGGTTATCCTAAGGACATCTTCCTAGGTCCTGGCCCCCATCTTGGGTTATCCTGGTAATCTCTTAGGAACTCCGGCCCCACATGCACACTAGTGTGGAATCGATTATCTTTCAAGAAGACAAGATAACGATCTTGCCATTCGAGGAATTCCCAACTCATCTCAAGTCTAACACAAGCCCTTGAGCCAATGAGTGAGGCTAATTATCAAGTTAAATATGTTAACTACCCATTCCCCTAATGTAGGTTATTTAATTTCCACTAATTACACTGAATTCCACATGAGTTATCCTAGGACCACTTTGTGTCTCAGCCCGCATTGAAAGCCACTCCCCTATTCACAACACAATAACTCATTCTACACCCAAGGGTAGATAGTGCACCAACTGATAATAACATAACACAAGAGATAACACATCCCTACAAATGTCTAATACTAAATCCAACTACATGCACTACCCAAGGAAATATCAAGCCAACTAACAGAAATAACAACCCTGTCACAATTATAATCTGGAAGACTTATATTTTCTCTACAAAAAATATTCCCCATAGTGCCCAATTACATAAATACTAGAAATTAAAATAAATAATCTTAGGTAATTAAAAGCAACACTATTCAAATTTCCTAAATCCAAAACAATCAATATCGCATATCTAAAATACACCATTTAAACATAATTCATATTTATAGGTCAACAATGAATTTAAACTAAATGATTGCTTTCAGTTCACAACTACTCATAAGATTAACTCAATTTCATCAATAAAATAATCAATCATTTCAATTTAATTAATGATGCTTGCAAATATTTATTGTATTACTTACACATTAAATAAATATATTTAATATGTATATATAGAATTAAATATAATTATATATATACATATAAATATATTATTTAATTATAAAGTTAATTATATTTTCCCAAATTCCATTTAAAAATAATTACAATACAATTTCCAAAAATATATATTTATATATATATATATATATATTTAATATATATATATAATATATACATAATATATAAAATACATATTATAAATAATAAGCATATTATATATTATATATATAACATATATATATACATATATAAATATATTATATATTATATATATAACATATATATACATATATAAATATATTATATATAACAAAATAACCATTAAAGAAGCCATCATATGAAAATTGCAGCGCTCAGACTAGTCGCGTCAGAGTTTATTAAGGGAGACGACGCTATCTATGTCAATGCGTTCCCCACACATGTGTGGAGAGCGCTGCCATAGCAGGCCCATCCCCACCATAATATGGAGGTGGTGATGGGGTTTAATCCCCAGTGCCTCCAAAATACAAACTTAAATTTATTTAATTTCATCATTGTTAATAATTTGTTGTATGACGATTTCTTACAATTTTGTTTCAAAATAAAAATTCCTATAGGGAATTTACAGTGCTTTAAATAAAATAAAATATTTATATAATATATATATATATATATATATATATATATATATATATGTATATGTACATATATTTCAATATATATGTATATTTATATATAAATTAATCCAGGCACTAGTTCAAGTTGGGCAACAAATTTTCATAGAAGAAATTTTCTATAGGAAAGATCGGAGATTTTCATTTTCCTAGACAATTAAAAGAATTAGGGAAACCAAAAAAAATGATAATTTTCTACAAAGATCTATAATTTCCTTTTGTATCAATCTATTTCAATTGATCAATTTACACAGAGGATCTAAATTGTTTTCTATAGAGGTTCGATTTTCACGACAATCTTTTAAAAACAAAAGGTTCTACAATAATGAAAACCTCTTCTAATATTTTCCAATTTTCATTTCAATAATTAAATAACTATTTCAAATCAAAATTCATAAAAACAATTAAATAACTTGTTCTAGAAGAATTGTTGCTCGAGGATTGATGTCGAGCTTCTTTGTAACCTCAATTTTCCAATGTTGCCAAAACTTCCTCTAGAACAATTGCCACTTCCCAAAGAATAGAAACAATCCACAGCCAAGAATATAACAAACTAGATTCCTAGAATTATCAACAAGCTTCTAAGATCTACAATTTCTTCAAAACACAAAACATTTCATTTTTTTCCCCAAAAACCTTTGTCTTCTTTTCCCGTGAAAACAACTTATTCTTTTTTCACCAATTTCAATCAATCTCTCCGTAAATCAATTTTAAGAAAATAAGAAAAAAAATCCTTCTAACTTCCAGTTCACACAACAAATATCTTTCCTTTAACAAACCAAGATATTTATGAGATCTTTTCCCAAATATGCATTTAAAATTAAAAACAATTTATTTAATCTAATTTACAATTAAATAACTTATTTATTTTAATTCCCAATCAATATAATAATTAAAATTAATTAATAATATAACTTAAATTAAATTAATTAATTTATAATAAAATCTCCATATTATTTAAATACTTAATCACAACATATAATTTAATCCTTACAATTTAAACTTGCACGATAAATAAAATAAGAAGACCAACATGGATAAGGAACATGACCAACATACAGACTGATGACACACTATGCTAGGGTAAAGGTTTGACAAGGTTAAGCAGTTACTATGTCCCAATCATTACTGTTGAGTAGTGGACACACTCAGACCTGTGAAACCAGGTGAAGCCATTGTCCTGTACTTGCAAACCTACAACAAAACTAAAAGTAGTACATGTATACAGATAATAATTCATACACACCATGAAGAGAGAATCAAGGAAATAACAAAGAACTCACAAGTGAGTGATGCAATACCGTTCTCTTCACTAATTCAATGTCACATCAACTGACGAGATAATATATCAGTTAAACTATAGTAATCATATATAGCAATGTCATCACAACTAAGCATCTATGCAAACATAAAGCATATTAAACATTATCACCATGCATATAATGTATCAACACATCCATATAGTCTATCATCACTCACTATCAGTGATAGAACAACCATAACATAAAATAAGGTCCAACAAAGTATTTGAGCTATCAAGAAAAACATAACAAAATGGAGGGGTGTCACAAAAATAGTTTAAGAAATTTTGTTATGATGCATAAAATGCATATCTAATTTACTTTTTATAAATTGAATTTCATGTTATATGTAGGAATTTATAAATTTCCAATCAAATTAAAAAGTAGAGGGAAAACTAAAGAAGTGTTGGAAATTGTTTCTAACATATTGATATATTATGATTGATATCAAAATTTAAACTAAAACTACTTAACAATGTTGTACTCAATGTCAAATAATTGTTAGTTCTCATAGCTTATATGCTCAACTTATATTGGAATTTATGTCTTTATACAACATCATATTCTCCATACTTGTAATGAAACTCATCAAAAAATATTTTTCTTCCACATTTTACAAGAAAATATAATAATTTATAAGCATATTTGTAAAAATTAAGTACAACCTTATTAAGAAAATTTATCTATAATACCAAATCATATCACATATATTTATTTCATCTCATGCAATTGATCATATAGTTCAATCAATTCTTATATATTTCCTATATTCCTACATCAAAAAATTGATTAATACTCTTGAAATGGCCTTGTAGAATTGGTGGATGATCATGACATTGTTTCTAAAGTATATTGCATTATACCAATCATTTATCCTTGTCCTTTAATTATTTTGGGTCTAATGTACCTCTTTGTAATGGGTGGTTATCAACCTAATAAAATATGTAGGAAGCAACTATAGGAAGGATAACTTAATTGTTGCTTTGAGAATTTATTTATAGATCTTTGAATATAATCTATAGATTACCACCTACTAAATAAAAAGCCAAAAAAGTTATACCTATTTAATTTTTGATAGTCACATACCTTGATAGATTTATAAAATAAGCATCAATAGATCATCAATTTCTACAAGGTATTGACATAATATTCTTGCTAATATATATGTATATATATATATATAGATATGTAAATGTGTGTGTGTATATATATGTATGTGTGAGTGTGCATGTGTGTGTATGTATGTGTAATGCCCCGCCACGCAACCCTAGAGGAAGTTGCAATTCACTACTTAAACGTACCAATTTTTTTATTTTTTTTTTAAGTACACATAACATGTAAGATGAATACATATTGCCAACAACCTCTAAGGCCACGAGACAAAGATTACTTATAAACCCAACAACAAATAACATTAACATAAACTGAAACATTAAACACTTAAGGAAATGAGACAACATACATTCCATGCAAGATAAATTACAACAAGGATAAAAGTACCTCAAGATTCCAATATAACATTTAAACAATAAGGTTACATCACTCATTCCCCGAATGAGGTAAATCCAACCAAATGATTACATATTACAATTTCCACCTCGAAACAACTGAGGGGTAATAAAATACAATAAGAACTGAGGGAACAAGGCAAGAGAAGAAACTGATTCCCACGAGCTCTCCAGCTGGAAATCACGAACACACGAACATGAAGAAGAACCAATGGAAAAAGTTGCACACCACCCGACCACGTGGAACCCAAAGGCCCACTCCCTCCGTGCTAGGAGATAGTAACAAGGATTTCCTAGACAAGACCATCTACCTCTAGACACAGGCTTATACACAAACTGAATTGAAACAACAACAATCACAAAGCCACTTAACATCTACAACCGCAATGCCATTAAGCCACAACAGTCACAACATCACTTAACACGAAGTTACAATGCTTTCAGAGAATAATGATCATGTACATCACACAATAACTGATTAACTGTCGACATAGGAAAAGTGTCATACATAAATTGCCATGAGTTACCCTAGCTCAACCTTCCTAGGCTACCGGACCCCCATCTTGGGTTACCCTGGCTTGCCTCTACCGGCGCCGGACCCTCATGCAAAACTATGCGTCCCATCTCATCTCGAGCCTTATCATTCACTTGCTTCGCGAGAGAGAGGCATTCATTATCTTATTAGTTTGAAGGATCCCCATTAATTCATTTAAATTATCACTTAGTTAAACTCTAGGTGAGTTACCCTGGCGCCCCTTTGTGTGCCGGACCCCCACCAAGAGCCACTCTCCTAACGACATCACACCCACAAGAAGAAACAAGATAACACGACCTCTTCAAAACCAAGGAGGAAACAAAACACTGAACTTACTCCAACACTGGAGGAAAACAACGTACAAAACCCACTCCAACATTGGAGGAAACCAAAACACATTACCCTCTCCTACACCCAAGGAGGCACAAATCCCCGTTCGTGAAAACCGGGTGATCCACAAGGTATAACTATGCACATTTTCTATGACACACCAAAGGTTGACTTTCATAAAGACAACCCACAACAGGATACAAATCCCCTATCAGGAAGACTTCAAACACTGACTCTATACTCCCAACATTGAAAAAGAAAGAACAACCATTAAAAGTATTTTTAGCAATTAAATAAACTAAGATTCAGATTTCCTAAATCCACTCAAACATAGGTTTCATGACTTGCATTTATCTAGTCAATTGATCCCCTCTTTTATTCACGACATTGGAATATATAAACAAAACATATCATTTACTCTAACTTTTGTAACCATAAAGCATGTTAATAATGCAGTTATCTGGTTAGAATTTAAATCAATCGTTCTCTCTAAGTTTCATGATCATATGCAAAAGATAAATCACTTGATAATAAAAAAAACATTTAAGTTAACCAAATAAATTCATTCTTTGCTCTCAATTCCGCAATCATAATAAACACATGGTCATTTAGAAGTTCTAGTTGACATTTAACATTGTTTAAATATACCAAATAAAGTTATATTTTATTTGCATATGAAATCATTTAAATATCTTCAAATATAACCCCCATTGAATAAACTTAACAAATAACATAAACATATATTTTCCAATTAATTTATATTTCAAAAAAAATCCTTATGATTATCATAACATAGATTTGAACTTATTAAAATATCCTTACTTTAATATATATTGTATATATTATATTTTATATAATATGCAATATTAAATATTATATATAATATATAAAATATAATAGAAATAATATATATAAAAAAATTAATTTAAATAAAGCAATTAAACCTAACTAATAAAAGAAATTCTTTTAAGCAAGGAAAGGGACGAAGCCCTGGCACGCAGGCCCTCGCCGCCATGGCGGCGGAACCTGTGTGCTTCACACACAGGATCCCGCCCCCCGGCCGGGCGGCGGAGCCTGTGCGCTCGGTGCATAGCGCCCGCCTCCCTGCCGGGCGGCGGAGCCTGTGTGCGGTGCAAACAGTGCCCCGCCTCCCCGCGGGGGCGGCGGTGGCTGTATGCTTCGCATACAGCGCCGCCTCCCTCCGGTGGCGGCCGCGGTGGCGGCGGCGGGGGGTGGGGTTTGACCTCCCACCTCCCCACAAAAAAATAAATTTTAAAATAAATTAAACCTGCGTTTTACCAGAGCCGAATGAGAACGAAAAACAATAAAATTATATGGGGTTTTAACCCGAATTTAAAATTTCTTAAAATAACACTTTATATTTGAAAATATGATTGTGGGTATCACCCAATATAAACAAAAAGGATTGCATTCACAAATCTATATACTCAAATTTTGATTCCATACCCAAATTATGAAAAAAATCTATCTAAACCCATTTCAAAAATAGAATTTTATTTCAAACAACAAGATGGGTTTTCAAATCTAGATCTCACATGGAGTTTTCTTTTATTTTCTTTCAATAATTTGGTATAATTTCCATGTTTGGTTTCAATTTCCCAATCAAACTACCATTTAGCAAATTTAAGAGCTCTTCCATGAATTCCATTGAATCTCAAACTATATTTTCAATTCATTCCAAAATGGCAAGAAGATGAAAGGAGAAGATATGAAACCTTATGTTTTCTCCAAAATTTGCAAGCCTCCACCATGAAGATTTTCCAAGCACTCCTTCAAGCCTCTCCACCCAAAACTCCAACCAAGAATCCATGGAGGTTGAAAAGAAAACCCTAAAATAAAATATATCCTTTTTCTTCCAAACTCCCCAAATTCACATTCAAATTCAACTTCCAATTAATTCAAATTCTAATTAAAATTGAACTCAAATTCAAATCAACATTTCATTCCAATTCCAATTTCAATTTCAAACACAAATATCTTTTACCAAAAAGTCAACTATTTTTTAAAATATCCTTTTTACCCCAAAGTCTTTGCATAATAAAACATTTGAATTTTTAATAACTTTAAACAATTTTTCTAATTCCAATTTGAATTCAAAACCTTTTAGCACATTACATTCAACCAAAGAATTAAATCTTTCACACTTTTAATTCATAGGGATAATTTAATTAATTCACACAATTAATTCAAATTATCAATAAAATATATCTAATTAAAAAATTAGATTATTTTATTAATTCAATTAAATTAATTAATTAATCACTAATTTTCCAACATCTCCAAAAGACAAAACATTCATTATTTATAATTTCCAAAAGCTATTTAATCACTTTTAGCTTGCAACTAAACACATTTAGTCATTAATTAGACTACGCAAGCCATTAAATAAACTTTAACTCGAAATTAAATAAACACTTAAAGGGAACTGCCCAAGATAAAACAACTGACCCCAATGACGACCCAACAACATGCTACAACTAGGGTGACGACTTGGTTCAGAAAACCTAGCTACTATCTCCCAATTAATTTCTGTTGATCAATGGACACGCTCAAACCTGGAAACCAGGTGGAGTCGATGTCATGTACCTGCCAACTTGCAACCAAGAGCATGTTGAACGTGCATATATACATAATATGATCAGACACACCGTGAAGAGGAAATCTCAGAATTGTAGGGCACTCGCAAGCGAGTGATACAACCCCATCCCCTTCACCAATACAATATCACTAACTGACAAAGCTAACATCATTAACATAATCAGAGCATAAAGCATCATTAATTCACATGTTAACATGATTGAAGCATAACATAGGAAAACATTGCCTGATTATCAGAGTACAAAAAGGAGGGGTGTTACATCGTCCCCCCCTAGGGTCAGGCTTACTCCTGGAAGCCTGCAAGCTCCCCTATTACAAACTCCCAAAATATCACACATAAATCAATATCATTACAAATTTACTCCATACAAGGTATACAACATTATCACTTCACCATTCTTTCGACATTTTGCATTTTGAATCTAGGTACAATAATCTATTCATCAACATGATTTCTTAAGATTTAACAATAAAGTTGGTGACTATAAGCCTCACCAACAACATATGCACCTATAATGCATTTATCGTTAACATGCAATGGTTTCACTAATTCTTTTTCTTCCTCTAAAATTTTACACACTACAAAATGGTTTTCTATTCATATTATACATTTTCCATGATTATGAATGCAACTTGGGGACTTAGGTCCTTTACCCAAGGTTTGGTCTAGGAAACAAACCTTCATGAATACATAATCCATTTTCTCATAAGATACAAACGCCATACTAAGGCACTCAAGGGAAGAGGTCTATGACTATCTTGCCATATCAAGCACTTGGAATACACCCAACAAACACACTACAACCACACTCAAGAATTCACTCAAGGGTCTCAACCTTTTACACAATGAAAAGCCAAGCAACAAGGAAGCTAAACAAAACACATCTCTTGGTTGGCTTGCGAGCCAAACCCTCACAAAAGCATTCAACAAAAGACATGCAAGGGTGGAAGCAACAACAAACTGACTATCGTCCACCACACACAACACACCAAAATCACACACTACACAATCGTCCATAATGCATTCTTCCAATAGAAAGGATATCGGTGCATTGCGCACTGCACCGAGGATCCTACCCTTTCCACTAGTTTCCTGCACCATTGGACCTATACCACTTAACGACAACTTCTGGGCAAACAAGAGAAATCAACCCAAAAAGGAAAACCCCACGAAAGAGAAAACCAACTAGGTCGATACAATGGCTCATAGTGCCCAGAGTATAACCTACACACATACAACATAATGGGTCCAACATAATCCCAGAGTTCCCAGTGTTTAAACCTAGGCTCTGATACCATGTGTAATGCCCCGCCACGCAACCCTAGAGGAAGTTGCAATTCACTACTTAAACATACTATTTTTTTTATTTTTTTTAAGTACACATAACATGTAAGATGAATACATATTTCCAACAACCTCTAAGGCCACGAGACAAAGATTACTTATAAACCCAACAACAAATAACATTAACATAAACCGAAACATTAAACACTTAAGGAAATGAGACAACATACATTCCATGCAAGATAAATTACAACAAGGATAAAAGTACCTCAAGATTCCAATATAACATTTAAACAATAAGGTTACATCACTCATTCCCCGAATGAGGTAAATCCAACCAAATGATTACATATTACAATTTCCACCTCGAAACAACTGAGGGGTAATAAAATACAATAAGAACTGAGGGAACAAGGAAAGAGAAGAAACTGATTCCCACGAGCTCTCCAGCTGGAAATCACGAACACACGAACATGAAGAAGAACCAAAGGAAAAAGTTGCACGCCACCCGACCACGTGGAACCCAAAGGCCCCACTCCCTCCGTGCTAGGAGATAGTAACAAGGATTTCCTAGACAAGACCATCTACCTCTAGACATAGGCTTATACCAAAACTAAATTGAAACAACAACAATCACAAAGCCACTTAACATCTACAACCGCAATGCCATTAAGCCACAACAGTCACAACATCACTTAACACGAAGTTACAATGCTTTCAGAGAATAATGATCATGTACATCACACAATAACTGATTAACTGTCGACATAGGAAAAGTGTCATACATAAATTGCCATGAGTTACCCTAGCTCAACCTTCCTAGGCTACCGGACCCCCATCTTGGGTTACCCTGGCTTGCCTCTACTGGCGTCGGACCCTCATGCAAAACTATGCGTCCCATCTCATCTCGAGCCTTATCATTCACTTGCTTCACGAGAGAGAGGCATTCATTATCTTATTAGTTTGAAAGATCCCCATTAATTCATTTAAATTATCACTTAGTTAAACTCTAGGTGAGTTACCCTGGCGCCCCTTTGTGTGCCGGACCCCCACCAAGAGCCACTCTCCTAACGACATCACACCCACAAGAAGAAACAAGATAACACGACCTCTTCAAAACCAAGGAGGAAACAAAACATGGAACTTACTCCAACACTGGAGGAAAACAATGTACAAAACCCACTCCAACATTGGAGGAAACCAAAACACATTACCCTCTCCTACACCCAAGGAGGCACAAATCCCCGTTCGTGAAAACCGGGTGATCCACAAGGTATAACTATGCACATTTTCTACGACACACCAAAGGTTGACTTTCATAAAGACAACCCACAACAGGATACAAATCCCCTATCAAGAAGACTTCAAGCACTGACTCTATACTCCCAACATTGAACAAGAAAGAACAACCATTAAAAGTATTTTTAGCAATTAAATAAACTAAGATTCGGATTTCCTAAATCCACTCAAACACAGGTTTCATGACTTGCATTTATCTAGTCAATTGATCCCCTCTTTTATTCACGACATTGGAATATATAAACAAAACATATCATTTACTCTAACTTTCGTAACCATAAAGCATGTTAATAATGCAGTTATCTGGTTAGAATTTAAATCAATCATTCTCTTTAAGTTTCATGATCATATGAAAAAGATAAATCACTTGATAATAAAAAAAAACATTTAAGTTAACCAAATAAATTCATTCTTTGTTCTCAATTCCGCAATTATAATAAACACATGGTCGTTTAGAAGTTCTAGTTGACATTTAACATTGTTTAAATATACCAAATAAAGTTATATTTTATTTGCGACTGAAATCATTTAAATATCTTCAAATATAACCCCCATTGAATAAACTTAACAAATAACATAAACATATATTTTCCAATTAATTTATATTTCAAAAAAAATCCTTATGATTATCATAACATACATTTGAACTTATTAAAATATCCTTACTTTAATATATATTGTATATATTATATTTTATATAATATACAATATACAATATTATATATAATATATAAAATATAATAGAAATAATATATATATAAAAAAATTAATTTAAATAAAGCAATTAAACCTAACTAATAAAAGAAATTCTTTTAAGCAAGGAAAGGGCCGAAGCCCTGGCACGCAGGCCCTCGCCACCATGGTGGTGGAGCCTGTGTGCTCCACACACAGGGCCCCGCCCCCCAGCCGGGCGGCGGAACCTGTGCGCTCGGCGCACAGCTCCCGCCTCCCTGCCGGGCGGCGGAGCCTGTGTGTGGTGCACACAGTGCCCCGCCTCCCCGCGGGGGCGGCGGTGGCTGTGTGCTTCGCACACAGCGCCGCCTCCCTCCGGCGGCGGGGGGTGGGGTTTGACCTCCCACCTCCCCACAAAAAAATAAATTTTAAAATAAATTAAACCTGCGTTTTACCAGAGCCGAATGAGAACGAAAAACAATAAAATTATATGGGGTTTTAACCCGAATTTAAAATTTCTTAAAATAACACTTTATATTTGAAAATATGATTGTGGGTATCACCCAATATAAACAAAAAGGGTTGCATTCACAAATCTATATACTCAAATTTTGATTCCATACCCAAATTATGAAAAAAATCTATCTAAACCCATTTCAAAAATAGAATTTTATTTCAAACAAGATGGGTTTTCAAATCTAGATCTCACATGGAGTTTTCTTTTATTTTCTTTCAATAATTTGGTATAATTTCCATGTTTGGTTTCAATTTTCCAATCAAACTACCATTTAGCAAATTTAAGAGCTCTTCCATGAATTCCATTGAATCTCATACTATATTTTCAATTCATTCCAAAATGGAAAGAAGATGAAAGGAGAAGATATGAAACCTTATGTTTTCTCCAAAATTTGCAAGCCTCCACCCTGAAGATTTTCCAAGCACTCCCTCAAGCCTCTCCACCCAAAACTCCAACCAAGAATCCATGGAGGTTGAAAAGAAAACCCTAAAATCAAATATAATCTTTTTCTTCCAAACTCCCCAAATTCACATTCAAATTCAACTTCCAATTAAATTCAAATTCTAATTAAAATTGAACTCAAATTCAAATCAACATTTCATTCCAATTCCAATTTCAATTTCAAACACAAATATCATTTACCAAAAAGTCAACTATTTATGAAAATATCCTTTTTACCCCAAAGTCTTTGCAGAATAAAACATTTGAATTTTTTAATAACTTTAAACAATTTTTCTAATTCTAATTTGAATTCAAAACCTTTTAGCACATTATATTCAACCAAAGAATTAAATCTTTCACACTTTTAATTCATAGGGATAATTTAATTAATTCACACAATTAATTCAAATTATCAATAAAATATATCTAATTCAAAAATTAGATTATTTTATTAATTCAATTACATTAATTAATTAATCACTAATTTTCCAACATCTCCAAAAGACAAAACATTCATTATTTATAATTTCCAAAAGCTATTTAATCACTTTTAGCTTGCAACTAAACACATTTAGTCATTAATTAGACTATGCAAGCCATTAAATAAACTTTAACTCGAAATTAAATAAACACTTAAAGGGAACTGCCCAAGATAAAACAACTGACCCCAATGACGACCCAACAACATGCTACGACTAGGGTGACGACTTGGTTCAGAAAACCTAGCTACTATCTCCCAATTAATTTCTGTTGATCAATGGACATGCTCAAACCTGGAAACCAGGTGGAGTCGATGTCATGTACCTGCCAACCTGCAACCAAGAGCATGTCGAACGTGCATATATACATAATATGATCAGACACACTGTGAAGAGGAAATCTCATAATCGTAGGGCACTCGCAAGCGAGTGATACAACCCCGTAACCTTCACCAATACAATATCACTAACTGACAAAGCTAAAATCATTAACATAATCAGAGCATAAAGCATCATTAATTCACATGTTAACATGATTGAAGTATAACATAGGAAAACATTGCCTGATTATCAGAGTACAAAAAGGAGGGGTGTTACATCCTCCCCCCCTAGGGTCAGGCTTACTCCTGGAAGCCTGCAAGCTCCCCTATTACAAACTCCCAAAAGATCACACATAAATCAGTATCATTACAAATTTACTCCATACAAGGTATACAACATTATCACTTCACCATTCGTTCGACATTTTATATTTTGAATCTAGGTACAATAATCTATTCATCAACATGATTTCTTAAGATTTAACAATAAAGTTGGCGACTATAAGCGTCACCAACAACATATGCACCTATAATGCATTTATCGTTAACATGCAATGGTTTCACTAATTCTTTTTCTTCCTCTAAAATTTTACACACTACAAAATGGTTTTCTATTCATATTATACATTTTCCATGATTATGAATGCAACTTGGGGACTTAGGTCCTTTACCCAAGGTTTGGTCTAGGAAACAAACCTTCATGAATACATAATCCATTTTCTCATAAGATACAAACGCCATACTAAGGAACTCAAGGGAAGAGGTCTATGACTATCTTGCCATATCAAGCACTTGGAATACACCCAACAAACACACTACAACCACACTCAAGAATTCACTCAAGGGTCTCAACCTTTTACACAACGAAAAGCCAAGCAACAAGGAAGCTAAACAAAACACATCTCTTGGTTGGCTTGCGAGCCAAACCCTCACAAAAGCATTCAACAAAAGACATGCAAGGGTGGAAGCAACAACAAATTGATTATCGTCCACCACACACAACACACCAAAATCACACACTACACAATCGTCCATAATGCATTCTTCCAATAGAAAGGATATCGGTGCATTGCGCACTACACCGAGGATCCTACCCTTTCCACTAGTTTCCTGCACCATTGGACCTATACCACTTAACGACAACTTCTGGGAAAACAAGAGAAATCAACCCAAAAAGGAAAACCCCACGAAAGAGAAAACCAACTAGGTTGATACAATGGCTCATAGTGCCCAGAGTATAACCTACACACATACAACATAATGGGTCCAACATAATCCTAGAGTTCCCAGTGTTTAAACCTAGGCTCTGGTACCATGTGTAATGCCCCGCCACGCAACCCTAGAGGAAGTTGCAATTCACTAATTAAACGTACCAATTTTTTTTTTTTTTTAAGTACACATAACATGTAAGATGAATACATATTTCCAACAACCTCTAAGGCCATGAGACAAAGATTACTTATAAACCCAACAACAAATAACATTAACATAAATCGAAACATTAAACACTTAAGGAAATGAGACAACATACATTCCATGCAAGATAAATTACAACAAGGATAAAAGTACCTCAAGATTTCAATATAACATTTAAACAATAAGGTTACATCACTCATTCCCCGAATGAGGTAAATCCAACCAAATGATTACATATTACAATTTCCACCTTGAAACAACTGAGGGGTAATAAAATACAATAAGAACTGAGGGAACAAGGCAAGAGAAGAAACTGATTCCCACGAGCTCTCCAGCTGGAAATCACGAACACACGAACATGAAGAAGAACCAACGAAAAAAGTTGCACGCCACCCGACCACGTGGAACCCAAAGGCCCCACTCCCTCCATGCTAGGAGATAGTAACAAGGATTTCCTAGACAAGACCATCTACCTCTAGACACAGGCTTATACCAAAACTGAATTGAAACAACAACAATCACAAAGCCACTTAACATGTACAACTGCAATGCCATTAAGCCACAATAGTCACAACATCACTTAACACGAAGCTAAAATGCTTTTAGAGAATAATGATCATGTACATCACACAATAACTGATTAATTGTCGACATAGGAAAAGTGTCATACATAAATTGCCATGAGTTACCCTAGCTCAACCTTCCTAGGCTACCGGACCCCCATCTTGGGTTACCCTGGCTTTCCTCTACCGGCGCCGGACCCTCATGCAAAACTATGCATCCCATCTCATCTCGAGCCTTATCATTCACTTGCTTCGCGAGAGAGAGGCATTCATTATCTTATTGGTTTGAAGGATCCCCATTAATTCATTTAAATTATCACTTAGTTAAACTCTAGGTGAGTTACCCTGGCGCCCCTTTGTGTGCCGGACCCCCACCAAGAGCCACTCTCCTAACGACATCACACCCACAAGAAGAAACAAGATAACATGACCTCTTCAAAACCAAGGAGGAAACAAAACACGGAACTTAATCCAACACTGGAGGAAAAAAACGTACAAAACCCACTCCAACATTGGAGGAAACCAAAACACATTACCCTCTCCTACACCCAAGGAGGCACAAATCCCCATTCATGAAAACCGAGTGATCCACAAGGTATAACTATGCACATTTTCTACGACACACCAAAGGTTGACTTTCATAAAGACAACCCACAACAGGATACAAATCCCCTATCAGAAAGACTTCAAACACTGACTCTATACTCCCAACATTGAACAAGAAAGAACAACCATTAAAAGTATTTTTAGCAATTAAATAAACTAAGATTCGGATTTCCTAAATCCACTCAAACACAGGTTTCATGACTTGCATTTATCTAGTCAATTGATCCCCTCTTTTATTCACGACATTGGAATATATAAACAAAACATATCATTTAATCTAACTTTCGTAACCATAAAGCATGTTAATAATGCAGTTATCTAGTTAGAATTTAAATCAATCGTTCTCTCTAAGTTTCATGATCATATGCAAAAGATAAATCACTTGATAATAAAAAAAAAACATTTAAGTTAACCAAATAAATTCATTCTTTGCTCTCAATTCCGCAATCATAATAAACACATGGTCATTTAGAAGTTCTAGTTGACATTTAACATTGTTTAAATATACCAAATAAATTTATATTTTATTTGCAACTGAAATCACTTAAATATCTTCAAATATAACCCCCATTGAATAAACTTAACAAATAACATAAACATATATTTTCCAATTAATTTATATTTCAAAAAAAATCCTTATGATTATCATAACATACATTTGAACTTATTAGAATATCCTTACTTTAATATATATTGTATATATTATGTTTTATATAATATACAATATTAAATATTATATATAATATATAAAATATAATAGAAATAATATATATATATATAAATTAATTTAAATAAAGCAATTAAACCTAACTAATAAAAGAAATTCTTTTAAGCAAGGAAAGGGCCGAAGCCCTGGCACGCAGGCCCTCGCCGCCATGGCGGCCGAGCCTGTGTGCTCCACACACAGGGCCCCGCCCCCCGGCCGGGCGGCGGAACCTGTGCACTCGGCGCACAGCGCCCACCTCCCTGCCGGGCGGCGGAGCCTGTGTGCGGTGCACACAGTGCCCCGCCTCCCCGCGGGGGCAGCGGTGGCTGTGTGCTTCGCACAAAGCGCCGCCTCCCTCCGGCGGTGGCCGCGGTGGCAGCGGCGGGGGGTGGGGTTTTACCTCCCACCTCCCCACAAAAAAATAAATTTTAAAATAAATTAAACCTGCGTTTTACCAGAGCCGAATGAGAACGAAAAACAATAAAATTATATGGGGTTTTGACCCGAATTTAAAATTTCTTAAAATAACACTTTATATTTGAAAATATGATTGTGGGTATCACCCAATATAAACAAAAAGGGTTGCATTCACAAATCTATATACTCAAATTTTGATTCCATACGCAAATTATGAAAAAAATCTATCTAAACCCATTTCAAAAATAGAATTTTATTTCAAACAACAAGATGGGTTTTCAAATCTAGATCTCACATGGAGTTTTCTTTTAGTTTCTTTCAATAATTTGGTATAATTTCCATGTTTGGTTTCAATTTCCCAATCAAACTACCATTTAGCAAATTTAAGAGCTCTTCCATGAATTCCATTGAATCTCAAACTATATTTTCAATTCATTCCAAAATGGCAAGAAGATGAAAGGAGAAGATATGAAACCTTATGTTTTCTCCAAAATTTGCAAGCCTCCACCCTGAAGATTTTCCAAGCACTCCTTCAAGCCTCTCCACCCAAAACTCCAACCAAGAATCCATGGAGGTTGAAAAGAAAACCCTAAAATAAAATATATCCTTTTTCTTCCAAACTCCCCAAATTCACATTCAAATTCAACTTCCAATTAAATTCAAATTCTAATTAAAATTGAACTCAAATTCAAATCAACATTTCATTCCAATTCCAATTTCAATTTCAAACACAAATATCTTTTACCAAAAAGTCAACTATTTATGAAAATATCATTTTTACCCCAAAGTCTTTGCATAATAAAACATTTGAATTTTTTAATAACTTTAAACAATTTTTCTAATTCCAATTTGAATTCAAAACCTTTTAGCACATTACATTCAACCAAAGAATTAAATATTTCACACTTTTAATTCATAGGGATAATTTAATTAATTCACACAATTAATTCAAATTATCAATAAAATATATCTAATTCAAAAATTAGATTATTTTATTAATTCAATTACATTAATTAATTAATCACTAATTTTCCAACATCTCCAAAAGACAAAACATTCATTATTTATAATTTCCAAAAGCTATTTAATCACTTTTAGCTTGCAACTAAACACATTTAGTCATTAATTAGACTACACAAGCCATTAAATAAACTTTAACTCAAAATTAAATAAACACTTAAAGGGAACTGCCCAAGATAAAACAACTGACCCCAATGATGACCCAACAACATGCTACGACTAGGGTGACGACTTGGTTCAGAAAACCTAGCTACTATCTCCCAATTAATTTCCGTTGATCAATGGACACGCTCAAACCTGGAAACCAGGTGGAGTCGATGTCATGTACCTGCCAACCTGCAACCAAGAGCATGTCGAATGTGCATATATACATAATATGATCAGACACACCGTGAAGAGGAAATCTCAGAATCGTAGGGCACTCACAAGCGAGTGATACAACCCCGTCCCCTTCACCAATACAATATCACTAACTGACAAAGCTAACATCATTAACATAATCAGAGCATAAAGCATCATTGATTCACATGTTAACATGATCAAAGCATAACATAGGAAAACATTGCCTGATTATCAGAGTACAACAAGGAGGGGTGTTACATTATATATATATGTATATATGTGTGTGTATATATACATATGCATAGACACACACACACACACACAAACACACACACACACACATATACATATAAATATAAATATACATATACATATACATATACATATGAAGTGAATCAATTATATTTCAGTATTCAAAATTGATTATATTCTAGGATGAATTATTGTATTTAAAACAACTTTTGAATAGTACAATTTGAAATGTAACATGATCAAACTAGTTATCACAATTAGTATTATTTAAAACCTAAATCTATTATTTTAGAATACTATATAAACATTTTAAAATAAAAAATAAAAATGTGAATATATTATGGATTTTATTATTCCTACACCAAGAATAAAATTATTTGATTAATATGTTCTTGATAATTTTGGTGATCATAGTTATACAAAATCTTTGATTGACTGCCTTCAAAATAAATGATTAAGGTGTTATACTAGGGATGGAATAATAATTGAATACGCTACCTTTTGTGGATCTTTAATTAAAAGTTTAATAAAAATGTAGCTTTAAAATAATCAATGTTTCTTAGAAGGTTAATGGAAGAGTTTCATCTAGGTACTAGTAAAATTACTAATTTACCATACAATAAGTAATGTTATTTTACTAGCATAAAAGAATCTTATTTTTAAGAAAATAAATAAGAGAGAAAATAAAGTTGAATCTTATGATAACTTCACTCTAGGATATAATTCCATCAAAAAATTTATCTCGATTTATTTTCATATCACTATCAAGTGGAAGATATGCTATGGTCAAGAAGAAATAGGCTATAATCTCAACAAATATATCAAATATTTTTGAATAAAAAATCCTACAAAATTAAATAAATTATTGGCCCTAGGTGATGCCATTAATGGGGAGTTTTTATTTTAATGGTATCTACTAGTGGCTAAAACAAGCGTATAAAACCAAAGAAGAATAACATTTAATACTTACATGAATTATATATACACTAATTTATACACATTATAAATTAATATATCTATAAATATTTCTCATGTAAAATAATTGTGTTATATAAGACCTATAGACACTATGTAATGAATATATGGGAGGCTAAATTGATAAGTTCCATCATTTTTAAAACTTTTAGATTATAAATTATGAAAATTTGAATTTTATGCAATCTATAATATATGCTCTTCTTTTTGAAATATGTGAGTGTCCTTATTTATCATTGTTAAATAGGGCTTGCATTACTGGGGTGCTTTCTATTTTCTTTTACAGAAATTGGTAGGTGACACATCCTACTAACATTAAGGAAGATTGCTAGAACATAATTTTACTAGGGGTCATACCCTTATAACATATATATTGTTATAAGATTATAAGAACTTACACACACACACACATTTGTATATATATTTATGTGTGTGTGTATGTATATATGTATGTATAGATATATACATATATATACATCTATATATATGTACATATACATATACATATACATATACATATACATATACATACATATATATGTATATATAAATACATACATACATACATACATATATATATATATATATATATATATATATATATATATATATATATATCCATATATGCATACATTCATATATACATATACATGTATACATACATACAAAAATATAAATACATACATATGTCTGTATGTATGTGTGTATTTATATATATACATACATATATATACATACATACATACATACATACATTATTAATCATATCCATTTAGGATAATTTCCATCTAATAACTATTAGATGATTGATTATTTGTAAATGATAGATTTGAATCTATGTTTGACAAATACGCCTTAAATAATTTTCAAGAAATTCTCATTTACTTAAGGAGTTTCTCTCTCATTTAGAGGGGAATATATTTTGAGTTTCTACACAAGAATATAAAAACCATGTGGAAATAAGGTAAAGTTGTTCTAGAGGTTAAATACATTTTTTAATAAATCATTTTATTTTATTTTTAAAATGGAATTATTTATAGTCTAATAATTATTAGATGATTGATTATTTATAAATGAGAGTTTAGAGTATGTGTGATTAATACCCATTCAAGATTTTTTCCACCACTTCTCATATACTTAAGGAGTTTCTCTCTCATTTAGAGAAGAATATATTTTATGTAACTTCTACACAAGAATTTAAACTCCAGATGGAAATGAGTAAATGTGGTTCCCTAAATTTAATGTATGTTTTAATAACCATTTTGTAAGTTTTTCAAAATGGAAATATTTATACTCTAATAACTGTTAGATGACTAATTATATATAAATAATATTTTTGAATTGGTGTGACTTATACCCCTTTAGATATTTTTCCACCACTTCTCCTCTACTTAAGGATTTTCTCTCTCATTTAGATGGGAATATATTTTTAGTTTGTACACAATACTATAAACTCCAAGTGGAAGAGAGGAAAAATGTTTTCCTAGGTTCAATTTATATGTTTTAATAAAAAAAATTGTAATTACTTTACAACATAATCATAATTTTTGGAGTTTTCTATTTTGCACAATTCTCCCCATGTACATATTGTGTAATATTTAATTTTGGTATCTTATAAGTCTCATTCTTTACTTATTTTATATTTTTCAGTGATTACTAATCTAAAATATTGATTTTTGATAGATAGGAGGAAGGGGTAGGGAGGGAGAAAATAAGAGATATAGATAGATATGGAGTGGGAGAGATAGATATGGAGGTATAAATAGAGAAAAGTATAGGAGATATAAAGAGAATAAGAGACAAATAAAAGGAGATATATATAAAGAGAGAGAAATAAATAGGAAACAAGGACAATGAGACATAGAGCTAGATGGATAGAGAGGGACATGGATAATATATGTAGATAGCTAGGTTTTTATATGCTTATATACGTATGTAAAGACAAGTTCTAAGGTTTATATGTTACATGTGTACATATAGAAACACATTTACATTTATAGTGTAGACTTGATAATCTACCTATATATGAATAATAATGTTCTAGTGTTTATGTTATATGTATACCTCAATACTATGGTCTAAGTTATATGTCTAATATAGAATACATATATGTATGCATGCATGTATGTACATGTATATATTTAAGTGTATATATGTATGCATATATGTATGTATGTATGTATATATGTATGTATATATGTATGTATGCATTTATGTATGTATGTATGTATGTATGTAAATACATACAACATAGACCCTAGAACTTATCTATGCAGATATATATGTACATGTATACATTTAAGTGTATATATGTATGCATATATGTATGTATGTATATATGTATGTATGCATTTATGTATGTATGTATGTATGTATGTATGTATGTATGTATGTATGTAAATACATACAACATAGACCCTAGAACTTATCTATGCAGATATACCTTAAATGAAATAAAACATAGAACACATATATGTTTGTATGCCTATGTTGTATATGTCGCTACCTAAATTCTAGAATCTAATTTAAATATGTTTTCATATCCTAAAAATTACACAACTTATAGATAACTAAGTACTAGGTTCTATATTATATACACGTACACAAATATAAAATTAATACATTTATAGGCATACATACATAAATACATACATACATATATGATATGAGAAAAAAAGGATCTAGGGTCTAAATCACACATCTTCCAATATCACAATAGTAAGGACTAAAATTAATTGCAAAGACCCACTTAGATACTAACCTAAACAAAAGAGATAAAATGAAAGATTAAGGTTTCAGTCCTTTGACATATGTGTGTGTGGGTGTGATTAATTAGTTGTTAATTTATTTAATTTTATAATGCAAATATGTACCTAGGCTAACTATAAAAATAAAAAAAATTGACATAATTTATAGAAAATAAAAAACTAAAAAAAAAATAGTTTAGAAGAGTAGAAGGTATACAAGGAGGATCTTGGCATATAAATATGAGCTTGAATGACCAAAAAAGGGTGTTGGGTGACCTAGACCCAAAAATAGATACTCAGAATCAAATTTTGGATTTCAATTGCTTCCTATGTATGGATTCTTATCATCTACACTTAGAATTAGAACTTTGTATATTACTAATAAAATCCACTTTCCCCAATTTGTTGACTTGTATGGGTATGTGCAGGATCATGATGGGCCAAAAAGTGGCGATATGATGGGTATGTAGGGTATGTGGCTGACGACTTTTTTTTACCCAAAATTGATGAAACAAAAAGAGTTTTTAGAGGAGATTATAAGATTTCCACCAATATAAATTATGTTTTAATTTGAGTATAATAAATAATTATTATTCATTTTCTATTTGAAGTACAACTAAAGTCCTAATTGATAGACTAATTAAGAAACATCTATAGCTTTCAAATGGTATCACATTTTTTGAATCCAAAACATGCATCACATTCTATGATTTGCATATTATAGGATTAAAAAAATTGAATTTCATGAAGTTTTGACCAAGTTAAGGTGGTCAAACATATGATTTTTTATATTTTTTAAAAGTTGTAATAGAAAATTCATAATTAATTATTTACTTGGAAAAAAATTACAAACAAATATGCATCACATCTACACATGAGTCATCTACTTATATCTAAAATATTATAAAAATATTATCATTTTATTGTGGTTAGGGTGGTTAGACAAACACCTACTTATTTTTTCCCTAAAATTTAAGTACTACTGCATTGAAATTTCAAACTTTCACCAGTAGATTTTTTTTTTTAAATAAACCTAGTAGTTAAGAAACTACATTAAATTTTCTACAAATTTCTTACATATTTTTGAAATAATATAGATAACTTATTCAAATTTTTACATCAAGTTGGCTAAATCTGATTTTTTTGAATTTTTTGCCACTGAAGGGCCTGTTTTTTCCATCATGATCCTACACATACCCGTATGACTTAAAATTTTCAAAGAACAATTAGTTATTTAATTTTATATAAAGCTTCTTCAAATTTATAACATGAACACAATAAATATGGGGAAAGGTTGTGCTATATAAGGTATTTCCTAAGTTGAACCCCATTTTCATATTTCTACCTTCACAATTCCTATGATGATGTAAAAGATAATTACCCTCAGTGAAGAAGAGGATAAACAATAAACATATGAAAAATTAACAATTTTTTTAACTTACCATTCAAATTTACACTCCTTGATGGATTGAAGTCATCACCTTCAAGGAGGACTTGATGTTTTATTTGAATTCATACAAGTGTTAGTACTCACAAAATGAATAGAATTTAAACCTAAACATACTCACATGAAAATATGATGCATACCTAACATGATTATTGGTTGAAATAATTTTTTTATAATTCTACTCATTATGCTCTTAACTACTCAATTGTTAAGAGACATATCTTAGAAACTAGAGGATAGATGAAATTAGAAAGAAAAGAAACAAGATGTAATTGAAATTCCAATGTTACCATCTATATGGGTTGAAAAAGGATATGGGAATTGATTGTCGGGATTTAGAAGCTAAAAGAGGTTCCCTCTATCAAAGGGGTGATGTGTATGGTGCAAGTGTTTAGATAGAAGCACTTAGTAAATCTATGAATGACATAAATTTCTAGTATGGATGGGATAGGTCCTATCTGCATTTAGAAATCAAATCTAGTAAACTTTAAAGTTTAACTAAAGTTATCCTAGGATCTATTGTATTGGTTATATAATTAAACATAGGAACTTAAGATACATAGAAAAGATGAATAGATAAAAACCTAATATGTTAATCTTGTAGAAAAATAACTAAAATAGATAGAACTGATAAAATATGATAATGCAAAATAAAAGTTTCATCTTGTACAAAAGGTTGGAAGATTGGATAAATTTGGACAAATCTAGGAAATTTGTAATTCCTAAGTTGTAATAAAGGGGCATTGTGACTAGCATAAACATATTAAAATGGGTTCTAGAAAGGTGTAAATAGTACATATGTCTAGACATAGGAATTGGACAAGTGAAAAATAACATATATGTATAAATAAGGGTCTCAGATAGGTGAAAATGGTATTGATGTCTAGATAAGGGAAATATATAAATAAACAGAGATAAATGGCAAGGGGGATGGAGAGGGGAGATTAAAAAAATATAGAGGGGGAGACATAGAGATAGAGAGGAAGAGAGATAGATAGAGAGGGAGTGAGAGAGAGAGGGAGATAAACATAAAGAAATGGTTATATAGATATAAATGTAGGAAAGCTAAGGTAGCGAAACAAATTCATACACTAATCTCGCTCCAGGAGGATAATGAAAAAATTTATAGATCCTTTCAATACTTACAAAAGATTAAACACAAATAAACATAAATGTCATGCATACCGCAAAATAGTTATTTATGGTGGGAAAACCCTTTCAAAAGAAAAAACCCACACTCCAAATTTTTCCTAATATATTATTCAAAAATCATGAAGATTGTAATATACTTGCAAGGCAAGCTTCTCATAGGATTATCACCACCAAGAGATCTAGAGGAAACATGATCCCTATCAGAATCTTAGAATATATCACAATACACAGTTGTAATACAAAACCCTCATAAAATAGGGTTTCCTTCTAGGGAAAGTCAAGCCAATAAAATATCAACCATCAAATATGAGACCTAATGATGAAAGGTCAAAATTTCAAATAATAAAAAATATATAAAAATTTGGTAGGGGCGCACAGCCTCAGGACCCCTCACTGGGGTACCCTCTCATAGAAACATAACCTCATAAGGGGGTATGTGTAGGATCATGATGGGCCAAAAAGTGGTGATATGTAAGTGATATGATGACCCATGTGGATGATGACTTTTTTACCCAAAATTGATGAAACGAAAAGGGTTTTAAAGGAGATTCTCAGCTTTCCACCAATATAAATTATGCGTTACTTTGAATTTAATAAATAATTATTACTCATTTTCTATTTGAATTATGACTAAAGTCCTGATTGATAGGCTGATTGAAAAAAATCTATAGCTTTCAAATAGTATCACATTTTTTGAATCCAAAACATGCATCACATTCTATGCTTCACATACTATAGGATTTTTAAAAAATGAATTTTAATGAAGTTTTGACCAAGTTAAGGTGGTTAGACATACAAGTTTTTATATTTTTAAAAATTTGTAATAAAAAATTCATAATTAATTATTTACTTGGAAAAAAATTACAAAAAAATATGCATCACATCGGGACATGAATCCTCTACTTATATCTAAAATCTGAGAAAAAAATATTATTAGTTTATTGTGGTTAGGGTGGTCAGATAGACACTTACTTATTTTTGCCCTGAAATTTAAGTACTACTGCATTGAAATATAAAATTTTCACCAAATAGATTTTTATTTTTTTAAAATAAACCTAGTATTTTAGAAACTACATTCAATTTGCTACATATTCTATTCTTACATAATTTTGAAATAATATAGATAACTTATTCAAATTTTTATGTCAAGTTGCCTAACTCTGATTTTTCTGGATCTTTTGCCACTTAAGGGCCTATTTTTTCCATGATGATCCTACACATACCCAAGGGCCAAACCACTTTATTACCCAACATTTCTTTCACCAATATTGACACATCTAGATACATGCACCCAATGGTCCCCTCTATATCACTAGATGCATCAATGAAAAACCTACACAAGGAATACTCATTGATCATGTGTGTAGACAATGTGATCATTAAGGAGTTCTTGTATGTGCATGAACTTTATCAAGAATCTTATAAAAAAATGAAAGCATGGTTGAAAACTTATGATGGTTTTTCCTACCCTATGATAGGTTCAATCACTCTTCCTCATAAAGTTAGAGCAAAAAAGTTAGATAGTGAGAATGATATATATATACATACAAGGAGATAGAGGGATAGGAAGAGATGAATAAATAGAGTGTTAGAGTGAGATAGATAGTGAGAGAGTGAGAGGGAGATGGAGAAATACATAAAAATAATCAAGGGATATATTTAGAGAGGGGGAGGGCAAGATATATACACAACTAGGGAGGGAAAGTAATAGATATAGGTAGAGGGAGAGAGATAAAGACAAAGAGATGGAGATAAAGAGAGAGGGAGGATAGAAAATTAACAAGATAAAAATAAATGGAAAGAGAGATAGAGAGGGTGAGGGGGAGAGAGAGTGTTTGAGAGAGAGGGAGATGTAGAGAAACATAAAGAAATGGTGAAATATAAAAAATATAGAGGAAGAGGGAGAGAGATATGTAGAGGAAGAGAAAGATAAGGTAAGAAGAGATAAAGAGATAGAGAGGGAGATGGAGAGAGATAAATAGGGAGTGGGATAGAGATAAATAATAGGAGGGAGAGAAAGATAAAAAATATGAGAGAGAGAGAGTTAGAAAGAGATATAAAGAGAGGGAGTGCAGGAGGGGGAGATAGATAGAGAATAATTAAGGGAGAGAGGGGTAGGTGGTGTAGGAGCACCAACACCTTTTGGTGTCAATAATAGGAGTTCAAAATTTTTTGAAGGTCATTTTAATTTTATTTCATCTTTGTTCCATGAAGACATTGGAAAGTGTGTGAAAACTTGAAAAATTGTCAAAATTGTCAAAGATGTCAAATTGCATAAATGAAGGGATTTTGTTGTTTTGAGTCTAGAAGTCTTAATAAGAGTTAAATAGGGTCTAAATGACCATACTTCAGGTTTATAAAGGTATTTAGAGTCTTAAAAGTTCAATAATGGCAAAAATGCAAAATATTGCAAATGTTGTCAAAATTGTGTTGATTTGTAAAATTAGTCATTTAAAGGATGATTAGGTGAAAGTTGGTTGTTTTGGAGGTGGATATGGATTGTAAATATTATAATATGCCTTCTAAGGATCGAATCAAGATTGATGGAGGTGTACAAAACTCACACAACAAGAATACCACATTTTTTGGTGCATTTTCTGTGTTTTTTTCACTATTTTCCATAATTCTTTACTGTTGTACGGACCTGTACAGTCTCATAATGCTCTGAAAACTTCATTGAATATGTTTATATGTGTTTAATTTCATCTTCTTTTGATTTGGAGTTCTCATTAATTTTTTTGTGAGAGAAATTGAAAATTTGCTGCAAGTACCCTGCTTTCCTTGCATTAAGGGCTTTGAAGGCAAAAAAATGAGATTTTGACCAATCCACCCACTGTTTTCTCCTGTAACTTATTGGATTGGTTCAAAATATCTTAGGTTAGATTTTACAATTAATTTTTCATCAAAATCAAGCATTTTGTGGTAAATGTGTGATGCCCTAGGGCTGAAAATGCAATTTTTCCCTTGAAAAGTGATAGCTTTGAAGTGCTTTTCAATGAATTATTGATGGAGTTGAATTTGTAAGAATTTAAAATGTCAAGGTAGACACTATAAAATGTTTTTGGACCATTTATTTGTTTATTCAAGTCTGAGAATGAAGATTTTGACAAAACCCTTGTTTTGGCATTAGAAAAGGAGGTTTTTTGAGTTGGGAGTGTTTCTGGCCATACAGGTGCAAACCAATTGTAGATTCTATGGTTTTTGGAAATTTAATTTTCTTCCCCAAGTTTTCAAGATGATTGTATAAGTTTGAAGGGTACTTACTTTTTAAAATTGACCTATTTTCCTTGTTTTTCCCATGGTGAGTGTATTGGAAGTCTAAACTAGTACAAAGGAGTTATATCTGATCTTGAAGTATGTTATGTAATTACTTAATGGGTGTATAAATATATTATTTATTTATAAATTACTTTGGGAAAGTTGGGTGAAAAGTCCCTTGAAGTTGTTTGGCTGTGTTGGTGGACAGAATGCATCTAACAAGTGGATTTGTGAAGTTCATTTGATTTGCTTTGGAATTTGGGTTGACCATATATTATTTGTAATTTCAATTTGATTTCCACCTTGGGTCTACATCAGAGTGGTATCAGATCAAGGGAATAGATCTTGTGTTGTTGTTTGATTGGTTTTGCAGGTTGGTGAAGAGATAGGATTGTGAAAATGCCACCCAAAGGAAGTGTAGTTGCAAGGAAAATTGACACTCATGATAGGGAGATAGAAGCCTTAAAAAGAGAGATGGATACTTGGAAGGCAAAGCATAGAGTGGAAGAGAATGTAAGTGAAAATGAAGAGGAAGAAGAAGCTCTTAGTGAAGAAGAGGATTTGTGAAGTTCTTTTGATTTTCTTTGGAGTTTGGGTTGACCATCTGTTATTTGTCATTTCAATTTGATTTCCACCTTGGTTCTGCATCAGTAGGGAGAAAAAATAGGGATGGAGAGACACAAGGAGAGCTATGATAGAGAGATTGAAAAAGAGAGGCAAGGTACAAGAGATAAAGATATATAAAACATTAAGGGAGAGGTATAGGTAATAGGGACAAGAAGAGAGAGAGAGAGTGGAGAAATCACATGCTTTGTGTTTCTTATTATATCTATTTAATTTTAAAAAGTTCATGCTTTTATTTCTATGCATTTATTATAGAAAATTTCATGTTTCATGTTTATTTTTATATCTTCAATTTTAAGTGTGCATCTAAAACTAATCATCCAAGTTTAGTTTTAGCCGATTTCAAATAAAATGTAGCCACTTTTGATTCGGGCCCTTATATATACCATTTCCATGCACTTGCCCTTAACAATAAGCTCACTTGAAATGAAACATGATTTGGAACTAGAGTTAGAAGTAAGATTATGGAAATAACTATCCATTTTTAGTTGATAGGTTTTTAGTCATCCATCATAAATTGAATTATGATTATATTTGAATACCCACCTAGAAGAAGGAGGTGTAAGCAATATGATTGTGTTGCATCACATTCAAATATATCTTGGAAAGGAAAAATAGTAAATTTAACTTCACAAATATTTTTAATTAACTTATGAGGCCCATGTTCCTATACACAACCTAGATCACATAGTTGGGGATGATCATAAGTGGGGAGTTGAAGAGTGTTGAACAAATTTTCACATGTCCTCATTTCTCTTCTACAAGTATTTTTCTTCTTATATGCTGCTTTGGAGTACCCTACACTCCTCACTAGAATAATCATATTACTTGTGATAGCTATAAAATTATTTATTTCTAATAGTAGTAGAGGAGGTTGACTTATTTCAAAATCATGATTAAAAACTATGGTTATTGAAGGTCCTAGAGGTACCTTGTTGCATCATTTTTGAAACCCTAACATCCTTTTAATAGCCATTAGGAGATTAAAATCCATATTGAAAGACTCAACTTAAATTATACCCAATATTTATGAAAGAAATGAGACATACTACAAATACACATAAAAATAAGTACCTTTTATGCATCTAAAATATTAAAATTTACTTGAAAGTTGCTAGAGTTATAAGCACATTACTGCACAAATTAACCTGGAGCTTTCATAAGTTGTAGTTATCAATGTAACATGCTCCACATATATGTCTTATCAAAACATATTTCCCTAGGAGCATCTTACAGTTCAAGCCACTTAATATTTTTCTATCCTCTTATTGCAAATATTACTTGATTATTTTTCCACCAATCTATAGTTACAACTAATAGATTGATCTTAGGAATTTGTAGTTTCTAAGGGTTAGTTAGATCAAATTTGATCAATGTTGGTCATCAATGTTGGTAATTTCATTTATAAATGTGTAACATAGCTTTGTACTTTTACCTAAATATTTAATGGCTCCTAAGAAAGATACTCAAAGAGAAGAGGCTTCTAAATAGTTTGTGAACATGATATTCTAAGGAGTTTGTGAACATGGGAACTCTCTGATAAACTTTGTAATATCAAATAGAGAACTAAAATTATGCCGTGAAAGATTTGATCACATATTTTCAAATAACACCTATAGTGTAGGACATTAGTTAGTATGCAAGCTACTCAAAGTCCTAAATTCCAACTAGAAATAAAAGGATTCCATTAAATTTAGAATAAGAATGTTTATTTCTAGTTGGAATTTAGGAGTTTGAGTAGCTTACATACTGACTAATGTCCTACACTACGGTGTTATTTGAAAATATGTTATCAAATCTTTCATGGCATAATTTTAGTTCTCTATTTGATATTACAAAGTTTATCAAAGAGTGCCCATGTTCACAAAATATTTAGAAGCCTCTTCCCTTTGAGTATCTTTCTTAGGAGCCATTAAATATGTAGAGAAAATAAAAATATTTAGGTAAATGTACAAGGCTATGTTACACATTTATAAATGAAATGACCAACATTGATCCAACTTTTAAACTTGAATCACTAAAAAGTGGCATATATTTTGAAATGATATAAGTGAATAAAATATTTATGTTTTAGTATATTTTATGTTTATATTTTCTTTAAAAAGTTAAAAAGGATGAATAAGAGGATAAATGTGCTCTTCAAATTTAGGGTTTTGAATCTATGTTCAACTCATGCATGTGGGGGAGGCCTGGTCCTCCTCCACATGAGGTCGTACATGGTGGTATAAGTGGCGTACTGTGGGTGTCTCCCATGTGCATATTCTCTACCCCCACCCATGCAAAAGTGGGAGGTTGGTCTGAAAAATGTTGCATAGGGATACAAATCACCATTATGGTGTGGAGATAAGGCTAAAGCTTTGTGTGGATGGTCATTTGCAAACTAAGTCCTTTCAAGACATCATGGTAGGAGAAGTGGCAATTCTAGTTAGAGTGAGATTTTATGTGCAAGAAGGTGGAAGTGAAGAAGATGGGGGACTCAGAAGAGGTAAGTGCCCTCCTAGCTCCCCTAAAGTCCACATCATGGTTGTGGATGAAAAATTAGTAGATTCTTTTTATGAACAAGGTAATAAATTGAAAAATATTGGGACTTTTTTTTGCCACCATGGACATTAATAAGGTCTCTATGCATAAATGCATGGATTAATGGCTGGTTAATATTTGGGAAAAAAATCTTCGGAATTATTTTTTCATATTGTATAATGATACAAAAGGGCTTGTATGTGATTTTTAGAAACCATGAAATGAAATGCAAAACCATAAATAAACAGTTTTGGAATATAGTTGATAACTTTTTTTGGGTCGTGGCATTGTCGTCGGAGGCCCTAAATGAGGAGGTTTTGGCTTTGTTAATCCCTAGATGGCTGGTGATCAAGAATGTACTACCAAGAATTTGGGTGTTTATTCCCCTAATGATTGAACCATATGGGAATGTCCTACGGATAAAAAATACTAAATATGCATTGCCCCATGTAGATGTGAGGGTCTTGGTCTCTATCCTGCCTGGGGTAGATTTTTTGAACACTCTGCTGTTAAAACTTGACAATGGAGATGCCATGTACACCCTCAAAGTGTTGGGTGGTCTAAATTCCTATTATCTTTGTAGGAGAGAAGGGCACATAAGGAGAAATTTGCCATTAATTAGCAAGAAAATAAATAGTGGAAAACCTTGATTGAGGGAAAGAAGAAAAAAATTGACAAGGGATTAACCTCAAAACCCTAGTAGGTCGAATGATATTTTAAATAAGTTAGATACTAATCAGAACACTATAAATACCAACAACCCACATGATAGTAATGATTGCAATAAAATACCATTAAAAACCTAGAAGGAAAAAGAGAAAAGAGTGGAGATGAATCCCCTTTCCATAACACTACCAATAATATTAAGTTGGTGGAAACTCCAAAAGAAATTTTTGAGTCTTGGTCTGGTGACAAGGATGTAGGCTCTTCAGAAGATGAGGACCCTACGGAGTTCTCAGGTCATTATTTGGACTTTGATCTAGAAATAAACTATGAAAGTATGGATATGGAGGCCTAGGAAATGAAACATGATCTTGAGGTGTTTAAAGAGCCCTTGATAGATTAAATTTTAGAGGGAGGTAGTAAGGAATGTGGTGTGAGTGATGCTTTAGGCACCTCACATAGGAGCACAACTGTGCCTCCCCAAATTCTTGTTGGTGATGGTACCATCCTAACTAATGCTAGCAATATAAAGGAGGGGGTTGAATCCACCCCATGCAATCTAGACAATAAGGGCTAAAAAAAGAATGCCTAACAATTGGCATTGGATAAGTTAAGGAATAACCTTAAGATTGGGGTAGGAGGGGATTTTTCCCCTAATAAGCTGACATACTTGCTAAAATATTTTAGATTTTTTAAAGAAAACCCTAGAGCTAGATGGGGGTATAAAACCAGTTAGAGGATAGGCCCTGCAAGGCTAGAGATATTGTGAGTGACCTAGAAACCAACTTGATTCCCACCTATATCGAATTTGGTATCTTTGGTAGATTGCTTGTAGACTATTCTGTGGTAGGGGAACTCTTGAAGTAGCCTAGGTGTGGATTGTAATCAATGTAAATAAGGTACAACATTAGATATAGGTGGGGTTGATGTTGGCCTACAAGGTAAAAAAGAGGTTCATGTAATTGGAAATATACTCTCCTACTATGGAGAGGCTAAGTACACCAATCTTATAACTGGTGTTCCAAATAAGCCCTTTGGAACCACTATGAATTTAGGGGTTGTAGGGGAACCAGTAGCCAAGGGAGTCACAAAGGGAGAACACAAATAAAAACTATCTTGCAGACCAAGGGGAAGACTAAGAAAAGTAAAAGGTAACCTCAATCTTCTTACAAAGAAAAAGAGGAAGAAGTTGAGTACGGTCATTGATAGCCCAATACCTAAAAGGATGGAAGTGGATTAGAAGGTGCCTAAATGTTTTCAGAAATTTAGGCCTGAAAAGAAACCAGCTCTAAACCCTAGTCCCAATGACTCTTAATTGTATATCCTGAAATGTAAGGGGGCTAGAATCCCTAGGTAGGAATAATTTTTTTAGAAAGTTCCTCAGCTGAGGCAAGGAAAAAGATGTGGTGTTGCTACAAGAACTGAAGGCAACTAGTTTCATGCTAGAAACCAACCTTAACTTTATCTGGAGGGATTCCATCCATTTTTTCACTCAACATGAGAAGGGCAGGGGGGATGCTATCTTTCTTTATAAGGATTAGGGGCAATATGTCTCCAAACATGGGGTCTCCCCATGTAATAGAGTAGTGTGGGTAGTTCTAAAAAAGGGAGACTTCTCCTATGGTATTTTCTCAATATATGCTCCAAATGAGTATGGAGAAAGAATCAAGGTTTGGAAATGGATGTGTGAACTTGATAATCTCCCCTAGATTCTCAGTGGGGACTTCAAAATGATAGAAAACCAAGAAGACAAGCTTTGTGGAATTGACATGGAATAGAAAGGGAATGACAAATACTTTTGGTCAAAAATGAAGAGCAAGCATAAATTGATGAATCCAATAGAGGGGTCGAAGAAGGATTTCCTGAGCATTTGGTACACTTGGTGCAATGCATAAAAGGGTAATTGAAGGATCTATTGCAATTTGGATAGGTTTTATATAAACAAGGAAGTATTTCTTCCTAATTCTCTGAGAGATGGATGCAAAATTGAAGTGCACCCTTATACTCTCTTTGATCACCACCCCATAAAAATGAGAATCCTTCTTAGGAAGGGGTTGGAGGGTGAGAAGAGAAAGGGGGGATTCTTCATTCTTAACACAAAAATTCTACAGGACAAGGACTGCATAGATTCTATGAAAACCCTCGAAATGATAAACAAATGCATGCATAAAATATTAAGTTCCATAAAAAGGTGGAACTTGAATGCCAAGGGATGGAAATCCTTGTTTTAGATAATTGGGAAAAATAAAGTCACGTATAACAGGAGGGAGGAAGGTGCTCTTCAAGAGGAGCTACTGCAAGCAAAAACTGGGCTTATAAAAGACCCTGCAAATGAGGGGTTAGGAAAGCAATTGATTCTAGACAAAGACTCATTGATGAGGCTTCAAAATAGAAAAAATCAAGGTCTCAAGGTTAGATCTAGGCTTAATTGGCTCGAAGATGGTGACAAAGGGTTTAAATATTTTTTCAAAATCCTCAGAGAACAAAACTTCAAGGAACATATAAAGCATATTCAAGAGGATGATGGGGTAGTGTGTGACCAAGATTTAATCAACAACCACTTTTAGATGTTCTACAAGACCATATTCTCATTTGAAATTGGTGGATGCGGTTGCACTACTGCAAGGAACTCAATCAGGAATTTCATTCCCAAGAAACTAGAAGGGGAAGAGGTGGAGAACCTAGGATGTGAGATTTCCAAAGAAATAAAAAATGCAATAGAATCCCTATAGAATGATAAATATCCAAGAGCTGATGTTCTCCCAATAGAGTTCTACAAGACCTTCAAAGAATGGATTTTCGATGACCTTTTCCTAGTATACAAGGAGGCTTTGGAGAATGGTTCCCTAGGGAATGGCATTAACAAGGGAATTATAAAAATACTCCCAAAATAAGGTGACAAGACTTGAAACTTAAGAATTAGAGGCCCATAACCCTGTTGAATGTTTCATAAAAAATTCTTGTCAAAGTCTTGGAAAGAAGACTGGTAAATGGTCTGCCTAAACTCATCAGTACCACCCAAACAAGCTTCTTTAAGGGGAGGTATATCTTGGAGAATCTTATCACCAACTAGGAAGCACAAGAGTGGGAAAAGAACTCTAATCAAGAGGATGCTATCCTACTACTTGAATCCAAAAAGGATTATGACAAGGTTGAATGATCATTTATCAGACTCACTCTTGAGGCATTGTCTTCCCTCAAAATTTTTGCAATATGGTAGTCACCTTGTTCAAGGATGCAGTGGCTTACGTGGACGTAAATGGGTCTCTTACAAATGAGTTTGCATTAGAAAGGTCAATTAGACAAGGTTGTCCATTGGACCCTACATTTTTCGTAATTTCCTTAGATGTTGTTTATTATATTCTCAGGATCAATGTGATCTCACCAAAGGTAAGAGGTATAACACTCACAAATAATGATGAGTAGCTGAAGGTCCAATTTGTTGATGACACAGTCTTGTTTCCTTTGTTGGAGGAAGAAAATGTCACCAATATAATGAGGAAACTCAGTATATTTTGTGAAGCATCTAGTACAAAAATTTCCCTCTCCAAATCAATTATTTTGGGGTGACAGGTCAAGCCTCCAAATTGGGAAAACAAATTTGGAATCTAGTGGGAGGACAACACAAACATGTTAGATATTTGGGCATACCATTTGCAGTATGTCCAAACCTAAAAGAAACGTGGAATTGGATCAAAGGAAAGATTGAGAAAAAGATAGAGAAGTGGAATAGGAACTACCTCTTACTCATAGGAACAATTCAAATTTTCCAAAAGATTCTTTCATCTTACATGTATTTCACCTTGGTATGGTTGTTTAGAATTTACTAAGTGGAGGAGATCCAAAACATGATTTGAAGTTTTCTTTGGTCTAATAGAAAGGGTAAGAAGAAAAGGCATGTGGTTAAATGGAGTTGATGTTGTGTAAGAAAAGTAGAAGGGGGTTTGGACTAAAGGACCTGAAAAATCCAAGGCATAACACTAGCTACCAAATGGATTTTCAAGGCCCTGTTAGGTAATGAACCTTGGAAAGTACTAAACAAAATAAATATAAAAAGGGAATCTCCCAAGAAAGGTAAAAGATGGAAAGACCTCCCCCTTAATGAATTTCTTAGTTATCAACACTCTATATCCTTAGAAGGAACAATGGTGTTCATAAGCATTTGGAAAGCATGGGAACAAGTTAAAGGGTTCATAAGAAATTCTCAATTCTCCCAAGGTTGCATTTTGTACACAAAAAGGTCTATTTGGTGGAATCTCAAACATAAGGATAAGCCTTTGGCTATCCTATGGGGTTGCTCAGCCAAGAATTGAAACAACAAAGGAAAAATAAGCTTCTCATATATTCTAAAAAATGGATTGCTAAAGGATTGGGCTCAATGAAAAACTAAATTTCATATCCCTTATACTCAATGGAGGACCTACTCTATAATAAAAGAAAATTACAGGGAATAAACTGGCTGACAATTGTCAGATTTAATGCAAAGAAATTTAAGGAATTCCAATGGAAAAATGGGACTAATATTAATAAACTTAATGCAAAAACTACATATAGTACTCTCACTAGACAACAAGAGACATTTGACTATTTGAATAATAAGTGGAATCTTAACCTAAGCAACAATGAATGGACTAAAATCCTTTCAAATAACCAGGCCAAAATAATTGATCCAAAGAAGGCCTACTTCAAATGGCTACTAATATTTCATAGGTTTCCTTATAAAACAAGTTCTACCAATAGTAAAATCTGCAAACTATGTAGGGTAGTACTAGAGACAATAAATCATATCTTTTTTTAATGTATATATGCATAAGAAACTTGGAAATTCTTTTGTAATAAATTACATGTGTGTAACACCAATGGAAAACTCATATTGGGTAGAATTATTTTATTTAAAAGCAATAAATTTGGCAAAGAGCAATCAATGTTTTGGTCTTGTGTATCTACTAAAATTTTGTGGCACATTTGAAAATCTCGAAATGATGAATGATTTAATGGGAAGCTAAGGGCATTTACTAAGTCTACAAAAAGACTCGCCTTGTATAATATTTTTTTGTATGTTACCTTAAAAGTGAAGGTTTCCAAATTCAAATTCATCAAGCTATTGGAGGATGGTATCTTGAAAATTAGGTTATAGGAAGTCAGAGTTGGTCACGCATGGAAAACTAGGCAGCCAAGCATAGAGATCTTTCTCTAGGCTTTGGAAATATTTCAAAAAAAATTTAATGAATAGGTGGCTAAGGAAGTTCAGAAGGAGGACCCTCCATGCCTTCTTAAGCTTGAGGACTTCACCAAAGAGGAGATAGAGGCAGCATAAACACTACTATGTTTGAAGCATCCAATTGGTAGTGATGAATTGGCCACCTGATATGAAGCAGACGACTAATTGGTTTCTTGGATATGTATTACCTTTTTTCTTTGATGGTTTAGATAACTGATATGTAATTATCAGCTTGAATAGGTAATAGTATGAACTTTTTGGTAAGGGATAATGCAGGCCATTCGATTTTCAACATTTTGGGGTAGTGTTTTGGACGTGAATAGGTCAAATGTGTAACTATGATCAAGTTGAAGACACCCAACATGATCCTATTTTGGATATGGCTCTATAATAGTTTCTCAGACTAATATTCTAGATGTAAGAAGTTATATGTACTAGTAGAAACAATATTTTAGTAAGTAGTAGTATTGCTCCTCGTGACTTTGTATCTTGTTGTTCAATCTATACATAATACAAAAAAAGTTAAAAAAATGATTTGAAAATATATTTGTATAAATTGAAATAGTATAATTTAGTTACCAATAAAATGCTAAGAAATGATGTTACATGAGACATCAATCTTTATATAGTAAATTTTACTTATTTTGTTCAATTTTTTTATGGGTATTTATAACTTGAAACTTTAGTCCATGGATATATTTTTTTCCAATTTTGATAGCACATATTTTTAAATAAATATTAAAATGTGTGTATATTAAAATATAGTTGTTTCCATTCAATGTCATCTTTCATAGTAAATATTTATCTAAAGTAGAAAAATATATACTATCTTGATATTGATTCTTTTATCTAGTGCATCATACTTTTTCCAATTTTTTAATAATTTTTACTATTTTTTCTTGACCTAGTAATCAACCTAATATTTTTTGTTGATAACCTACTTTTAGTAAAAATATAAAGAAAAATATTAATATTATTTAAACTATTAAAATATATATAATTTTGAAAACTACACTTATGGACCTACAAAAACGTATTTTTATATTTTAAAAAAATGTTATTTATATGAGTAGAAGTTGTTGAAACAAGTTTTTCAAAAATATATATTTTTTAATAAATTGGTCTCAAAGTGGTGTTACATATGTATTTAGCTAACATTTTTTGTTGAAAAAATTGTGAAAATATCTAACTTAGCTAGAGTGAATCTTACAAGATCATATGTTTGACTAAAATTGATTTTTAGTTGGAAATAATTAAATTCACTTGTGGTGATAATTTGGTCAAAAGTGTGACACAAATTTTTATTTTTACCCATTTTTTATTGATGTTTTCTCAATAGAGTACGTTTGAAGGGCATAAATTTTCATTCATGGCTCTAAATTTGACAATTTAAAAAATCAAAGTTCTCGATGAGGTCAACATGTGGTGTTGATTGAAGTCCACAAAATCCACTCAAAGAATTTAAAGATGAGTTGTAAATTTTCAAAGTGCAATACCCGAGAAAAAGATAATATAGATCTAATCAGAGGTTAAAGAAAGAAACCCTCAAAAGAATAAGATCGTAGGCTACAAATGAAGATCTAAAATGGAGTATCAAAGGAAACCCTCAAGGATTTTATTTCCATGAAAATTAAAAAGGGGGAAAGCCTATAAAGTTTAATCAAACATTTGAGAAGACCAAATATAAGGCTAAGATCCTATGCATCTAATATCAATTGATATGAACTTAATACAATGATTCATGTACATATTCATAAAACTCATAAGAGTGATTATTGTCAACAAAAATAACCTCCATACGTCTTTAATATGTATTGTAATTTGATTGACTCTATTTTTTAGATATTTTTCTAAATCAAATATTAAAATTAATTTACTAACAAAAGTTGTATGAACTAATTATGTCAGAAACTAACTATTTAGAAAAAATGTAAGAAATAACATTACATGAGTTTTGCAAACTTTCATTAATTTCTATATTTATACAAATTTAAAAAATAAAAAATACTAAAAATAAAGATTATAATATTTATGTCTTGAATTAATAATTGTAAAATAATTCTATTTTAATAAAATGCATCTTAAATAATAATATATATTAAAGAAGTGATGCAGTGCGTCATGTTCCTAGCATCTAGCAAATAGCTCTTTGTAATTTTGATTTGAGTGCCGCAAAAAAGATTGAAATGGAATGCAAGAGTATTTGATTATGGAAGTGAAATATAAAGGATATATTTCGGATTAAATTTTGAATAAATTTTTTAAAAATATGATTTGAAACATTGTTAAAAAATTAATAGTATATGTAATTGTTTGTAAATGAATGTAATTTCTTAGTAAGCTTAATTCAAATTATTAGTTGTAGAAGATAGCTACTTGTGGAAAGTCAAATGATTAGGGTAGAGTTTGGATTTATTGTTTAATAAAATGAAGCAAACATTGTACTATACATTGTTAAAATATAAATTATTACATGTAAGACAACTAATCACTTATTTGAGGTAAAATTGAGAAAATTGCTTGACACTGAATATATTTACCTTTGTAGTAATTGTACATTGATTCAGTAAGGTAATAGTAATCAGTATTTGTAGTTGCTATTGGATCAATATCAAACAAATTTTCTGACTTGTTAGGCCTGTTAGGATTGTGTTTCATAGTTACAAACACTATTGGATCAAGAGCAAACTAATGATTACTTTTAAGTGACATAGCCCATCGTGTTCCTATTAGAAAGTTGTAAGCATGTTGTTTGAAAGAAGGAAAATGTTTTGTAGAACTTATACTTTTTCATTATAACATTGTAGTATATTGGCTAATTTATTTCATTATTCTCCACAACATCACCATGTATTCCATTGTGATATATTACATAATTATGGAGAGTGCTTCCAATTTATTTCTTTTGTTAGTGCAACATTAGAGCTTATTCTTTTATTGAATTAGATTTATTGCACTTGTACAACATTACACAACTGCTCGTGAAACATGCTTGCTCCATGACTTAATGGGTCCCTTCCATTTGGACTTCTTTATATAATTGGAATGTCTTGAAATATTATTCTTAGAAGACTTTGAGGTAATGCACACTTTTATAAAATATTGAAATGTTTATCATTAGATGGTGGTGCAGATGTTGACCAAGCATGAAGGTTAGCTAATGTGGTTGAACATGTAGTCCAAAGGCAAATAAAAATAAGTTGATTGGATTGTTTGAATTTTTCATTAGTTACTTATATGTTCCTCAACACAACTAGTCACAAGCAAATCTTGAGATACTAAATTTTTGATGTCAAAATAATTTTCATGTAAATAACATAGACATGAATAATCAATAACAAACAATTTTATGAAGGTGAACAATAAAACCTTAAAAACTATGGAATGATCTTATAGCAAAAATTTATAACAGTTATTTTGTTAATAGTAAAATTAGATTGCAGGAAAACTTTTATATAAAAATAATCACATAATTGATTAATATTTTTTAATAAATAATTTTGAATATAAATAAGATAATAAATTATCTGTTTTATTATAATTTAACCAAATAAAACAACCAAGAGATGGAAATAAAAAATACTATAGCAACAACATCCAAAACATGTGTCCATGAGTGATTAGTTTTTACTTCGTGTGATGTGCTTTAAAATTAGTTGTCTTCCATATATATCCACTATCCTTTACTTTCTTAAAAATTACTCTACAACATTTGAAGATTCAACGAGATGGTAACAAATAACAATGTCCCAAAAGAAAAGAAATCAATAGTATTTTTAGATCATTTGAAATTTGCACCTGGAACTTCATCATCTAAATCAAACATAAGACCTCCATATTTCAATTTGTGGAAAAGATTGAAATCTAGTTTATAAAATTGCAAGTATACTCCACTTCATACTTCATATTCTTCTCTAGATTGAATATTGATTATGTGAGTGGCATTTCATATCATCTAAACTTCAATTTTCCAAGACTTTCAATCTAGACAGAATAGATCAGATAGTTTTCTATGTAAATATAGTTGTCTTGAATGGAGAATAGGACCCTTGGATGAACAAGGAGCTCAAAAAGCCCACTGTCACTAATAAACAAATGAATAAAATATTGAATGGAATCAATTCTATTGCTGGAATGATCAGTTTTCTTTTGCAAACGAAAAATGAGACTCCCGCTGAAACTGCTTACCTATAAAGGTTCTCTATACGAAATTCTATTTGCAGCATGTTTGCTTCATCTTACAGGCTAAAAATCCATCCATTTGCTAAAACCTCCATATGAACAATTTTGAATTTAATCTGTGTATACGAATAAGGCACATACTCCCCATTTGAAAGCTGTTTGTCCATAGTGAGCTGCCACATGTGTTGCCTGCAGCAAGTTCACTCGATAACATACACTCTTGTACAAAAGGCCCTTACAATTTCTCTACCAGGAAATGAATTCTTCAGCAAGATTTGATATAGAAAAATGAAGAGAGTAAAAACTGGAACAACATAAGGAAATAATTATTATGCCACGCATACCAATTATTAGTAACATACTTCCTCAAGTGCCATTTTACCTTGCTTTTTGTTAACTAATATTCCTTTTCACTAATCAGTGCTTCATATTTGGATGGCCTGTTTCAGCTCTCATAGTGAAGTGTTAACCCAATACATATAGATTCATTTTCCATGGCATACATAAAGGCCAACAATCCTTTAACATAGATGTAAAGCAACTACTTGCTGCTAGCAAATTTTCTATTGCCAAAAGTAATAGGCTAGTAATTTTGCATGAGTACTGCCTTTATGCCAATGCCTAAAGCATCACATTTCACTGTACAAAGGGCTACGAAAAATATAGAATTGCAAATACAAAACTAGAATTCATTCCTTCTTCATTTGTTGAAAATGTCTATCACTGCCTTTGTGCATGCGTGTTGATCTTTCTTTGTGAGACCAGCAACGGATCTCATGATTCTTCTAAAAACCTTATACAAACTTTCTACATGAACTAAAAAAAACTGTTAATTCTCCCAAAAGAATCACACTTTTGGGAGTAATCAGGATTGTTTCAATCTTTAGTTGGATCAGTTTTGACTCCTTCCAAACTTAATATGTGTTCAAGTATACAAGCTACTATTTTCAAACTCATATTTTTATACTTTTGAATATAGGGAGTTTAAAGAGTCCCATATAATTTTCAAATGATTCAAATTAACGTACATAATCTTCTATATAAAAATATATCATCAAAACAACAAGAACAAACATTCTCAAATTGGGATTGAAGATTGATCTCATCATACCTTGAGATGTGGTTTTTTATCATAGCAAAAAATGAATTTTGAGGGCAAGTTTCATAAAAGGACCTGATTAAGCATAAATAATATTGTGTTGTTGAATTGATAATTTGGCACATAAAGAGTCTGAATTAATACACTAACGGATTTGTCAATAAAGTGTCCACAATAGGGAGATATCATTTACTTGGTCATTGGCTTGGCAAGGTAGTTGGCCAGAGTGTATTTGTCTCCACTAGAGTCAGAGAAGAATTTTCCTTCAAATAGCTATCTACTACTACAAGGACAGGTACAACAGTTGTTAATCCAACTATCCAGAGAATGTGTAGAGTGCATCTAAAGCACTTGAGAACCATTCTACAGTCATATTCATTGCACATGGGAAGTTGTTTCCTGTGGAATACTCATCTAGATTGAACAACACAAACAGTTGAAACATATGCAATGGTGACGTAGGTTTAGATGCATAAAAATTGGATAGGCAGTTTGGTTGGTAGAATTTGGAATCAAACACAGATATCAGATGCAAAGGAAAAAAATGTAGATATACAGACCTGATACTTGGGTGATATGTCTACTTGCACTGGAGATAAACTAGATGTCTTGTTTAAGATTGTCAAACAACACTCAATTCTGAAACAGATGTCATATTCTGTGGCTACTGTAAGGGCAAATGGTGTAGATAAAGTTCAAGGTTTTCAGGAAAACAAATCAAGGCAAGCTATAAGTGTCTAAAAACATGCTTTGAGACATAAATTGCAATTTCTATTACAGCTTAAGTCCAAAGTTCTTGATTAAGAAAAAGTTTTAGCAAAATAGAGTACACAATCCAGCAATATGCACTAAATTATTTAATGTCAATATAACTATACAATAGCATGATCAAGTAGAGGTTAATGTTGGTGAAGTTTATTAGCGGTTGAACTAACAAGACATGAAATAATGAGATATTCTTTTATTAACATGCATAAAAAGATATTGAGGAGACTGCTGCATTGAAGCCCAATATACGCTCACCTCATGTACCATTCTATTGCAGTACTATTTATTCTATAATTTCTGTGTTTCTTGATATATTTGTTTATCACCTTGATATACTGAATACATATGTCCAAAAAAATTCATGATGACTGAGGAGGGATAAAAGAAAACAAGTCCGAATGAGGTTCCATTTAAGGAACAATGAAGTCAAAAGGTTTTATCAAGAAAATGAACAATTGTGTTTCAGTTAATAGTACAAGACTGTGAGCAGGCTCAGTTTTAGTTGGCTAATATATTCATAGGTAGTTTCAGTTGGATCTCCTACCCAAATGTCTATTGACACATTAAACATTCTACAATGTTGGTTAGATTTCACATTCTTTCACAACACAAGCTTCATAAATTAAACAGCAACAAGGATACATCTATGCTTCACCTGAACTTTGAACAGCTGTCCAACTGTCTCAGGTCTCTTCTTAATCTTTATAATGCCAATATAAAGAGCTCTTCTGAAACTGGATGTCAAGCAGAATTCCATTCTTACTATGTTCTTGTGAATATGAACAACATTCAATGGCATTACCAAGTGCATAGTTTGCATTCAATGGCATTACTCATATTTCACAACAAAACAAAATGCAATCTACAGTCAGCATTCAGCATTTCTAATATTTGAACATTCCATTGGAAAAAAAAATGTATTCACTATTTGAAATAAAATCACCAATACTGAAAGGAACCACATGGATTGGTGAGGAACAATGCAATTTCCTCCAGCCCAATAAGCTAGATACTTGTGTACTATAGTAAAATTATAAGAAAATGAACTTGAATTCTTGAATGTGAAATCTATGTAGTGGAGCAACATTTGATGTTTTTACTTAAAACATGCAATAGCCAACAATCATTCAGGGAGAGGGGCAATGCTATTTTAGTGAAAGTGGAAAAAATATAAAGAATTGCATCAAAGCACCTCCTTTTGTTTCCCATAATAAACAAGATCAGCATATTTTAGCTGTGCATAACTAAATTCCAAAACAATTAGATACAAAACTTACATGAGAACTTCCTCTAGAATATTTTTGAAGGTATCATTAACATGTAAACAGGTAGCTACAAACTTGAGAAAAACTAAATGTCTACCCAAAAATCATGGTGGATGGCAAGAGGAAAAGCGGAAATAATATGAAGGCTAGTTTCAACATACTTCTATGAATTTTCCAAATAAACTAGAAAAAAAAATCTTAATGATTGTGATTAAAATCCTGGCCAGGTAAGTACAGAAAAGCATACACCATTGCCATGACCTAAAAATGTAACTAAAACTCCATTATGAGCTGGCACATAATTAACCACATTCTCTGACCTGCCAGACAAGAATAATAATTCTAATAAAGGTCAAGTTTAATGCATATGCACATGTGTGAAATTTCCACCTATCTTGTATATCCATGTACAAAACCTCAACAGGAATGAAGATAGTGGCAAGAATATGACATGATATTGAGAAAGCATAGTTGCTACAATCATGTGTTCAGGAATAAACTGCTTCTAATACTGTAAATAAGTAAATAACAGTTCTACAGAGCTCTATATTTGGTAAGCATATGCAACAATAATATTTAACCTTATTTGTAATTCACATCAGAATTACCCCACGAAATTCAAAATTAGAGCAAACAAACAATGAGCCAGTAAAATCATAGGTGGAAATTTCAAATCACTCCCAATTCTATACAATAGTTTATTTGGCAATTCATGTGCTTCTATATTTCGTTTTAGGGCCATGCCATCAAATATAATGCCACATCAGCATGCTTTTTGTTGAGGTATACAAAAAGGACCAAAAAAAAGTGAGACCAATAGTGGTGCACTAAGTCATGTTTTATTGGTGTGCTGATGTGGCATCACATTATTTCTCACTTTGCATACTTTATGGATAAAACTATTTTGCAATTGGATATTAAAGTGCTCCACTATGAGGCCCACGAAGGACTACTTATATCCCCACTATTGGACCCTACTCTATTATAGGCCCCTCTCCCCTAGTTTGCTTCTAACAAAACAAATAAGAGTTGTAAAAGATATCCAAATTAATTGTATGTGCAGTTTGGTTCACAAAATTAGTCCATTAGAGAAACATTAAGTTTAACCAAAAGACTCTGTGAATTAGAAGTCTTACCATAAATAAAAGGAAAATCTCAGGAAAATCTCACAATTCTTACTGTGAACTAGGGGAATCATACACCAAAACCAAGTAAATAAATAGATTTTTATGTAATAGTTAAAACTTAAGACAAAGAGTAATGATATGCAAGATAGGAAAAAAATTAAGGAAATAAATGCCTTAGATACAATATTGTTGTTATGAGCAATGCCCACTTGCCACAACCCAAATACTTAGTATATTAGACAAAGAATAAACTACGCTATAAATTTTCTACCCTCTTCCTTTAGGTAGTCCATTTTCTTCTTGGTTGGTGTCTCATATAACAAGAACCTTTCTGGCAATGTATCCTTTTGTATATTTGGAAGCTTCAATGTAAATTTGTTTTCTCTAATGCCTAAGGAAGTTATTATACATGGCTTGTTTTATAGCATTATTTTGCAGCAGTCAATACTTGTTAGAACATTGAAAGATAAGTTCGGCTTCAACTTAGAACTCAAAATCCAAATAGCTCATGTGTAGTCCCAATTTATAGAGATTTCTAAGAAATACCACAAGTCTCTTCTTCTATGAAAATTGTTATAGAGGAGCAGGTTTTATGTACTCTTGGAGAAAATTGATCATTTTGTAAGTTGTTACCTACAGCTGTTTTGTCTCTTGTAGATTTTTAGTATGTAGATTACTTTGTGGCTCCTTTCATGATTCTTATCTTGGAAGAGCCTTTTGTACATTATTCTTTTTACTATTAATGAATGTTTTTTCCAATAAAAAAAGATAAAAAATAAACAAGAACCACAAGGTGTAGGACTGAAGGTTTTGTCTTGTAAAAAAGAAGAGGTTGAGGCTTTAATTTTCCCTACTAGTTAGGCTTTAATTATGGACCTCAATCTCGTAATTTGAATTTGAAAAACATTGTAATGGCCACTTTATTATTATAGTATGTATTTATATGGTAGCATAATGCCTCTTTATCATATAGATTGTTATCAATTTAAAATACTTGTTCTCAAAAATGGCATGAATGTTTCAATTGTGTTTGAGTTTTATAAGTTCTAATACATTTATATTGATAGATATTCTTTATGCAGAAAAGATTGCATGTCAAATACTTATATGAATGAAATTAATAATTTTAAATTTTCTACCCATGTGGATCCATCATGGAGGTGGATGATTTTTCCACTTCAAGGTGCTGAATTAAATTTGTAGGTCTATTTTTTTTCTTTATTTCTCATTTTTATTCTAAAATTGTTGTGCTTAATTATTATAGTTTAAATAAACCTTCATTTTGATGAGTTTATTATAACATATAAATAACGACAAAGATTGTAAAATATACATAAGGAGTTTTCTTTAATTAATATCATGACAGATCTTCCATACACTAAGATGAATTTAGGGGTTCTCTCATCCAATATTATGGATTTTTTGATATCAATAATGTTGCACTATGTTGTCATTAATGTTGTTATAGATGCCAACCTCTACTTTCATTATGATGAGAAGGTATTAATGGTGTTGCAAATATAGTATGGTCACTTGGTTTCCAAGTGATTTTGAGAAAATTTGCATAAAGATTGTACAAGGTGATAGGGTTGTGTTTTGTATTATCTTTTGTATTTCTTCATTCTTGAAAATGTGTTTGTGCAGTTTGGATGAAATGATTAGAAGTCTTTGAAGATGTGTTATATCCAAAGTTTTAGGTTCTAGATTGTGTGGTAGTAGAAGATGTGTTTGATAGTGTTCGGTTTGTGAAGAAGGTTGTTCCTCATTTCTCTAAGTTGAAGTTTCTTGTCCTACAGATTTGGGAATGTGCCAATATTTCCTATATCTATCTTCCCTTGGATGGTTTGGTGTTCAACTCTTCTGCAAGCTTGATTCATAAGTTGTATCTCGGTGGTAGCTAGACTGGTTGCACAAGATGATAGTATTCTCAATTGCATGCTCTTGGCCACTGTTTTTGAATATTCTATTGGTGTTAGAATATTCCAAGATGTTGTGTAATGTTGTTGCATGCTCTACATGATGTTTTTAAACCTAGTGAAGTGTGAATTCAGTTGTTGGATAGTGTTAATATTGGTTTGGCTGACCTAGGATTTTAGTGTTGATTGTAGATGTGCTTTGTTGTTTGTGGAAGTGTGGCCTAGCCTGTTGATGTAGATATGGGTCTTGGTTAACCCTTGGTGTGTTCTACCTTGAATTATTTCCACCATGAGAGTGTTTGGTGCTGACCTATTTGGTGTTTGCACATTCGAGGTGCATACATTTCATTGAGGCCAACCTAGATAAGAATGTTGAGGTCGTGAGGATATAAATGAAAGGTAAATTGGAGAAGTGTGTGATGTGAAGTGTGGTGTGAAATGATGTATGTGTGATCAAGTATTATGATATGAGTGCAAGAATGAACACATAAGACTACCAAAATCAATGAGGAGAATGTGTCTATATTTCAATGTGCCTAAATTTGTTGGAGGTAGTATGACAAAGGTTGTGGATGGTTGTGTTGGATTCTCCTGTTGCTCTGAGGTAGTGAACGTCCTTGTGATAGTTTATTTCTATTCTTTTGTATTTTGGAAGAAGTGATCTTATTGGGCAATGATCCCTTGGTAGTGAGCCTTTCTTTCCTTTGGATACTGATTCCTTTGGGTAGTGATCCCTTTTGGTAGTGAGTATTTTTTATTCAATATTGATACTCACATATATGAGAGTTAATCCTCACCATGGTTTTCCCCTAATTAGGGTTTTCCACATAGAATCTCATGTTCTATTATGTACATGGTTGTTAATGTTTTCATTTATTTACATTCATGCTAATGCTTAATAAGGTTTTGATTTTTTTAATGATAAGGGTTTGAATGTATAATGCATAACTAATTCACCACACTCTTAGTTGTATTGTGTGTCTAACAATTGATATAAGAGAAGAGGTTCCTTTGAAGCAGCTTAACTACTTAAGGTAGATCTGGATGGTGCACAGGAATGGTGTCCAAGTCCTTATGTTTTATGGAAACAATTATTCCTTCTAGAAAGCCAAGATGGAATCCTTTCTTGTCTCCTTAAGGTTTGTTTAATGGAAATTAGTTAAAAATGGATATACCATGCCTACTACTCCTTGATAAAGTGAATATGAGATCAATGATTATGAGAATAATGATAGATTGAAGAATTCTATGTTGAGTGGGCTTTCTCATTCAAAAATTGTGAATTTGATAAGCTATAATACTCTAAAGAGATATGTGAAAAGTTAAAAAGTATTTGTGAAGGAGATGTTAAGTTCAAGTAGGCAATGATATGAAATTTCAAAGCCAAGTTTGAAACCCTAAGGATGTTAGAGGATAAAGATATTGCATGGTACATGCTAAGGGTGGATGAAATTTTCAATGCCATTAATGGTCTCGATGGTAAACTATACAAAAGTAAAATTGTGAAAAAGGTATTCACAACTCTTCCTAAATCTTACAGTGCTAAAAAAATTTCTATTGAGGAAGCACAAAATTTTGATCAATATACTAAAGATCAAATGTTTGGTTCTTTAACTACTTTTTCATAAAGGGAGTTTGAAAAATATTCTTCAAGGAAAGAAAATTCTCTCAAAGTCAGCAAGAAAGAGAGGAATTACAAATCTAATCTAGATGATCTGGATTATGTGGAAGAAATTTTTTTGAGGAAATTGAAAAAGGGCACTGGAAAATATAGAGGTAGGTTATACTTAAAGTGTTTCAATTGTGGAAAGATAGGTCATTATGCTTTCAAATGTCCAAAAAAAAATTCAAATGAGAAACATAAAGATCTTAAAGGTAAATCTTTCAAGAAGAGTTATTATGTTAAAAAGATAATGCTACATCTAATGATGAGGAATTAGACTATCTAGATGATGGATGTGATGAATGCTTGTTCATGGCTTTGAATTTTGGAACTAATTCCACTAAACTTGAAATATGTGTGAAGGAAACTACTCCAACCATAGTCACATTATTGAAGGAACTATGTTTATTACCTTTCATGCAAAAGAGGAGAGAAAATACTAGATAATTGATAGTAGATTCTCAAATAATATGATATGTGACTAGAATAAGTTTTCTAAACTTGAGAAGTATGATGGTTGTCTTGTTAAGCTTGGTGATGACACATCTATTAATATTTGTGGAAAAGGTTCAATTAGTTTTGATGGAAAGCATAAAACTATAGTGTAGGAAATTGTATACCTTTACAATTTCACACTATGTTTGGGTCCATTAATTTATTAGCCTTAATTAAGCTTCTAATTTGTAAAATTATGCATTCAAAGCCTTATTTTTCTTGTTTTTTGAAAGGGGAACAAACATTTAATTAATGTATTTAATATTGAACCACCACAGAATATGTGTTTCCTAGACTTATAGGCCATGACCCATTCGCCCATGGGAGAATGGGTCCAATTTAAGTCCTAAGACTCATTTTTAATTAGGTTTATGGAAATATTTTAATCATTCAAATTCAAATTTTAATGGTTAGGTTTTAGAATCCAAATTTCAAAAAAATAGATATGTTGAGAAGATATTGAAGATGATTTAGCATTTTTGTCATTGATGTCAAAACCTTGGATATGGAAGGTTGTGCTCTGGATGATGTATAGACTTGATCTATCCTATCAAGTGTTATGATGTGATTTAGTGTGAATATTATCTTTGATTTGGATATGGTAGTACTTCTTTTGGGATAGTCGTGGAAGTTAGTTAATGCATTATAATGAAGTCCAATCTTTTGATGTTGGTTTTTGTGCTCAAAGCCTACTCTGGGAAACCTTGCTATCCATACATTCACGTAGCATGTTATAATTTTTGGTATGTCAAATTGTGTTTCTCCAGTTGATACTAAAATTGATGATAATCAAGATTTGTTCTTGGTTGTGACATTCCTATTGGCTCCAAAGTAAATTTCATGTGATCCAAAGTTTACTATTTTTTGATAATTATGTTATGTAATGAACCTATCTTATGTATGACCTATTCATGGGTCCTTTGGTAACATGGTAAGATCATTTTTGTGCAATCCATCTTTTGGTTCTAGTGCTAATGTGCAAGGTCTTATTGAATATCTCAAGGTTGTTCTTCATGTCGACATGTTTTGTGGTGATCCAATTCAAATGGTATTTGGCCGAATTAGAATACTATGAAGATATTGTGTTTGGTTGACTTGAGAGATTATGAAGGCATGGAAGGGTATAAGTAAAGGTTATTTTTTTCAAATGAAAAGACGAAGAGTAGACTATGGTGTATGTGAGCATTCTCTATGGTTTTTCTCTTTGTGGGTTTCCATGTAAATTCTAGTGTTCATTGTGCATGGTGTAGATATGTGCTTTCATGTTGATTTCTGTTAGTTGATTATCTGATTGATTTATGTTTAATCTAGATTAATTAAAGTTAAGAAAATTGTTTTATGATAAATTATTCACCCCCACTCAGTTACCCAAACTTCTCAAAAATTGGTATAAAATCCTAGCCCCCTAGAGATAGAGCTTAACCACTTAAGGGAGATCTTGGTAGTTTAAACAAGATGGCTGAATCTTATCAGTTTGAGGAAGAACTAAAGATAATGTTAGTTGATATGGAAAGCATAAAATTTGAAAATAAATAATTGAAAGAAAATCCCAAGGAGGAAAATGCTTGTATTGTTAAGCTAAGGGAGAAAATTTGAAAATTCAAAGCAAGAGACAAAGAGTTTAGCCAAGAATTAAAAGAGTCAAAGGAAAGCATTGTGGATTTAAAGTAGAAAATAGAAGAATGGAAAAATATAGAAGAAAATCTCAAGGATATCATCAAATAGAAATTAGAAGAAAATGAGAAGTTAGATCAAGAATTGAGAAGGTTAAAAATAGAAGCAAGAGTATGTGAAAGTAGCATGATTTTGGATCAAATTTTGTCCCTACAAAAATATCACAACAATAAAGGAGGACTTGGATTCACCAATGAAAGCTCAAATAAGAACATTGTGGGTGAAGACAAAGCAGTTGAAGTTGAAGCAAGATCAGTTGTAACAAGCAAGATACAAAAATCTAATGTGCCTACAAAAAGACCTTCATCTAGACAACTAAATTCTCAAAGAAGTCAATTATTTAATCTAGCTAGAAGGAATGGAATGAATAATCTTTTTCATGTAAATTTCTATTCATTTCATGTTATGGTCACAAAGCTAATCAATGTAGACCTAGAGTTAACTCAGTTAAGTCAGGACAAAGATGTTACAAGTGTAGTAAACCTAGAAATTATGTTAATACATGTAGATATGTTGTTTTAGAAAATATTGAAAACAAAAAGAGGGTTGTAGAATCAATTGAATCTAAGAAGAAGATGGTCAGTGTTTGGAGGAAGAAGGAAAAAAGTGTGGAGAACACTTTCATGGTACAAAATCTTGGTACATTCCCTACCAATATTTGATCCAATCATCCTTGGCTCAGGGTGATTTTTGCATTGCATATCTTGTTCATTCCCCCTCTCTGAAGTAATATTGATGTGATTTTTAGCATAATTAAGTTTGATCCAGTTGATAATAAAAGATGAAGCTTAATCTGGATGATTGAAAAGAAAAGTACAATTGTTGGCATCGTCAATTTGTAGAAAAATCATTATGAGTAATTAAAAATAAAATGTGGGAGTTTTCAAATTCATTATTCATAGTTTGTAAAGGAGAAGAAGAAGAAGTTTTGTTGAGTGATAAAGAGTTTGAAGGAGATATGTGTGTAGATGGAATCTGTTAACATAGGATCAAGTGGTGATATCTTGCTAAGGCTGAAGGGAATTGAGTTGGATGAGTTTTATCATTAAAAGATGAAGAAGATGGAACTAGGGTTGAAGATGAATGAATTGCAAAATGAAAATACTCTGGGGATGGATTTATGGGGATAATTTCCCTATTTTGCAAACAAAGAATCTATTTGATCCTATTGAGTCAATTCAAGGATGGCAACATTGTTTTGGAAAAACCCTATCTAATCACAAAGGAAGCCATTGAAGCCATTACTAGTTTGTGTAGTGTTGGTGTCCTCCCTAGGAAGAAAACTGTGAAATATAGACACATGGAGGAACTTATTGGTATCGACAAAGACCCTCACACTCTATTGATAAAGACCATTTTTGATCCTCCAGTATGGTATGTTTCTTACTACATCTCTTATAAAATATATTTTAGAAATCATGTAGGTTCTACTTCGGCTATTGTTGTATATCTTGCACACATGATGGTGAAGGAAAATAATCAATTTGGTTTGTGTAGCCTAATAATTGAAAACCTAATTGTGAATGCCAAAATTTCATTGGTTGAGAGTTATCCCTTATGATTTGGATCTTTGTTCATATGTTTGGTATTTTAATTTTTTGAGTTCACTATTGGTGAAGGAGAATTTTAAGTGGAAGTCCAAAATCCCTATTAGATTTAAGTAAGTTTATAGGTATTTGGAATGTATGGAAGATAAAGAAAGTGCATGCAAAGTTTATTTCACATCCTTGCAGATGAATTTGTGCTCCAATGTAATAGTGTCCAATAAGTTTAAGGAGGTTTCCTCCTCTAGTAAGAAGCTGTAAGTTGCTATTGGTCATTCCCATATGGAACCCAAAAAGAGGAAAGTTAACATAGAATATGTCATCACTATCTAGGAAGAAAAGGAGAATGAAGAAGAGTCTCTTCTTGGATATGATTCTATCAATCCAAACAATATTTGGTCAATGTTAGATGAAGGTGATATGAAGAAGGTTGGTGAAATGTGGTGTGCCAACTCTCTGATCATAAGGCTTAAAATTGATGATGCTTTGGTTGATTATCTACTCAAAAGGGGCATTACTATTTCAGATGTTTCTAACTTGTTACTAGATAATCTAGTAGAATTTGTTGAAGAAAGAATGTTGCTAGAAGGAACCAAAGGACATAAGATTTAATATATGATTGAGAGAAGATGTTTCAAATCTAAAAAATTTTTATCCAAACACATTTGTGAGACAAGAGAATGCATTAAGGAGATGTCTAACATCTACAGGTATTATCTTTGGTGCCTTGTTGGTGTTGATAATTTTCAAAGCTAAATTGAAGCTATTGAATTTGAGATGAATAATATTGGAAAGAGTTTTGATTTCTTCAAAGACAGATGGAAAAAAAAGGATAAGAGTTGGTAAGTTGCAAGCTGAGTTATTGATTGTTCAAAGATAGAGGGAAGGCTTGGCTAGAACTTTCTGGTTGGTCAAGGAAATTGTTGAGGTTTGGTTGGATCATCTCTATGGGATACTTTCTAATGTAGAATATTATGAATGACAGTGCCTGTCTCAAGACTGGTTATCCTCAATTAGATTGTTGACTATTATGAAGTATTTTCTTCCTTAATCATTTTGATTATTGGCTTGTATAACATTTTTAGTTTTGAGTGTGCCCACGCTCAATTAGAGATATCAGAAAGGTGCCCACTACACTAGGTGGTGGCTGTGCAACTTTCATCTTTTGTCTCCCTTTCAGGAGAGAGCTTGGAACATGTGTTAGATCATTAGGAATTTTCAAGGGAGCTATATTCATAAGCTCAAAAGTATCCACCTTTTTGAAACATCACTTCTTCGCTATAGGAATATTGCATCTCCTACAAAGTGATATATTTTTGGGAGTGCTTTGGAGTTGGCTGACCTTTTTCTTTCTTGCTTTATGGGATGGAAGTTTTGAGTCAATGCCTCTGGGTGATGTGATAAGTCAACTAGACCCTTTTTCCAGGCTATTTTTTTTAGGATTTGATCATTTACAGATGTCTATCTTTCCTAAATATCTAAAAAAAATCAATATAGCTGCTGAGAATTTATGAGCAAAGATCATTGTCACCTAACCAAAGATCTACAATTAGATCATGTGTCATTAACTATCAAACACCTGGCAGTATTGACTTATATGTTGAGTCAATTTTTTCCTTTTTTGCAGCTATATAAGGAGGGCGACAACAAAATGAGGGGTTGGAATTTCAAGTTTTAGTTTCCTTGTCTAAGGAAAGTTTCTTTAGTTTCATTAGGATATAGAATTAGTTTCAAAACCACAATTGTAGAGCTACTTGTCTTTGGAATGTTATATCTTTTAAGGTTTAAACTATTGTCAGATTGGCATCTAACCATTGTTTTAAAGTTCATTTGATATTTAAAATGTGAACTATTGAGGAGAAATTTTTGAGACTATGCATGTATGGCCTTTCTTAAGATTTCTTTCTTAATATTATCATTTTGAATGAAACATTGTGTCTTGCAAGCTAAATATAAAAAATTTAAGTAGTTGATTTCCATGTTGTATGTTGTGTGGTAGACTAGTGACTTGTGAAATTGGATTATGTCATTCGACTTCTCTTCTTTTATAAAGGGTTGTTGTTTTACTATATTATGTTGTATTAGGAGAGAGAGCTTATGCAATTTCTGAATATTCTTTCTATTACCCTTATAAATATTTATGATTGATTGAACCTTAATGAACATTGCCTTGCGAGAACATTTGAAAGTCTGCATTGTCCTTGATTGTTATCCTTTGTTGTTCATTCTCTTTCCAACAATGAAAGGTTGTTGTGTTATGTGTCTAATTATATCAATCATAGAAATGCTTGGGTTTGAAATGTTGTAAAACAATTGGTGTATCACCCTTTTCATGTTTTATATTTACATTTCTTTCTATCCTTTATTCCAAACCCCCAAAGAAGAGTCAAATTTCTATAAAAATCCCTGAGGTATTTAGTGAGACACAAATTGATCCCCAACTCATTGAATTTACCATAAGACTATTGGAGAGGTGCAAGCTTTGATGATCAATAGTTCTTTTTTTGGCACACCCAGTGGGACTAGAAGTTTTCCAAATGCTTGATTAGAAGTCAAAAATATTTCTTAAATTAGGCTAAGGAAAGGAAACTAGAAGTTTCATGCCCAGAGTCCAAACAAGAGTATCTTTGAGAGGTCACTTCTAGTAATCTTAGTTACCTACCTCAGTACCTAGAAGGAGAAGACTTATAGGTTATGTATCACCTATAAGGAGCAATAGAGAAAGAAGTAAGAGACCAACCTTTAGAGCCTTATCTACTCCATCCAAATGCTTAAACTTCCAAATAAGATTACCTGTATATATGATTCATAGGAATAATTTCTCTATGGCTCACGTACCTCCCCCTACTCCTAGAAATTTTGTAACATGGGATAGTGGTAGTTTGCTACAGCCACCCACACCCCAAGATGTATAGCCTACGATACCCACTAATTATCTTAAGGCTATCCTAAGATTCTTTGGAGAAGACTTCAAAACCCCTTCTAAATAGCTTCGAGATATAGCAGAGGTATGTAGGGTACATAACATATCAGAGGAGAAAATCACTTTGAGGCTGTTAGCTACTTCTTTCAATGGAAAGGACCAAGATTTGTATCAATATTTAGCCTCAGGCTCTATCATTTCTTGGAATCAACTTGGAGAGTGGCTTTTTGAATGTTTCATAGAAAAAGGAGATCACTCTTCATTGTTGTAGAAACTAATTACCATCAAGAGAGCTCTACAGGAAGCCATGAGTAACTATAACAAAAAAATTCACAAGACCTAGCAAAGGATTTCTATGACTACTAGACCTCAAGTTGCAATGTTTTTCATGTTCTATCTAAAGGATTTTAATCTAGAAATTGTGGTTATGATAACCTCCATGGGAGGGGACATCTTGCTTGACACATATGAGGTGGTTATGCATGTGAAGAATAGTCTAATTAATGTCGAGAAGCTTCTGCCTTGACCTCTGATAAAATTATTTATGGAAATCTAAGATGTCCCACAGGAAGAAGCTACTCCAAGTGCTTTTGCTACACAATTGGTGTCGGCCACTCCAGTGTTTATGTACGTGTATCCCACCACTCAAACAAACACACTAGCTCTTTCTCAACAGCGGTGGATATCAACAACATGAATAATCTCATGTTGACTAACAAGTTAGTCCTTATCAAGCGACAACAAGCAACACCTTCAAAGAAAACTATGCAAGCCTATGGAAGAGGAAAGCTATCTTATCAACATAATCCATACCAAGTATCTTTTAGAGGAATTTTTCAACAAACTTCATTCACAAACCAGATAGTTCTGGTCACTATGCTACTATAGATAGTCAAGGATAGCATGGGTAAAGAGAAAATTGCAAGCTGGAATAATTTGGAAAAACATGAAAAATGTTTGGTGCTTCGCATGGAGTGAGCCATATGCCCTGAAATTGTCCAAGAGGGAATATAAAATAGAGGATAGTGGAACATAGAAGAAAGGGACTACTTTTGAATGCAGATGAATATGAGTCTTCTGAAATAGGAAATGCTCATTTTAGAGTATAAATGCAAGGAATTTCCTTCAAACAAAAGATGGATATTGCACCTGACCAAGCTCTATTTTCTTGGATAGAAGAAGAATATGTATTGTTTGCAAATGAAGATCTGCTAAATAGTATTCTAGAAGTATATTCAAACTATAATCAAAGGTCCAAAAGAAGGCTCACAGGAGAATACATTTAATAACCTTTGCCACGTCCATCGCCACATCAACCGCCCCCATAGGAAAAGAAGGCTCCATTGCCCATCGTCTAACCTTTTTCATAGCCACATAATCTTCCATTGGTAGAAAAGGAGGAACATAAGGCATCAAGCCCAATCAAAATGAAAAGTTTCTTTCTGAAGAGAAGAGAAGTACCACTATACAAGCCTAAGACTTGGCCAGTTAAGACACTCAATGTAGTGGAACAACTAGAAAAGGTGCTTGCAAATGTATCATTATGGGACATCATATCTATTCCTGAACAAAAGACATTGCTTCAGGAAGCATTAGAGAAAGAAGAAAAAAGCCCAGATGTGGATGTAGCTCAACCATATAATCAAAGGAGAGACAAAAGATCCATGCCACCCTCTCAAGCTTAGAAAGCAACATCTTACTTGAATGATTTACGAAATGTAAAAGAGAAAGAGGTAAGGAAGACAAAGCCCATACCTTTCAATTTTTAACTCTTATTATGGGAGATAAGATTTTTCATAAGAATATGATTGATTTAGGGGCTAGCATGACTATTATGCCAAAACAAGTGGCAGTTTCTTTGAAACTTAAGTATGAGCCCCTTGAAAAGGAAATCATGCAACTGGATGGGAAGAAGGTTTTGACCATTAGTCAGATAAAAGATCTATCTTTGACCCTCTTCTTGTGTCCAAGCCAAATAGTCACACAATAAGTAGTAGTGATAAGCATTCCCTTAGTTTTTGGAATGTGTCTTTCAAGAGATTTCACTGCAAAGCTTGGAAAATACTTGGCGCATGACTAGTCCCACCTAATATTGAGAACCAGGCATGGGGTGAAGATGAAGATCTTATCTCAAGATTTTCATCTGAAACAAATTGTTAACAATTCAAACCTATTCTTTGAAGCAACACATACCTCCATCTCTCAGTAAGAGAGATATCGTGTAGAATTTCTAGAAGATGAAGAAGATACAAGTGATAAAACTCTTGAGGAAGAAGTGATGCTCAACCAATTAATTGAATCTAATCCATTTGGTAACTTATGTGCAACAGGGATAGGCACATTTGTTATTTTTGATGATGATCAGGTCTTTCCAAAAGTAATGAAGGATCAGGAGGAATCCAATGATCTGTCTGATGATCGTCTATAGACCCTATGTTTTGATGATGCCAATTGTAAAGTTGGCTCCAGAGTGGGTGTCTAGCTAGTGTCCTCAATAGGATCATAGACCCTCAAGGCATACCATTTTTCAGTTTTCATGCTCCAATAATGATGTTGAGTATGAATCCTTAGTTCATAGGCTTATTCTAGTAGAGTGCATAGGCACAAGAATGATACAAATTTTTGGATATTTAGAACTAGTGGTGAGCTAGGTCCACAAAAAAGAAACTACAAAGAACACGAGGATGAGATATTATAGGAATCAAGTCTAGGATCTCATCGAGAGTTTTGAAGCTTTCAACATACAAATTATTCCCCAATTGTAAAATAGTGTTTCCAATCGAATGGAATCTATAGGTTCACAATTTGAACCAATTTTTGACTTGACTGTAAAGAAGAGTATGGTACAAGACATTGTCTAACCCTTGATTCCCAAAAATTATCAAAATTGGCATGATTTTTATGATGATATACAAATCATTTCTTTCATACATGAATTAGGGACAAGATTTCACAAAGATCAAATCCTCCAATTGAAAGGGAAAAAGCTTCCTTGAGTATTAATTTCTCTCAAAAATATCTTTGATTGTGAAGACGCAATGAATAGAAAGAAAATATTTATTGTGTCCACACAAGGTATTATGAAGAGCTCAAAGTTGGAAGTAGCAAAAATTTGAAATTTAGAAGAGAAGTTCCTTACATGGACAAGAAAAGACTGAAGGATCTATGCTTCAAGTATGATGGGGTTATCTCCTGGACTTGTGATGATTTAAGAGGATATGGCTTAGTCATAATCCAGCATACCATTGATTTAGTGGAAAGATCCAAACTCGTCTAATAGAGGAAAAGGCTATTCAACCTAAAAGTCAAAGTATTGATGGCACAAGAGCTCACCAAGCTGGTTGAATCAAATATTATATATCCTATCAAAAATTCCACATGGCTATTGAATAAAAAATAATGGTGATATCCAACTTTATGTTGATTTTAAAGACTTGAACAAAGCCTCATTAAAAGACTATTACACTTTTCCACTAATGGATTAGATATTTTATATCGTGGCTAGATCAATGATGTTCTCTTTGCTAGATGATTTATCAAGTTATAATCAAGTCTATGTGAAGGAATCTGACCAACATAAAACAATGTTTACCACTGAGTGGGGAACATTTGCATATTCAAAGATGTTCACACTTTTCAATGAGCAATGGATATTAATTTTGAAGGATTGATCAACCAAATTATCCTCATATATCTAGATCACCTAATGGTCTTCTAGAAATCAAAATATGATCATTTTGATCATCAGGAAAAGGTTTTCCAAAAATGCCAAGAGTTTAGGATTTCTTTGAATCCAAAAAAATGTGTATTCAGAGTACCTTAGGGTAAGCTCCTTATTTTTGTAGTGTCAAGGAGGGAATAGAAAGACCCCGAAAGGTTCAGATCTATAATGGAATCACCCTTACCAGTAAACCAAAGGAGACTACAATATTTTCTAGGAAAGATTAATTTTTTTATTAGATTCATATCAGATTTTGCAAGCTTTGCAAGACCAATCACCATGATGCTTGAGAAGAACCTAATTTTCAAATGGAATTTGGAAGGAAAAGTAGCTTTCGAATAACTAAAGGTAGCCCTCTCCAAAGCCCCAATGCTAGTTAACCCAGATTTTTCCAAAGAATTTGTACTCTATGTGTATAGTGGCCAACATAGTATAGCTTCTATGCTCACTCCAAAGTGCAACGAAGACAATGGAGAGCATCCTATCACTTTCCATTCAAGGAAACTAAAAGGATAAGAAGCTAGGTATAATTTAATAGAGAAGCAAGCCTTTTCCATTTCCAACAGTTTAATGAAATTATGACACTTGGTGTCATTTAAGAAGATCACTATTCTCATAGCACATCCTAGTGTGTGGGAATACATCACAAAAGGAGAGATAATAGAAAAAAGGGAAAATTGGATCATCAAGATCCTAGAATATGATGTGGAAATTAGACCAACCAAGCTAGTTTAAGGAAGAGGTATGTGTGAGTACATTGCATAGGAATCAAATCTTGAAGCTAACAAAGAGACCAATGAGATCTAGTCAAATGAATTCGAGTCTAAAGAGTATTCGGTGGATGATCAGGCACAATATATGTAGAAGGGATATTACCCAATCAGTCGTCCACTTTACAAAATAAGGTACTACCGACTGTAAGGCACTAGGTATGCATTAATTAAGGATGTACTAGTTATTTAAGAAAAATTATGTTGATATATTGCTTTGATGTCTCGATAAGCTACATAAGGAAAGAGTTCTCAATGAATTCCATCATAGTCCTAAGGGTGGACATTTCTCCACCAAGACTACTACCTTAAATTAATGTGAGTTGAATATTGTTCAACCTCTATTTTGTTGAAGCACATCACTAGTGAAAAAATGTACCCAGTGCTAATATGTTGTTGCCAAAAGAAAGAATGCAAATTTTACCTTAAGCCTAATTGTAACTAAGGAACCCTTCGCTCAATGGGGTCTAGATTTTATCAAAATGATAAATCATATTTCTAGTTCCAAACATTAGTGGATCCTCACAACAATCAACTACTTCACAAGATTGATAGAGGTCAACCCTAAAAAAGTGCCACAAATGGGGAAATTCTTAATTTCCTGGAAAAGCTAGTAGCTAGGTTTGTACCACCTAAGACCATCATATTCAAATATGCTTAAGCATTTGTAGGATTAGGAATGTCAAATTTTGCAATCAGATTTGGGATTTTCCTTAAGACTTCATCGGATTAGTATCCACAAAGGAACAAGTTAGTAGAATCTACGAACAAAAACCTAATTAGGTTAATCAAGCATATTGGGTCAGAATGGCAAAGGGATACCAATGTAAACATCTATGAGTTGCTCTATGGGTTGATCAGATTACTCCCAAGTAAATTCTGAAGACTTCCCCCTATGAACTGGTGTACAGAAAGGAGGTAGTTCTACCTATCTCCATAGATATCCCTACATTACAATTACTAAAATCCCTAGAAATTGAGGAAAGTAGTAGAATGGAACTACAACTAGCAAAGCACCTAAAGCTTGAAGAAGATAGAGAAAAGGGAGATTATGAATCCATGTTAAACCACCAACAAACAGTGAAGTGCTAGATTGAAAAAAAGACTTCTAACCCAAAATTTAAAGGGAGCTTAGTGCTTAAGTAGGATGACTGCACTGTAAAACCAGGGAAACACAAAAAAAATTGAAGCGCTATGGAAGGGAACTCTCCAAATTAGCTCATGTAAGGAAAAGAATGTGTATGAATTTGAAGATATGGAGGGAAATGATTAAGATATACCAGTGAATGGTATTTTTATGACATTATTCCATTAAAATATGCAGTTCTTGAAAAAAATTAATAGTTATGTACCATATGTATTTTTTTTTGTAAATACATTTCAATTTTGAGAATAAGCCATCCAAATGAAACACTAAAGAAATGGAAAGTTGTATTATATTATACTGATAAAAAAAATTACAATATAATGCATGGCGTGAGGCTCAAATTTAAACACGAGGATCTCTTAGGAAAACCCAAAAAAAAGAATAGTAAGAAAAATGAAGCAAAAGGAAGGAAATGAGCAAAAAACAATAAAGTAAAGCCTCTATCCATTCATGATGAAGAAAAAAGGGCTCATTATCAGGTTCTTCTTCTTCTTCTTCTTATTTTTCTTTAGGTTGAAAAATGAAGCTAAACATGCAATGCATGTAGGCCAAACAACGCAGACCTAGGGTATAGTTGTCATGACTTTGCACCAAGAATTTGAAGTGCTTCCTCCAGGAAAGTCTTGGAATGTGCCCAACTCCATCCTCCCATAGTAGGAAAGTGGCCACTAGCTGAGAAGAGAAATAGTGCATCTCAAGGTCCATAGTATGGAAGTTAGAGAGGAAGGGAAACCAAGGTACATCTATTTGAAAGTCCACATTCTTGTGAATATCCATGGTGCTCAGTATGCCAATGCTGGGGATAGCCACCTACACTACCTCACCAAGCCCCTCCATAAGTAAATTCTTTAACATCTAGTGGCATGACTCAATTATCATGTTCTTGGGCACATTCAAGTCGAACAGTGAGACCAAAAACTAGGAAAGCACATTGCAGCTACTCCAAAGTTGGTTTTCGTTGTTGATAAAGTCTATACTAACTACCCACTTGAACACAACCATGATGAGGTAGTCACATTTCTTCAAAAAAAACTTAATTTAGTCACTAGTGACCCCTCCTATAAATCAATATTGTTTCTTCCATGGGAGGAGTTGAATGGGAGTGCCTAAGCTAGCAGACATTTTGATAAGCATCAAAAGATGGCAGAATAATGATTTTAGAAGATCTTGCTAAACACAAGTGATTATATTTTTGAGTGAGTGTTGTAAAAGGTGGCATAGCTATATATAGAGAGATGATTCGATGAAATTAACCAATAGAAAGTCCATTTTTTGCTGGAAAATAAAGAGAAAATTTGAAGGAAAAATGAAGAAAGCTAGGTAAATTGTATGGAGAATCTAACATAATACCTTGAGAAATAAATTTGTTCATTGAGAGTAAATTCTTTTGTATGTCAATCATCAACATCTGTATTTTGCTATCATTAGTGCCAACCAGCTTACTAATGAGAAAAGACATGGATTAATGCACTAAATATCTGAGAAATTTATGGGCATGTCTTTTCAAGAGTACCTTATATCACCTTAGCACTTTTCACATAGCGAAAAGCATGCTTTTTAAGGCAATGAGTTTATTTGATAAAAAAATGATAGAGGGAATGTACTAATTCCATCCTCATGGCATTTTTGGAATTCTTGAGGGATACAAATCTCCAATCCATGCATATGACCTCAGTGGTAGCACTTAACAGTCTAGTGGTAGTGGTGTAGCCTTAACTGTATGTACGAGTGAGAGAATTAATTGCACTCAAAATTAGATTTCTCAAAATAAGAAAAAGGAAAGTGGTCATTATCTCTAGAGAAGCTATTTGCAAATTTCTCATACAACCTTGGTAGAAGCATTGACCTCTAGTAGACAAGCCTTAGTTTCAAACAAAAGTCCTAGTTATGCCAATTTTTTTGGGTGGAACTCATTTGCCAATGCCCCAATAGTAGAAGAGTGTCCTTATGAGCACTGTAGAAGGGTCCCACCTAATAAACACATCAAAAGTGAGGTCGTGCAAGACATCATTGATAATTTTTCTAACCCTTAGTTATTGGCTAACCCTAAAAACCTTAGTTAAGGTACGCTTTAGAGGATGTTGGAGCATGAACCATCAGAGGGTTTTACATTTTGGCTTTGGAATTGTGGCATGCCATAGTTTATGCTTCCTACCATACATCCATACCTAGAGTTGTTTGATACATTTTCAAAGAAGTTTAACAAAAGTATGAAGGCCATTGAGGGTCGAGGGGTTAAGATTACCATTTCTACCAAAGCCATATGGGATATGTTATGTATCCCTATGAGTTGGGGTGCCACAATTTTTGAAAAGAATAGATGGATGTCCTAGGAGAGGACATGTTCAAGAAATTTTTTTTTTATGAAGATGAGACTAAGGAAATTCCATAGAGAGGGTAGACTTGTTGGCCTCTTTCACACAAGAAGTTTAACAAGGATATGTAGTCCATATTCTCAATGTTGGCCTGGATTTTTGGCCTCGATAATGATGAAAAGGTTAACCCTTTCAAAATTTCCCTAGATCTTGAACTCAAATGGAAAAAAGGTCCAGAGGTACTATGATTTTGTTAAGGTAATAGTTGGGAACATGAGGGAGCAGTTGAAGAACTACAACGCTAAGTCCAAATTTAGGTATTCTTATGTTCTGGCTCATTTGATTTTGCATCAAAATTTTGAGTGCCTAGGTAGGAATGTACCAGTATCTAGGATAGATGAAAGGGTTTGTCTCCAACTAGTTTCTATATGGAACCCTATGCATTTGAGGATAGGGGATTATTATTAGTTGATAGACAATTTTCTGAGGCTAGTACTCCAGGATTTTTGTGCCTTGCCCCATTGGCCATTTTTATTAAGAGGTTATGGAATGGATAAGAGATTTGTTGACCCCACTAGATAATTTCCTAGGTGAGGACTTCACATTCATCATATTTCCTAGTTTTCCCAGGGAGGCATTCTGACTCTACAAATTTGTAATAGATAGGGTTTTTGTGTTGGAAGCATGCCATCAGGTAACTATTGTTGACAAGATTTATGGTGTCACAAGGAACAAAACAAATCTCTACAACCTTCCTCTTGTGATTGCTAAAATTCAGGTAATACTAACTAAGTAGAAGGTTGAGGACAAGATTTCAAATTTACTGGCGACCTTGGGCTTCATTCTCATTTGTGACAAGTGGAATTATAACCCAAACAAGATTTATAGCTTGATGCACGAGGTTTGGGATTATTTCCACATAAGGAGAAGCATGAATTGGGAGAGCATAGAGATATACATTGACCTGGCTCGCATTTCAAAATAGAAAAAAAATGATTATGTTTCTATGAGCCGTAGGTAGAGTATTAGAGGAATCTTCTGATAGAAAAATCTCTCAATGCATAGCTAAAGCATAGGGGATGGTCGAAAAGGAAAAAGGAAGACTTTTGGAGATTTTGATAGGAGATGAGGTGCCTAGGTGCCCCATTCAATAACTTTAAACCACTTGATGATGAATTCAAAGAATTATATGATAAAGAGGTTGATTCTGATAACAAAAATCCTAAAACAAGCCATCAAATTGATGAGGAACAAGTTACATCTTAGGTTGCTAGAATTTAGGAATTCAACAGTTAAAGAGCCTCAATGCGAAGGGATTCATAAGCTTTGTCTACCTCTAGTGCTTGAATTAAAGGTAAAAGGACCTGATGGTGTCTAAGAGGATCCCGAGCTACTGCTGAAGGACAAGTTTTATAAGGATTTGCTACCAAAGGATCAAAAATTTCTTGTTCTAGTCATACAAAGCAAAGAAGAATTCAAGATCTGGGTGCCCTAATGTGTCGGTTTGATAAGAAGAAGAAGTGGTGTCCGCCCTACAAAATTTTCTAACCACTATGGCTTAGGTAAGTTTCACTCACCCTCTTCTTCCTATTTCTACTTCCCCTGCCAATCCTCCACCCTTGGACCTCAAGCTAGTAATCCTTAATACACCCCCTACCATTTTTAATGAACCCACTAAAACAACCCCATGTGTCGGAGGAGCATTATCTACTATGGCCACTATTATGTCTTTAATCACCCTATCAAGGAACCCCATTGAAATAGCTAGTACCATCAATTTACCCATCAATGTACTTTTGGGAAGGCACCTCTCCATTATCATGTTTCTATGTTCACCCCTACTAGTTTTTCCCCTACTCAATTTGGTGTCCCACCCTTTTTCATGATCATTCTCACACATCCAAATTTTCCCCTACTCTCCATTAGCATAGAGCATCAATGTCCCTCCGACTCTTTAGGGTCAGTTTGATGCTACCAAATAGGCTTGAAAGGCTAGAAAGTAGAAAATATTGTTGAAGAATTTTGAGAAGCTTGCCACAAAGAATATTGAAGCTTGCTTTATGATGAGCAAAACTCTTTACTCATTACTACCATGAAGCCACTTTTCACCAAGCCCGAAGGGAAAATACAGATGGAGGACTATTAAATTCATGCTATAGGCCTAGATTTAAATGAAACTTTCCTACATGAAAAAGTGGTCCTAGCCAAAGCAAGTGAAGAGGTGGTATATGCTGATTATGAGAGGTTGGACAAGAAATTAAAGAAGTGCGAGGTAGAGTTAAAAAATGTATAAGAAACTATAAGTAGACTACAAAATGAGATGCAAGCTAGAGACGCTGAAGTAGCCCATGTAAAGAAAATTCAAGGCCAACAATGAGATGCATTTAAGTTGCTTGTAGAAGCTCAAAGTGAATAGGTTTAGCTTCATGTTGAAATTGAAAATCTAAAGAGAGAGCTAGATGATGCCCAATGCCAAACTTCTAATGACCTTCAAAGAATCCAAGTGGAAGCAGAAGAGTCAAGACAAGAAGTCATAATACTAAGCTTAGAGTCAACTAGCAACCATCCTTTGGGAGAAAAATAAAATGGAAGAAAGTACAAGGGAAAGAGAGGCCTAACTTAACCAAGATTTAGCAGTTGCATGAGAATCTAGAGCCCTCCTGATAATGAAGAGACTGATATGTGCACATTGGGAGTAGATCACAATTGGTATTTCCATTATGGGGCTTGCTTTGCAATTTCTAAGGGATGTTTTAGAGTTGAATGCCAAGGTTAGTTTGATGGACGATCACTTCATGCAGAAATTTTCATCTCAAGTGGTAGATTCATAAAGTTTCATTTCCAAGTTGTGTATCACCACTGACCATATCCTAGAGAGAGTGGGAATTTTGGATCAATGAGTCACCTCCATTAAAGCCAGCAAGATCGTCAATTGTCATAGGGTTCCAAAAAAATGTAAAGAGTTTCAGATGATGCTGAATAAATGGCTCGTTGAGATCAAGGACTTCAATGTCTTTGCTACTTATGGGCTTCCTTCTCTTCTTTCACCAGATGAAGATGCACTAACAATGGAGCAAGTCACTAATACAATCCAACACAAAAGTTGGACATCTAAAGAACTCCAAAGTTTGAGTTTTTTGATCTCAAGCAAGCCTATAGGTAGATATGAAACCTCATCCTACCAACTTATGTGGACTAGGAGGCTTAGTGTCCTGCTTTCATCAAGTAGCAAGAACAACCAGAGGCCTAGGTTTGTGCCTCCACAAGCGAATACCCCATGTGAGTTTCCAAAATTTTGAAGTGTTTTTCCTTAATAATTTTTATTTTTTGATTGTATAATGATTTTAGTTTTGACTATACCCATGCTCAAGTAGAGTTATCAAAAAGGTGTGCAATGTGCCATGTAGTGGTTGCATAGATTTGATCTTTCATCTCCCTTTCAGGAGAGATTTCGAAACATGTGTTGGATCATCAAGGATTTTCAAGGGAGCTGTATTCATAAACTCTAAAGTATTCACCTTTTTGACATGTAACCTCGTCACTACTGATGGATTGCATCTCTTATAGAGTGATATCTTTTTTTGGTGTTTTTTGGAGCTAGTTGGCCTTTTTCTTTCTTGGTTTTTGGGATGGAATATTTTAGTTGATGCCATTGTATGATATGATCAGTCAACTATACATTTCATTTAGGTTTTTTTTAGGATTTTTATTTTTTACAGACATTTATCCTTGCTAAATATCTAAAAACCATCAATGCGACAACTGAGAATTAATGAGAAAATATCATTATTACCTAACCAAATATCTACAATAAAATCATGTTCCATTAACTATCAAACACCTGGTAGTATTGAATTCTGTGTTGAGGCAATGCTTTCTTTTTCTATAGCTATATAAGGAGGGTGATGACATAGTGAGGGGTTGGAATTTCAAGTTTCAATTTCCTTCTCTAAGGAAAGTTACTTTATTTTTATTAGGATATAGAATTACTTTCAAAAGCACAATTACAGAGCTACTTGTCTTTGGCATGTTATATCTTTTAAGGTTTAAACTATTATCAAATTGGAATCCAACCTTCATTTTAATGTTCATTTGATATTTAAAGCACAAAATATTAAGGATAAATTCTTGAGACTGTGCATGCATGCCTTTTTTCAAGCTTTGTTTGTTAATATTATCATTTTGAATGAATCATTGGGTCTCGCAAGCTAAATCTGAATAGTTTAAGTAGCTGATTTCCATGTTGTATACTCGTGTGGTAGAATAGTGACTTGTGATAATTGGATTGTCATTGAACTTCTCTGATTTTTTGAAGGGTTGTTGTTTTACTATATAATGTTGTATTAGGAGAGAGAGCTTATGTAGTTTCTAAATGTTCTTTCTGTTACCCTTATAAATATTTTTGATTGATCAGACCTTAATGAAAACTACTTGTAGGAAGATTTGAAATTTTGCATTGTGCTTGATTATTAGCCTTTGTTGTTTGTTCTCTTTCTAACAATGAAGGGTTGTGACATTATATGTCTAATTATATCAATCATAGAAATGGTTGGGTTTGAAATTTTGTAAAAGCATTGATGTATCACCCTTTTCATCTTTTATATTTACATTTCTTTATACCCTTTACTCCAAACTCCCAAACAAGAGCCAACTTTCTATAAAAATCCTGGAGGTATTCAATGAGTTGCAAATTGAACCTTGAGTCACTAAATTTCCCATAAGACTGTCATAAAGGTGAAATATTTGATGATCACAACTATATTGGATAGAATGAGTGCTAGAATGGTTTTTGGAGTGCTAGCTTGGAAGAGGATTTTTCCAATTGTGAGAGAAAGGTACAAGAAAAATTTTCTTCTGAAAAGTGTTATTTTTACTTGAGTTCCTGAATATTTGAATTTTGGCCCTTTTTCTTTGATTGAAAAAGGTGGAGAAAAGTGAAGAGAAAAAAAAAATAAAAAAAAAATGTATTGAATTGCTTGACAAAAGGGGGAGTACTTAGAGTTTTTTTGAGTTTGCAGTTTTGAAGTTGGAGTCTTGGAGTTTTGTGTTTTTGATTTTTTGTTGTTTTTCAATCAATACCAAAGGGAGAGATTGTTGAGAAGTTGTTGAAGATGATTTAGCATTATTCTCATTGATGTAAAAACCTTGGATATGGAAGGTTGTGCTATGGATGATGTAAAAAAATGATCTATCCTATCGATTGCTATGATGTTACATCATATGGATATTATCTTTGATCCGGATATGGCAATAATTATTTTGGGATACTTGTGGAAGTCAATTAATGTAGTATAATGAAGTCTAATATTTTGATGTTAGCTATTCTGATCAAAGCTTTCTCTAGGTAACCTTTCAATCTAGACATTCACATAGCATGTTACAAGTTTTCATATTTTAAATTGTGATTCTCTGATTAATACTAAAATTTATGATAATCAAGATTTGATCTTGGTTGTGGCATTCCTATCAGCCTTGAAATATATTTCATGTGATCTAAAGTTTACTATCATCTGATAATTATGTTATATAATGAACCTATCTTATGTATTCCCTATTAATGGTTCCCTTGGTAATGTGGTAAGAAGATCATTTTGTGCAACCTATCTTTTGGGTCCAGTGCTAACGTGCATGGTCTTATTGAATATCTCAAGGTTGTTCTTCATGCTAACATGTTTTGTAGTGATCCAATTCAAATGGTATTTGGATGACTTAGAAGACTATGAAGATATTTTTTGGCCAACTTGAAATATTATGAAGGAATGGAAGGGTATAAGTAAAGGTTGTTTTTGTACAATGAAAAGATGAAGAGTAGAGTATGATGTGTATGAGAAGACAAGAGGGTGTGAAGTAAGAATTAATCTATTTTGTAGAGTTTCTATGAAGAAGTTGTGCAAATTTTTTTGATCAGATCTACTATAGATAGATATTGTTCTCTTAACCAAAACTGAATTCATGCATACATAGATGAAAATTCATTAATTCAATTTTATCAGTGAGACTATTTTGTAATTAGCTGTATTAATTGGGCAGTGAGCCCACTAGCAGTGATCCTTACCTATAGTGATCCTTTGTAAAAATAACCTTAACTAGTGTCACCTTAATTGGTTCTTTATAATTGAGAATTAACATTCTCTTTGGTTTCTCCTTACTTTGGTTTCCACATAACTTCTAGTGTTCATTATGCATGGTGTTGATATATGCTTTCATGTTCATTTCTATTAGTTGATTATCTAATTGATTTATGTTTTCTCTAGATTAATTAAAGTTAAGAAAATTGTTTTCTGATAATTTATTCACCCCCATATCAATTATCTAGACTATTCAACTATATAAACACCTATAAATACAAATAATTTTTAACATTTAAAGTCTAAGAAGCAACATTATCCAGTATTAAGAAAAATTTCTATTAGAAAATATCACTATCAAGAGCATAATTAAGCATTCAAGAGCATATTTATCACCCATTTGTTGCACCAATCAAGATTCTAACATCATGTTCAAGCTTATGTGTGTTCATGTCATCTTGTGAAGGATAATATGCATTGTTAATCCTAAAGAATCCAATAATTTCAAGTATACAAATCCATCAAGCAAAGCAAGATCCAAATCCTTGGGGAGATGTGTTTAACTTTAGTCCTCTAAGGGAATCCATTAAAGGTTGGTGAGTGTACCACAAAAAATGGATCTTGGATATTTTCTTGGTCATTTAGGTCTTTCTCTTGTGATGCTTGACCGATTTTTCTTAGATTTTATGTTGCAATGTAACTTATGCATTCACATTAGGTCCTGAATATTCAAATTATGATGTCTTTTGAAGGTGTTGTGAAGTGTTGTAACACATTTCTACACTCTCCTAGGCTCTTATTATTATAATTCATCTAAAAATCATCAAATCCATTCAAGCCATAGGTTTTGAAAAGTTTTCAACAAGTCATAAAAGCCATTCAAGTCAACTAAACCCTAATTCAAGCTTGGAGACAACATTCAACCCTTTTCCTACAGATTTGATTCTTCCAAACCAACAAGAAGACAAGTTGAAATTTGGACCCACATAATTGACACAATTTTTTTTAGATTTTTGGAGGAGTACTAATTTTCCATCAGTGGAGAATGAGTCCCACTATTATGCTAGAAAAGGTTATTTCATCAAAATCTAGTTCCTGACAATTAGAAACTAGTTTCAAGAAAGTTTGTTGGAAGTAGGACTGATTTTCCATCAATGGTGAATGAGTCCCACTAGTCATCAACAACTATTTCCATTACATTCCATAACCTTCCAACATACACATTTCATCTTCAGGTGCACTATTTCTTGTTTCATTATGTTCTAAGTTTATTTGTGTATGTTTCTAATTCATTTTTACATATCATACCATGTTTTCAAACACTTCTTATTTCATTATTTTTGCATGCATAACCAATCAATTTTATCAATTAGCTGCATCTAGATCATTGCATTTAGGCATAACTTCATCATACATACATTATTTTGAGTGAACCACCTCTATTTTTGGTGTGTGATCTATCTCTTTCCATTAGGTGAAAGACCCTACTTGAGTGAAAGAGACATAGCATCCCTAACCCATTCCAAAATCTACAGTTCATTTTGGTTAACCTACATATTCAACACATTATCTTTCTGATTTACATCTACATTCACATCCTAGTGTTGAAATAATGGATGTTGAATCATCCAATGAAATTGTGCACACTTCAAAGGATCTTGCAAAGAGAATCTGAACCACACAAAAAGTGTTGCAACTAAGGGCATACAAATGGAGATTGCTATTGATCTAGAATATTAGATATTAGGTGATTAGAAATGTACAAATTCCCTAAATATATAGGCATGAGAAAGATGCAAGATGCAATATGATGTTGCCATGTGTCTTGATCTAACATGTGAACCCTACCTAGGAAATGATAAAATATTGAGATAAGTTCTAGAAGCACAACTCATCTTCTTGAAGGAATATTATCCCTACAAACATGGAAGGGGAAATTACCCCATTATTTATGGTTTTCTAATAAATACAACCTAGGACTTAATTAATTATATTCAAGACCTAAGTTAACTTATGCTAGTGTAATAAATAATTAATTACACTAACACCCCCCCATAAGTGCAACTTAGGGTGGAGATGCAAATGATTATGCAAAGATGATGATGATTATGGGTCTCGACTATGAGGCCATGTTAGGTACCCATTTACATGATGGAAAATAAGATGCAACAAATCAGCCACAAATGGAGAAAAGGGGAAAATCCAGTGGGAACAAAACCCCTCTCCAAGAAAGGAGATGAAAATGTAGAAAAGTGAGAAAGGATGGGAAGGATGGAGGACTCCCAAATACCCCCCAAGTACACCATATGCCACATGGATACAATACAATCAATGGATCCCCCATAGGAGGTAAATAAAGAGACTATGTAGACCCCCTAGAATATGTGATCTCCTGCCGGAATGGTATGTGTTTGAAGACAAAACAAGATCCAATGTTGAAAAAAAACTTGTCTCCATTTGTGAAGAAACAAAACAAAGTGCAAGTGAAAAGATGATTCCCATTCTAGATAGGAATTGAAGGAAGGTAGGATGAATGTGGATGATATCTCTAAAAACTGACCTAGTGTCTTATTGCCTAGAGATGAAGCTACCACAATCAATGAAGAGGGTGAAAAACTAGGACGATGTGTAAAATAATGTTGAATTGGATCCAAAGATGGTAATATGATAAATGTGATGGAGAATTGATAGCAACCCCTAAATGAAGTGTCCTAAAAACCACTAGAAGAAGTTTGAACCAACAATGGTTTCCAAACCACATGCCTCATGTTAGGAAGAAGCAAAGCCAATGGATGATGCTAAAGAAACTCAAACTCATGAATGGAATGAGAAGGAAGAAGTCTCATACATGAAATATTTGAAGAGAAAAAAAGTACCTCCAAGATAGTCTTTGGATCTCTAATCAAGGTCGAGACAAAAGGATGGGGAGACTCAAGAAAACTCTCCAAAGTGGGATCTGAATAGAGGAGTGATATCCCCTTAAAAATGTTCTCCATACTTGTTGAAGTAGCCAATTTAGTGATACCTGAAACAAATTCATCCTATGATTTCATGCTTGGAAAATCAAATGCGTCATGATGAATGATGATGGAAGCCTCAATCAATGAATCTAGACAAGCAATCACTAAATGTGAAGGGATACCAAATATCTCTAATGGAGAAGAAGAAACATCTAAAAAACCTTGTCAACCTCTTTATAAGATTCAAGGCAATCCAAAAAAACAACCTCCTACACAACAATATCATCATGAGGTACCTAATCTAAGGAATGAAATTCTAAATCATGACCTTCGAGGAAGGGTGGAGTGTCTGATCCTCCATATATCTCCCAAAGATTTTTCCAAATGATATGAGGATGATAAAAATGATCAATAGATCTCAAAACATCACAATAAACTTGCATAGTAATGATCTCCAAGATAGTGTATCTACAACTCCAAGAAAATTCATGAATACCTTCACTCAGATGGGGAACTATACCATATAGATGTGGCAATAAATCAAGTGATTGGAGATGGTGGCTGATCCCATCTCACCATTGTTCATAGTTACCCTTGTGCAACATAGTCAGAGAAGAATTATATGCAAGCCCCATAATGTACTAGCAAATTTCTCCAAACAACAAAGACAATGAGCTTAAATAGAAAATAGAGACTTCCAAGGATGATGTGCAACTAAAGTGATGCCACCCAAATTAAAAAACCTTTTCTCAAGCTTTGGGATATCTAAGTTATTGAACAAATGCACCAAATTGAAAAAATATAATGCAAGAGTACCTAGAGCTGAAATTGATTAAATTGAATGGATTGATGAAAATGCCTCTAAATTACCTTCCTAATGCCACTGTAATCACTAAAATCTAACAATTTGATGAGTAGGTATGAGCCTTTAAGTCCAAATTAGGGTTTTTACTTCATTTGACTATAGATTTTTCTATGAGAATTATTTTGTAGAATGGATGTCACCATTGGAAAGTGCTCTGAGTTCTCTTTCTGATGGTATCTCATTTTCTAGTTTTCGATAGCCTGGTGAAAAGCTATGATAAAATGAAAAAAATGCCTATATTTGGCACTTTGTAGGCTAATGAGGGTAAAAAAAGTGGCCCCCGGGCACTAGCACCTGGTCCTTTATGTGATTGTGGCTATATTTAAGGAAAAAAAATCTCTCCCTTGATGGTGGTCATGGGGCTAAGAAGCTAGTCAGAGTAATTTTTTTGAAAGAGTGGCACCACTTTGATAAAGTGGCTTCCACAATTCACAATATGACTATCTATTTTTGTCAGAGGGTTGCCAAAGGTAGGAACGGCCAAAGGTAGAAAGTCATTGGTGAAAATTCCAACAGTCAGTGGGTGATGACTTTGGGTGGTTGGCGTAGAGATGACATGACATGATTGGTTGGGAAATACACCATCGGGAGGGGTGAGGGGGCCAGTCAACAATGAAGACAAAGGTCAGAGAAAGGCGCCTGACAACGGAGATCTCAGCAGACTAGAGAGGAGCATATATTAAATTCATGGATGAAGGATACACGAATGGGCCAATAAAGCCAATGGTGCTCATACCTAACAGTACCACCTCTTGCAAAAAAGATTAAAGTGGCTAACCAAAAAACCTCTGCAATTTTTTTTTTAAAAGACCCACCAAAAATTTGAATATTGCTAATTTAAGGCAGTTCAAATGTTTTGATAATGTTGACTATAAAAAATATCTTGCAAAATAAATTAAGCCTTCATACTATATTGCAAAAAAAAAAGAATTAATCCCCCAATATGCCAACTGATTTAAAATAGATATAATATGCAAAAAATCATCACTGATAAAAAAGCTGATAGTTTATAATCAAATGCTATGCATGCCGATTGAGAAAGATTATATGCCAATGTTGATGAAAAAATATTTTATAGCTTGCAGATGTAAGAAAAGCATGATGCTGACCACTAAATAAATTGAAGTTCGCTCCAATTTTTTTTTCAAACTATATAAAATCCCAAATATATTTTTTTGCTAAACAAATAAGAAAAGCCCTAATTTTTTCTAAAAAAAATACCTGTGACTAATTTTTTTTCTCAATGGACAACTGAGAGGGAGGATTTTTTTTACTACAAATTTGTACAGATCATACCAATTGATTTTGCAAAACCAGATACCTTTGATGGCTCTTGGGTTGATGAATTTGATTTTGAGGATTGAACATGTGATCCTAGGGTTTCAAGGCCTTCTAAAGACAATGGCAAGCTTGGATTTGACTCAATTTTCTTTAGAAATCAACTTGGTCCCTGGTTGGAGTCAAGTAGCATACAATGGAAACCTCCAAGCCTATGAGAATCTCTCTAACCCAACTTTCTTGATCCTAGGATGAAGTCTCAATGGAATGGCTCTGATACCACGTTGAAGTAAAGGATGTTGAATCATCAAATGAATTTGTGCACACTTCAAAGGATCCTTCCAAGATAAATTCAACCACACATAAAGTGTTGCAACTAAGGGCATGCAAATGGAGATTGCTATTGATCTAGAATATTAGATACTAGATGATTACAAATGTACAAATGCCTTGAATATATAGGCATGAGAGAGATGGAAGATGGAATATGATGTTGCAATGTGTCTTAATCTAACAACATGTGATAACATGTGAACCCTACCTAGGAAATGATAAAATAGTGAGATAAGTTCTAGAAGTAAAAATCATCTTCTAGAAGGAATCTTATCCCTACAAACATAGAAGCCGAAATTACCCCATTATTTATGATTTTTAAATAAATGCAACTTAGGACTTAATTAATTAAATGCAATACCTAAGTTAACTTATGCTAGTGTAATAAATAATTAATTACACTAACGCCTAGGACTCATAGCATTAGCTTTTGCATTATTTTTGCATCCTAGGGTTTACAAACTTGCATTAGTGAATATCTCATGTAGATTTCATTTTTGCACTTCAAAACATTACAAAGACTAAAATTATACATTTGTATCTTCATTTTATGTTTGAAACACATAAAAATCACTTTAAATTTTCAAAAAAGATACAAAAAACCTCATCCTTGGATTCATTCGCCACCCTAGACAAATTTTTCCAATTGAACATTTTGCATAGAAATTTCTGTCATTTTTATAGTATTTTCTACATTTCTATTTTCTATTGTTGTTTTTCTATTTCATTTTACAAAATTTCTATTTTTTGCATTCTAATGATAGACTGCATTGCATTTTCACCTCTTGTGGTATTTGTATGAGTGTTTGGTGCCATATTAATAATACTTTAGTGAGAAGAAGTTCCTGACTCATGGAATCCCATGATAACACACTTTTTGTGGACCTTGGGTTGTCTTGAGCTCCTACTTTTGGTATGGAAAATGGTGCATTAGGCATGGATACTACCACTAGTACACCTTTACCTTCACATACAATGAATGTTGACACATCAAATTGTCACATTCCACAAGACAAAATTATTAACATTCATGAGGATTTAGCACATTTTCAACAAAACTTGTATCTTGAAAACATTTCAACCAATACAATTCCTACTATAGACAACATCCATTGAATGCTTGAAAGTGATTATGGCCTAGATGCCATGAAACATATTGTTGAGATATATCAAAAACACGCTTCTTCCTCATCTAGCTCATCTCAACCAGAAAACACTATGGTTAGCCAAGGTGGATCTCCCATTCCAACTCCAATTGTAGCATCCATACCCACCTATGCCACTCCTCAAGTTACAACAATCATGCAAAATGTTAGTCATGTGACTCCTTTCACTATTCCAACTAGCATTCCTAGTTCTTTTGTGGCATTGAATGTTCCATACTCCACCACCTTCACCCCTATTATTGTCCCCCTCACTTGTCCCAACATTACATACACTCCATCACTATTCTATCTTCCACCTCATACCACTTACACTGACCCTCTCATTACAAAACTCTTTAACACTGTTTCCTCTATTCAACACCAAATATCCACTATAAGTCAAATTCAAAATGCTCCACCCACATACTATGTTCGTAGTAGCCCATTATATTTTGAAATATTAAGAACACCAATGGCACAAGAAATTGAGATTCCTAGGTTTGAGAAGTAAAAAGGTAAAGGAGACCCTACTAATCATGTTGATGCCTATATAGCCTTATGTAGTGACTTTGTCCTTGACAATAAACTGTTAGATAAACTGTTTCCTAGAACCTTAAAGGACACTTCCTTGGAGTGATTTTCAAACTTAACCAATCATTCAATTTGATCATTTAAAAAACTTGTTGATGCCTTTATAAGTCATTTCCAAGTCCATATGACTCCCAAAAAGACAACGCCTAATTTAATGAGATGTAAACAAAATACAAATGAAAAAGTAACTAATTTTATTTCATGTTATCAACCATTGTATGCTCAAGTAGATGTCAAGATTCCTGATTCACATTTCCAAAAGATGTTCATCGAAAACTTGCACACTCACCTTTAGGATAAGACCATGATGAAATTTCCTTCTTTCATGAATTTATGCACAACCCTTTTTGACTATCACAACTTGGTTACTAGTCATGATTCAAAGTCCACTTCTAGCAGAGCTGGGAATTCTGAACCAACCAACCAAAAAAAAATGTAAAACATTACAAAACCAAACAAAGGCTTCTTATAGTTCAATCCCCTCCCCCACACCCAACTCAAACCATGTATAATCAAGTGGATATTGTTAAATAAACAACACCCTTTACCTATGGGGACATGAAGAGACAATTTAACCCCTTACCTGATACTCTCCATAACACAATGAATCAACTGCTACAACAGTAGATCACTTTTCCTACATTTAAATCACTTGATACTGCCAATCCTTTATCCCCACCTTTAAATAAAATTCTCATTGTCATTTCATCACCAAAATGGACATGACACTCATTGATTCTAGCCTTCTGTCCATTTCTAGTGTTAATGATTGGGGAAATAAGTTTTTTGCACCCCCAATTAGAATTTATAGATTTTTACCAACCCCATGAATAAACACAATGTTTCAATTGTCAAAGCTAGTGAACCTTCAAACATTGATGTAATGAATGTTGATACAAATATTGAACAACATGATCTTACGACAAATGTTACCCATGTTAATCCTATGGATAAACTCATGGGTATGATAGACATTATCCCTCATAAGGGCCCAACTAAAAAATATCTTGATATTACTTTTTCTTCTCATGATATATTTTAAAAAATTTCTCATGGTCCTCTTTACATAGCTTCCTGCATCTATGATAATCCCACCAATGGGATATTAATAGATCCCTCCTATGGTGAGAATGTGATCACACAATTTTTTTTAGTATTACATGATCTTTATCAAGATGATTATAACAAACCAATAGCATGTATCGAAACATATATTGGTTTTGCATGCCCTAGGATCAGATTGATTGTACTCCCATTATAGATAGGACTTAAAAAATTGGATGTAACATTTTCTATCATTCCACAATCAAATCAATTTCATTTGTGGCTAGGCCATCCTTGGCTTCACTCCATGAAAGTTGTTCCTTCACTGGTTTAAAAATGTTTGAAGTTTTTGCTTGACAGCATGATATTTACTATACATAATAGTGGTTGTAATCCATTCTCTTCTAAAGGTAATTTTCCTTAGAATCCTTTTGGCCTAAACTTATGGAACCCATAACTGCTCACAAATATTTCTTTTTCAGTGCCTATCAAAAGCTCAAAGCCAAATAAATAGCCAAATTGTCTCTTCACCACATGTCCCTGTCCACTTCCACTACTCCTATCCTAAATGAGACAATGCTTTAGCCTTAATCTGAACTTGGAAATACATTGCAACATCATGAACAACCAACAACAAACACTTCACCTTCATTGTCTAAACGCCCAAGAGATACTAAAACAAACCTCGTCATGCCTCCTCACATAAAACATGTTTATAAAGACAAAGAGAAAGTGATAGATCCATCTCCTTTGGTTCCTTCCATTCCTCCTCTTAGGGAAGAAAAGGAGCCTATAGTGGATCAACCCACCTTTACACCACAACAACTTCAAAATAGAATTAAAAAAAACCATGGTGCTAGGGAGAATAGGATTTGTCGCCATCTCCTTGCTTGTCAGTCATAAATAGAACAAAACAAAGAAAATAAACCTCCACCTTTGACAGAAGAAATACCTAATCACCCTTCTCCTCCTAACTCACCACAAGAAAGTATGTTATAACCATCATAACAAAATTATCTGATACAACAATCAGAACTCTTGATACACCCTTCATTGGAAATTACCATCCATCCTCCCATCATGATTAATCTTGATGATGATGAGGAGGAGATCTCTAAAATACATGACAAGGTGTATAATGATCTAAATTCTTTATTTTCCTCTTCCATTAGCTTAAATAATAAATCTCCTATACCAAGTGAGGAACCTAGCACTTCCCCTATTTCAACACTTGAAATTCTCCCTTTAGATAGTCAACCACCCTCACAATATACTAAACATGATTGGGAGGTAGATGACTTTTTAGATGGTTGACATGAATTTTCCTTAACTATCCTTTTACATTGTCCTTTTTATTTTTTCTTTTCTTCAGTGCGATTTTATGTGCGTATCATCTCCCCTCATAGTGTGTGTTTTTATGTTCTCTCTCTCTTTGTGCATTTCCCTTATTTTGTACCTCTATCCTTCTATATGTTGTACCTTTTACCTTTCTTTTTTGTTTTTTTTTTGTGTTTTCCTTTTCGGGATGATGCAAAGCTTTGAGATGACCTACTTATCTTCCATGTTGAACCAAACAATCCCTTTTCCTTTTTACTTTTTTTTTTTCTTGTGTTTTTCCTTTTGGGGATGATGTAAGGCATTGAGACCAAAATGTCTCCTTCATGTTGAGTAAAAATCCTTTTATTTTCGCTTGTTTTTTTCCTTTTAGGGACAATACAAAGTGTTGAGACCACAATGTCTCTTCTATGTTGACCAAAAAAGGACTTTATTTTTCCTTTTGTTTTCACTCTCTTTGTGTCATTCTTCTAGTTCTTTGTGTATTTTGGGAATGATGACAATTGTGAGCTCTTTCATAAAAACATTGTAGCAATGAACATACTAACCCCAAATCCATAGATCCTTTTTGTCTTTGGCGTGTTCCTTTCTAGGGGTAATCCCTCTTCCTTTTGTTTATTTTTTGTTCATATGATGAAGCCTTACTCAGAAAAATATGAATTAATATAAGAGTTTTCCAAGTTGGCTCTCATATTTATGCATCTTTTCTTTGCTACTTTAAAGTAATTTCTCACAGAATAGTGTGTAGAAATTCCTGTAAAATGGGGGCATACATTGGAATTATTCATTTGCATTGTCACTTTGTGGATGAAATTGGGTATGACATCCTTCTTAAGCATGACCTGTCTTAGCATATTACTTTCCTCTTAGTGATTTGATTCAACACACTGCATCCCCTAAATTGTGAAAATTCTATTCTTTGATTCGTTGTCTCTTGGAGACATTAGACACAATGTTCCCTAAGTGATAGATGTTGCATGAACTTAACAAGACTCATTTCAACATTTCTTTTACATTTTACATTTTTGCATTCACATGGCCACCTTGCATAACAAAACTTGCATGCCTATGGTACGATCCTATTTGTTCATGAGTTCTAATAACACACATTTTCTTGTCTCATGAAGCAAGAAATGACATTTTCCCTTGTGGAAGCTTATTAAAGTTATCAAGAGGTATAACTTTGATATGGCTAAGTGGGAATCCCATTCCACAGTACAACTTTCGCCATAACTACCTATGTGTTTGTGAGTACTTACCGGTTGAGTGTAGGTTTCTCACCTTTTGGGCCTTCTTACCTGGTATATTGCCATGAGTTCCATCACCCCAGAGTGAGTATGCATTTTCTTTTTTTGACAAACAACCGAGATATGATCTACAACTAGCAGGACAAATGATTGAAGCTTGATCTAACTTTTCCTTTTCCACTTCCTTCTCTCTTTCAGTCTCACGTGTGATATTTTTCTCTTATGTTTAGTTTTCCATGGGATCTTCATCTTGGGGGCTTGATCATCCCTCTTGGTCATTTTTATTCCATCCTACTAGCATTAGTGTATTTGGATCCCTTTCAATATGCATGGCTATTTTAGTGTGATTTTGAAGCAAGTTCATCCTCTCACTAAAGTGGGGCCTAAAAGTACCATAGAAAAATGGATCTTGGACATTTTATTGGTCATTTAGGTATTTATCTTATGATGCTTGACCTATTTTACTTAGATTTAATGTTGCAATGTAACTCTTGCATTCACATTAGGTCCTGAATATTAAAATTATGATGTCTTGTGAAGGTGTTGTGAAGTGTTGTAACACATTTGTACACTTTCCTAGAATCTTCTTATTATAGTTAATCTAAAAATAATATTTTAATCCCTTATCAAGTCCTATTTCAAAGTGTTGTAAAGTCTTGTAACACAATTTCACACTTTTCTCGGCTTGTCATCACCAATTACACCTTTATTATGCTTTATTTGGCCCCTTTATGCACTTATAGTCCTTAATTAAGTGTTTTTTTTAATACAAACCTGAAAAAAAACATTAAAAGCAACTTAATTCCTAACACCCACTTGCAAGCCTAGAGTGGGACCCATTCACCATGGGTGAAGAACGAGTCCCTTTTTGCTAAAAATTCAAGATAAATTGAAATTTCTTTCAAGTTTCTATTCATTAAGACCTTATGTTGGCCTGTGATGTATTTTTAGGTAAATAGGGAATATGTGTGTATAAATACATGTTTTCCCATCCATTTTAACCCCCATTCATCTCATTCACTCATTCATCATCAATTAGAATTCTTGCATTCAATCCATTTTAGCATCATTCAATCAAGAAATTATCAAGCATCTTGGAGCTACCATTAACATATTTTCAAACTTCAACAATAAGTATTTGGTGAGTTTAGGACACTTTCATAGTTTTTATTCATCATTACTTTATTTTTTTCATTTCATTTATTTATCAAGGGTTTGATTACCAAAGTGGGATTTGACCAAGCCAAATCCCTATAATCTAACCCTTAACAATTTCCCCCTTCTTTATATGTGTGTTTGTAGGTCTTATAGGTATATTTGTCAAAGAAATAGGTTTTTAAAGGTGGTAAAAAAGTCACCAAATCCATTCAATTCAACTAAACCCTAATTCAAGCTTGGAGACAATATTCAACCCTTTTTCTATAGATTTGATTTCATCAACCTGACAAGAAGACAAGTGTAGATCTAGATGCACAAAATTGACCCCAAAATTTGTTGATTTTTGGAGGTGTATTAATTCTCCATCAGTTTGAAATGAGTCCCACTACCACACTATAAAAGGTTATTTCATCAAAATTTAGTTCCTGACAGTCAGAAACTAGTTTCTAGAAAGTTTGTTAGAAGTAGGACTAATTCGTCATTAGTGGAGAATGCATCCCACGAGTTATCAATAGTGATTTCCATCATATTATAGAACCTTCCAACATCAAAATTTTATCTCTAGGTGCACTCTATTTAGTTTCATTAAGTTATGAGTTCATTTGTGCATGTTTCTAATTCTTTTTTGCATATCACATTGTGTTTTCAAACAATTCTTATTTCATTAGTTTTGCATACATAACCAATCAATTTTATCAATTAGGTACATCTAGATAATTTCATTTTGAAATAATTTCATCATACATACATTAGTTTGAGTGAACCACCTAGATTTTTGTTGTGGCATCTATCTCTTTCCATTAGGTTCAAGACCCTAATTGAGAAAAAGAGACATATTATCCCTAGGTATGTGTAGGATCACGATGGGCCAAAAAGTGGTGATATGATGGGTATGTGGCTGATGACTTTTTTTTACCCAAAATTGATGAAATGGAAAGGGTTTGTAAAGGATATTCTTAGCTTTCCACCAATATAAATTATGCTTTACTTTGAATTTAATAAATAATTATTATTCATTTTCTATTTGAATTATGACTAAAGTCCTGATTGATAAGCTGATTGAAAAATATATATAGCTTTCAAATGGTATCAAATTTTTTGAATCAAAAATATGCATCACATTCTATGCTTGGCATACTATAGGATTGAAAGGAGAGAGTTGAATTTAATGAAGTTTTGATCAATTTAAGGTTGTCAGACATACAAGTTTTAAATATTTTTTAAACTGTGTAATAAAAATTTCATAATTAATTATTTACTTGGAAAAAAATTAGAAAAAATAATGCATCACATTGGGACATGAGTCATCTACTTATATCTAAAATCTAATTAAAAATATTATCATTTTATTATGGTTAGCATGGTCAAACAAACACCTACTTATCTTTTCCCTGGAATTTAAGTACTACTGGATTGAAATTTCAAATCTTCATCAAATAATTTTTTTTTTAAAATAAACCTAGTAGTTTGGAAACTAATTTAAATTTTCTATAGATTCTATTCTTACATATTTCTGAAATAATATAGATAACCTATTCAAATTTTTACATCAATTTTCCTAACTTTGATTTTTCTGAAATTTTTGCTAGTTAAGGGCCTTTTTTTTCCATGATGATCCTACACATACCAATCTAACCCATTCCAAAATATACAGTTAGCATTTTCCCTTCATCATTTCCTTCTTCATTGTAACAAAACTAGGGTTTAACCAAGGGAAACCCCCATTGTAACAAAATAGTTTTTCCTCTTTGAGTATGTGTAGATTACAAGATGAAGAAAAATTGAAGAGATGTCAAAGGATAAATTTTACATTATTTTACAATTTTTCATCATTGTTTTCAAGCCACAAAATCTAGGTTGTATAATTTATTTCCAAATTTTCGATTGTAGGACATGTGCCAAACAAAATCCAAAATCCAACATCAAAGGACTGTCAAAACTATTTTTTTAGTAGCCCTAACTAGGACCCATTTTCTCCGGTGTGAAACAATCCTTCAATAAGTCTCAAAATAAATTTTTGGTGGTAGGTACATGTGTCCCAATCCTTCTCATATTTGTCTAAAAATTGTCATTATTATTTCTATACTTTCAATAATTTATATTTTAATTATTAGGTCTTATTTTTCATTTAGTTTCAGTGCTTCAAATCATCTTAATTAAGTTTCAAATATATTGTACTATCCTAGAAGGATTGAGATCTAGGTCTGATTAGCTCACCATTGAGGTTGAAAGTCAATCTTTACACCTTATGATTTCCTTCCTAATAAAATCCATGGGGAAGGTTACCTATTTAGATTCCTAAGGTTATATACACCAGTAGAAATCTTTGGGGATTGCTTTATCCATCATTTCATTTTGGTGAACCCAACATTCTTACATCTTGCTTTTCTGATTTGGAAGCTTTTGAAACCCTAGATCCAAGTTTTGCATCATCTTTTCTCCCATTTCATTTAGAGTTACATATTGCATGTTTGCATCATTGAAAGTCATAAAAATACAAAAATATTGCATACATTTTTCATAATACCTTGCATTAAGATGTGCTTTAGTCATTTAGATTATAATTTCATCAAAATTTGTAATTAAAGAATTATCATTTTGTTCATACATTATCATACAATTGCATTTATATTTAATCAAAAAAATTGGAAAAATGTCACTAAAGAATCTATTTGAGATTAGGAATAGTGAGCGTAAATATCAAGTTAAACACTCGGATTTCAAATTTTCAAAACCTTGTGCAAGGACCCATTTTCCCTTGGGAGAACCTATCCTTATATAGGTAATTTCAAAAAAAAATCACACTACTTTGTTTCTATCTTCTTTATTTTCTTGTACCTACCGATCTCTATTTCAATTTTAAAAATTACATATTTTGGTAGATATTTTCCTTTAATTTGTGAAAGAAACTGCATTCTGTAAAATTAAAAATTTTATTCAAAATTAATCATTTTTCAGGTTTTGCATCTTAAAATCAATTAATTGTTATATTTCAGATATAGAAAAATTTGTAATATCTTCTTCAATATTTTCACTGTGCTTCTAGTTTCTAGGTGTTTTTTGTCCATTTTGGTTGCACTTTTAGTTTGGAGAAACTTTTATTACTATCAAAACCTAGTTTCCTACTAACAATACTTTAGTGAGATGTAGTTTGAGACTCATGACATCATGTGCTAGTCCATTTGTCATGGATCTCAAGTATTCCAACTCTTTCACTCATAGTGTTGACACTAGTCAACCCATTTTAGACCACATCCTTGATATTACATGTCCTATTACCACCTTACCATCAACCAATGATGTTGAAACCTTGGTTTCTCATGTCCATCGAAAGAAATTACAAAAAATGGATAAATCTTTAGTAAAACTTAAAAATAAATTAAGTATAGAATATTAGTATTATTGTTCCTATTATAGATAAAATGATGAGAATGCTAGATAATGACCAAGGATTAGAAATCATGTGTAGCCTATCTCACATTATTGATAATAATATTACTACAATGGCTAGTTATCCTCAAGCTTTGGGATACACTCAAATTTAGATCCCCTAGAACCAAATCCTCTATTCATACATATACTTATCCAATTTTTACAACAACAATACAACCAACCAGCAACATCACTCCTACTTTTGGTATTTCCACTAGGAATCCTTTTATTTTTTTGAATTAAAATATCATATATGAAACCCCCCAACCTCTCACTAATGCAAATCAGGGTGGAGGTTATCAAAACAATCCCAATTCAAAAAAAATTACAATATAAGAGCCCTAACTTGGTGGTTTTCTCACAAATCTTCTATTTCTCTTAGGAGTACTTGAAACAAGGTTTTTCCCATGAAAAATTTAGAGTAGACTCAATAACCAAACTATGAACACCATTCCTAATACCCTTTATTCCACTTGAAAAAATATAAAAATTGTAGATATGGTTGTTTTGTAATAACATACTCAAACTTGGACTTCTATGCTCCAATTGGGCCTTTTATAAAGCAACAATATGAAGTACTATCTCCAAACTACCAAAATTCACTCCAAGGCTTCCATCATGTCACATGCAGTTTGAAAACATAGTTTCTATCAACTAGAACAATCACCAAATCATCTATCTACAAAACCCTAAGTTTACCTATCCTCTTAAGCCTAATACATGGTGATATTAGGCTAAGGCTGCATCAAAATTGGTCCTAACCCCATCCCCTACTCCTGAAAACAAAAAATACATTAAAATAAGCCTATCTAGTTCCCTTCCATCAATTATCAAGTTTTTCCACCAATGGAATAGGCTCTGACTCATGTTTCTTCAATCAAACTCTCACAACATAGGGTTTCCTAGTAGTTCACAACAAAATGGCTCTAACTCACTTCAATCTTAATGGAAGTAGATGAAACCAAAGGAAAATGATAGCTAATTAACTCCTACATCAATACCAATGTATTTTATTTCATTTGTAGGCTATACATGGCCGTAGTAACTTCTATAGTAGTAAAAACACAAAGCAAAACATAGAAAACATAATGTGTTTCTATTGTTTGATCTCCAAAACAACACTAGAAGATTTCCTCAACCACACAAGGAAATATTTAAAAATTTAAAACTCCAAATAATCATTGGATAACTATCATTTGAATCTACATTGGTTCAACTTCCACAAAAGACCAAAAATGCAATAGTTGTTTGTGCAACTTTTGCAACTTTTTGTAAAACTTCACATCTAAACCTGAAACTAACCCCACATGACTTAAAACATGAAACATGGTATAAATAGACCTTATTACAAATAAAAATTACTGAATAAAAAAAAAACCTAACATCTAACCCCCCTTTTACATCATAAAAACTAGCTGCCCCTACACCATCTCCTGGGGAAAATAAAATATCAAGTTCCACTTGAGATCAAACCTTGAACTATTGTACCATGCTTTTTGATGTATTTCCTTATCATCCAAGTGGAATCCTCCATAGGAAGGCCTTTCAACTTCACCAAGTACTCATAATACACCTTGTCCCTTGTTCTTTTGTCTTCTTTGGTATCCAAGATGCACTCTAGCTTCAATGGTTGACTTGGTGGAAAATCTCTGATCCAATCTTCATTTGGAACCTCTGATGTATTCATGTCTTAGCCTACAATCACATACCATTTATAAGGGTATAGGTCAAAAACATTAAAAATATAATATATAACAACTCCAGGAGGGAGTTCTATCTCATAGGAATTTGCTCCAAATTTGTGGACCACCCTACATGGCCATATGTTCTTCATCTATAGCTTTGAATACTTCCCTTTAGGTAGCCTTTCCTTCCTGAAATGAGCTAAGACCAGGTCCCCCACTTTGAATTGAACCTCTCTCCTTTTCAAGTCTACATGTTTATATTTATCATCAATCTTTTTAAGGTTCTCACTAACCTGTTGATGTATTTTTTTCATGGCCACTACGAATTCTTCTCCTTCAACAATCCTTTTCTGCATTCCTCTCAAATCTCTAAGTTACAATACTCCCCTAGGTTGCAATCCATACACAATATCAAATGGGTATTTACCAACATTCTTGTTCATAGAATAATTATATACAAACTTAGATTGTGGGAGGATCAAATCCTATTGTGGAGTGTTCTTTTTCCAAGAATTTGAGCAGATTTCCAAGGCTTATATTGACTACTTTATTCTACCCATCTATTTGGGAATGATAGGCAGAGCTAAGGGTCAGATCTTTTCCTAAATTTTTTCAAAGGGTTCTCCAAAAGTGACCCACAAATTTACCATCCTTATCTAACACAATGGTTAATGTAAATCCATGGATCCTAACCACCTCCTTGAAAAAAACTTTGTAATGTGTGAGGCATCATTTTCACTTTTACATAGTATAAAATGTGCCATTTTAATAAACTGGTCTACTACAATGAACACTAAATCAAATCGTCTTTGAGTTTTGGGAAACCCCAACACAAAATCCATGTTGATGGACCCCTATGGTGTATTTGGGATTGGAAATGGTTGATAAAAACTTGCATTTTTACTACAACCCTTGGCCCTTTGACAAATAACACACTTTTCCACAAATTTTCTCACATCACTTTGCATATTTGGCCAATATTAATTCCTTCTTACATGTTCCAAAGTTTTTTCCACACAAAAATGACCCCTAAGTTACCACAATGCTATTTGTTAATCAAATTAGTCCTCATAGAGAATTTTGGAATACAAAGTTGAGCCCCTTTAAAGATTAAACCTTCTTGAATTAAGAAATCAGAATTGTCTTCATGAAAAGTGTCATTGAATTGACTGCAAGAAGCATAAATTTATTTGAAGTCATCATCCTCTACATACATACCTTTCAAAGAATAAATCCCTAAACTTTACAACTAAATTTCTTGAACCAACAATGTACTTCTGCTTAAAGAATCTTCCACCTTGTTTGACTAGCCCTTTTTGTGTTTGATGGTAATGGTGAAGCTTTTTAGGTACTCCACCCACTTCACATGTCTGTGGTTGAGTTTTTCTTGGTATTTAAGAATTGCAAAGCATGATTTTTCATAAAAATAATGAATTCCTTGGTTAGGAGATAATTTCTCCACTTCTTCAATAATTGTACCATAACATATAACTCCAAGTCATAAGAGGAATACTTTTTCATTGCCTCATTGAGCTTCTCACTTAAGAAATCAATAGGCCTTCCCTCTTGGCTCAATATTTCCCCAATTGCATACCCACTTGCATCACATTCAATTATGAAAACTTTGTTAAAGTCAGGCAATGCTAAGATAGGTTGTTGTGCTACCCTTTGTTTAAGAAGTTGGAAACTTTTTCCTGCCTCATTAGACCATACAAATTTCTTTCTTTTATCCCCATTGACTGTGTCAATGATTAGAGAGCATATATGACTGATATTTTTCACAAATTTTCTATAAAAGCTGGCTAGGTTGTGGAAACTTCTTACCTCACTTATTGATGTTGGAGTAGGGCAATTGAGAATTGCTTCCACCTTGCTAGGATCCATCTTCAAAAAGCCTTTTGAGATCACAAAGAAAATATAAACCAACTCTTTGTTCACGAATTTAAACTTCTTCGAATTTATTGACATCTTTTCTTCATTCAACCTTTTCTAAACCAAGTATAAATGTTGCAAGTGTTCCTCTTTAGTCTTACTAAAAAAAAATAAAAAATCATCCAAATAGACAACCATAAAATTACCTATGAGGGTTTTTATAACTTCATTCATTAATCTCATAAAATTTCTTGGTGCATTTGAAAGACCAAATGGCAAGACAAGTCATTCATGCAACACCTCATTTGTTTTGAAGGCAGTTTTCCACTCATCCCCCTCTTTAATTTTTATTTGGTGGTAGCTACTTTTGAGGTCAATCTTAGAAAAATAACAAGCCCCTCCTAAACAATCCATCAAATCTTCCATTCTTGGTATGGTGAACCTATACCTTATGATAATCTTGTTAATTTACCTTGAATCAGTACACATTATCCAATCTCCTTTTTTTGGTACCAAAATGGTGGGGACAACACATGGGCTAAGACTCTTCCTTATTAGGCCATTTTCAAGTAGCTCTTGAATTTTTTTCCTAATCTCTTCATTTCATTTTGGATTTATTTTATATGCAGCTTTGTTTGGTAGGTTTACCCCTAGTATGAAGTCTATATGGTAGCTTACATCTCTTATTGGTGGTAAAGATCTAGGAAGTTCATCTACCACAATGTCTTTGTATTTGTTGAACAATGTTTGGACCTCTTTAGGAACATCATCAAGATTTGTTGCTATCATGACAAATTTTGGTCTGATTACAATGGCATAGCCTTCTCCTCCCTCTTCCTTGATGGTTTTCAAAAACACTTTTTCCCTAACCAACATTACACTAGATCCAACTTGTATATCTAGACCTTCATCTTGCAATGGTGTAAGAGTGAATGATATCCATCGTTTTCTATCACATAAGTGTTATTTTTCCCATCACATTTAGCCTTCCTATCATAATACCAAGGTTTCCTTAAAATTAGATGACAAACATCCATTGGGATGATGTCACACAATATTTTGTCTTTGTACCCTCCTATGTTAAATTCCACCCAAGTTTTCTCATTAACTAAGACCTATTATCCCTTTTTCAACAAGGAGACCTTATAAGGAGTGGGATGTTGTATCCTTTTCTTTTTCAACTTTTCTACCATATCTAGAGAAACTAAATTATCTATGAAACCAAAATCAACAACTTTACAAACTTTACCTTGAGATTTGTAGGTGGTTTTAAATAGAGATTTTCTTTGTGGAGGATCTTTCACCATAGGAACTTTGGTCAACATTCTTCTTACCATCAAAGATTCACCAATTTTTGTAGCAACATACTGAGATAGATATTTTACACACCCATTGTCTTCTTCTTGCACCAATTGAGTTTTCCTTCCTCCACCATGTGAAGTATAAGGATGCTTATCTAGACATCACTAAGCTTGGTGACCAAAATTATTACATTGATAGCATCTTCCTGAGAACCCACTTGATCCTCTACCTTGACTTCCAAATCTACCTCTACTATTTGATCTCCTTCCTTTGAAACTACCTCTTAATTCTAAGCTCTGTTCTTGATGACCATCTATCTCTCCTTGTGGTTTTTGAGATTGTCGTCTTCCTCCAAATGTTCCTCTACCCCTAAAGTTTTTTCCTCTACCTCTGCTTTGTTTCTCCTACCTTCTCTTCAACTTTTCTTCTACCCTTACTACAAATTGAAATAATTCTTCCACTATTCTAGGGGTGGTAAGACTTAACTCATCTTGTATATTGAACATCAACCCATTTTTGTACCTTGCTACTTTCTCCACCTCATCCTCAACATGACTTGCTCTAATGCTTGACTTGTGAAACTCCTGAGTATAAACCATGACATACATTTCCTTTTGTTTGAGGTTTTGTAGCCTTCTAAATGTTTGAATTGCATAATCATTGGGTAGAAATTAACTCTTTATTTTAGGTACCATTCTTTCCCAAGAATTGATTTTTCACTTTCCCTTCTTCAACCTCTCTTCCTACACATAATTCCACGAAGTTAATCGAGGTTATTTCAATTTTTTTTGGGAAAATTTCACCCTTTTATCATCTTCTATCTCTTCATACTCAAAATAGTTATCAAGTGCATCAATCGAACCTAACACCTCTTCACTATCCAACTTCCCACCATACATGGGAAATTCCATCTTCACCTTAGGAGAGTCTCCTTTGACATTTCTAAGAATCTTAACCATTCTCAATTCATGAAGGTGCAACTCTTCCTCATCTTGGATTCCTCCTTTAGGGTTCTCATTCTCACCCTCTTACTCTTCCTCTTGGTCACTCTAGTCTCCGATGACCAAACCTCTCCTTTGGTTTGGTTCAAGAGCTACAAGTCTAGCTAGGACATCTTCTTGAGAATTCGTTACCTATCTCAACTCCTTGGCATGATTTTTGTTTAACTCTCTCACTTCTCTAGTAGTTGTATTACTTTTAGGAGGCATCTTTGATTATTTAAAAATTCAAGATTTTCCACTTATAGACCCAAACCTATGTTCTAATACCAATTTTATGTAGATTTGGGTGGAGGTTATCAAAACAATCCCAATTCAAGAAACTATGCAATTTAAGAGCCCTAACTTGGTGATTTTCTCACAAATCCTCTACTTCTCCTAATAATACTTGAAACAAGGTTTTTCCCACAAAAAGTTTAGAGAAAACCCAATACCAAAAATGTGAACAATATTTTTGATACTCTTTATGCCACTTGAAAACATATCAAGATTGTAGATATGGTTATTTTGTAACAACACCCTCAAATTTGGACTACTATGCTCCAATTAGGCCTAATAATGCTATGTTTGAATTGCATAATCACTGGGTAGAATTTGACTCTTTATTTTAGACACCATTCTATCCCAATAATTGATTTTTCACTTTCCCTTATTCAACATCTCTTCCTACACATAATTCCATGAAGTGAAGGGAGGGTATTTTAATTTTTTTTTGGAAAAATTTCACCCTTTGATCATCTTATTTCTCTTCATACTCAAAATAGTGATCAAGTGCATCAATCCAACCTAGCACCTCTTCACTATCCAACTTCCCAAAATACAAGGGAAATTCCATCTTCACCTTAGGAGAGTCTCTTTTGACATTGTTAAGCATCTTAACCATTCTAAATTCATTAGGATCCAACTCTTCCTCATATTGGATTCCTCCTTTAGGTTTCTCATTCTCACCCTCTTCCTCTTGGTCACTCTAGTCTTTGATGACCACACCTCTCCTTTGGTTTGGTTCAAGTTCTACAAGTATAGCTAGGAAATCTTCTTGAGACTCCCTTACCTATCTCAACTCCTTGGCATGATTTTCCTTTAACTCTCTCACTTCTCTAGTAGTTGTATTATTTTTAGGAGACATCTTTGCTTCTTTCAAACTTCAACATTTTCCACTTATAGACCCAAACCTATGCTTTGATACCAATTTTATTTAGAGTGGGGTAGAGGTTATCAAAACAATACCAATTCAAAAAACTATGCAATTTAAGAGCCCTAAGTTGGTTATTTTCTCACAAATCCTCTACTTCTCCTAATAATACTTGAAACAAGGTTTTTCCCACAAAAAACTTAGAGTAGACACAATACCCAAAATGTGAACAATATTCTTGATACTCTTTATTCCACTTGAAAACATATCAAAATTGTAGAAATGGTTGTTTGTAACAACACCCTCAAATTTGGATTGCTATGCTCCAATTAGGCCTAATAAAGCTTGTCTTACAAAGAAAAAATATAAAGTACAATATACAAAATTCACTCTAGGGATTCCATCATGTCACATGGTGTTTGAAAACATATTTTCCATCAACTAGAACAATCACCAAGTCATCTATCTACAAAACCATAAGTCTACCTATCCTCCTAAGCCTAATACATGGTGATATTAGGCTAGGGATGGATCAAACATGGCCCTAACTCCATACCCTACTCCTACAAACACAAAAAAAAAAAAAACTTATCTACTTCCATTCCATCAATTATGAAATTTTTCCACTTGTGGAATGGGCTCTACTTTACGTTTCTTCAATCAAACCCTCACAACCTAGGGTTTGATAGTAGTTCACATCAAAATGGCTCTAACTCACTCAAATATTAATGGAAACAGATGAAACCAAAGCAAAATGATAGTTAATTTACTCCTACATCAATCCCAATGTAGTTTAGCTCATTTGTAGCCTGTATGGGGCCGTAGTAACTTCTATAGCACAAAAAGTACAAAGAAAAACATAGAAAATAGAGTATGTTTCTATTGATTGATCTCTAAAGCAAAACCAAAAGATTTCCTCGACCAAGAAAGGTAATATTTATACATTCAGAACTCCAAAAAACTATTGGATAATTCCTATTTGAATCTCCAGTGGTTCAACTTGTGCAAAAGACGCCTATTCCACTTTGCAACATTTTGTAAAACTTCACATCTAAACCCAAAACTAACCCCACATGAATTAAAACCTAAAACATGGTCTACATAGACCTTATTAGAAAAAAAATGACTCAATCACACAAAAAAAAAAATCTAACCCCCCTTTTACATCAAGAAAACTAGGTGCCCCTGCACCACTCACAAACTTGCAATTTAGTTGTTCACAAAACACATATACACCTCCAACATATTCACGTCCATCTGAAACACAACCATTGATTCTGTCATAAACCAACTCTTAGAAAATGTCACATCCCTTCAACAGAAATTAACATCATTGAACCAAATCAAACTTCCCAATATTTATCTTCAAATAAATTTCATTGAAAACTTATAAGCAATATCTAAGATAATCTTTCGATGATGAAATTTCCCTCCTTTACTCACTTATGCATGACTCTCTATGATTATCAGAACCCACTTTATCAACACATATGAAATTTTTCTTCAACCCATCCTAAAAAATTAGAACCCGTGCATCATAAAAATTGTCAACCATTCAAGAAACAAAACAAGGATTTTATATAGATAAATCAACCTCAAATACCTCACTGTGTTGATCCTCAAGTGGATGCCATAAAAAAAAACTCCATACCAATTTTAGGATAAGAATAGGAAATTCACCCTACTACCCGATACCCTTCATTCAATTATGTTGCAACACTTGAGAATGAACTTAATCACCTTACCTCCTATTAGGCCTCTTGATACTACTATACGTTTACCTTTGAACTGTTGGATCTTTTAAATACCAACCAGATCTTCAAGAAGCCTACGGATTTGTGAATTCCAATAATTAGCAATGTAAAAGGTGTTGGCCATGAATGAGAGAAATAAATTTAGCTTTCCTCCTACACTTCAGTTTTTACAAGAACAAGGAGGGTGATCCCGCAATGTACTTACAACACTCCTTCAAAAAAATTCCATATGCATTGCATATTAAGTAGAAAAATTCTCATATCCATGACTTGACAAGTGACAATTTGCAAGGAATTGGAATATCCCTTACACTTTTTTAACCTAGAGCAGAGAATGGGAAATTTGAACGAGAACTACAAAAAAATCATCATTTTGAGTATGATTTTAATTAAATGAATTTTTCTTTGACATGATCCAACTAATCAGATAAATTTGAATTCACTTAATACATAGAATAATGCATTATCCTAGGGTGATGGGGTCAAATTCACAACATATTGTATTGCAACAACAAATGAATTTGACATTTGTAGACTATTATAGATTTGCATTACAAATTCATAACTTAGACCTTCTAGAAACAAAATACTTAAAGATCCTATGAATTAACACACAAACTAGTAATTGCATAAAATCATTTAAAAAAACTTGAATAGAACTAGAAATGCAAACACACACCAAACCATGTTAATTGGAGACCAATAAAATAACCCTTGATCATTTCATTGCTGATTATGAACAAATACATAGGAGACAATCTGCATGAATCTTTCCATTGTCAATTTTCAAATTCTCCAACTATGTAAAACCTTTAAGCTGAATTTGAATACAAAATCATAACCTAAGACTGAATGAGCAATTCTATATCCATTGTATGCTTATTACACTTCATGAAAATATTTGCTAAAACTATTTGAGATCAACCAAAAAATTTCAAAAACCCATACATAATAGCCTTGAATTTTGTTTTATAAGATCAAGGGAGCCAACAAGCATTAGGCTATTGGCTGGTTACATTACATTTCAATTTGTATTTAAAATTATTTCATTTCATTTCAACCCCCAGACAATTATATTTACACTTGAAGAAATGGGGGGAAATAGAAACAGACAAAAAACTTGTAGAAGCTTATTGAATTTGTATCCTCATTGTTTGAGAATTCCACATCATCACCTCATTCAACAAAAAGTATGAAACATGAGAGAAGAAGAAGAATAAAGAAAAGAGAAAAACTTGGCTAGATTACCACATGCATTTTCAAAGGCCAGAGCTGTATTATACTAGACCATGTTCTATATCCATCTCAGCATCCCTATGGTTTTTTCAACTTACTTTTCTAGAGAATTCTTGTATTCATCCTCTGTGGGACACTTGATATCCAATTTTTTATACACCTTTATGTTGTATGCATTATATCTTGCATCAATTACTATTTTGGCTTCTTTCACAAAGGTGTCCATGTCTATCTGAATCCTGATGAGATTATTAAGTAAACCATTTAGCATAGTTAACTTAACTTATCATCAATGTATGTTATTTGTGGACCCATAGTTGTTTGATGCCTGAATAAATATGTGCATGGTGCATACTCTTTGGTTGTTCCATATTCATGAAGGATTTTCTGTACACCTTGTTCTTGCATGTCCTTGAAGGCCTTGATTTTATCTTCCAGTTGCCCACGAATTCTTTCATGGAAACCTGTGACTTCACCAATCATTTCAATTCCCCTTATTATGTCTAGAAAATTTGTTAGAGCTTCAGGTTCTTGCTTTGAATTTTCTTGAATCTCACTTAAACTATTTAATCTACTACTCCATTTGTTCCAAGTGCTCTGGAAAACCTCTTGAACATGTTAGAACCTTCCAAATGCCTCATGTATACCTTTATAATTTAACCATGTGGCTTCTGCTTTAAGAGCTACTTTGGTCAAACTATGGCCTAGGATTTCTTCAGCCATATCCTTTGTAATATTTTTCATGTTCTCCTAGAGCTTATTCTTCTCAAAATTGGCTACTTGGAGCTCAATTTTCAATGAATTAATCCTCAATTTTAAGGTATCTGTATCTTGTGGTGAAGTAGGAAAGGTATTCTAACTTACCTCGACCACAATATCTTTTACTTTATTATACTCTTCAAAAAACTTATTGTGCTTCTCCAATAATTTCATATATCTGGCCTAAGAAATTTCTACAGTGTCAATGCTTAAAGTGGTTGTGTGCATTTTTAATCTTGTAGCCTGTGGATCTAGCATCTCTAAGGCTCTTCCTATTATCAAATCACCTGAAAGGTTGTTCATTGTTCAACTAAGTCTATAACTCCTTGAATCTAATGTTAATGACCAAATAGCTAGTGCATGTAAACTAGGGCTAAACCTTGAACCAAAAGTTTTCTCATCAAAATTCTCCTTAGATACCATAGCTTTTGGGTCATTCCTGATTGCATCTAGAGAAATTATGAATGATAGGTTCCATCCTTGCGTCACCAACATCCCATTGTCTTTGACCAATATTCTAGCTTCCATAGGATTCATATGCTCAATTTATTCAAAAATCTCTTCTTTAGTCTTCTTTCTAACATCCTCCTATTTTGAAGGATCCACTCCCTCTTGAGCCTTTTGTATCCTATCATTTATTTCATTAGCTTTCAACTCAATAATGAATTATCTGAATTCTATGGATGTCATAAAAGAATCATCCTATAGAAATTTGGCACAAGCTAGAACACTTGCATCACTGTCTTGGCTTTCATCATATTCCCAAGGCACTAGCCTTTCATTTGGAACAAATGGTTCCATTACATCCCTAACATCAGGATGTGAAATCCATGCTCTAATCCCTGCTCAATAGGCATTGATTTGAATAGTAGATGGTTGTTGAACATTTCCCTTGGCACCCTATGTTTCATCAACACTCATAGAAAGAAACTCCATAACAGGAGTATCCTCAATGTCTGTTGATTTTTGTTTCATTTTGAATGTTGTGGACTCCTTTCGTTAACCACAAATTTTTAGTAAGTTCTCTTGAAAAATACTTTGAGCGAGTTTCTCTGCTTGTTGCACCTTCTCCAAAAAAGTATCATCATAGTAGGAGTTCATGGTAGAATCTCTATGCTCAACCTCAATAATTTTCATCCAAATCTTCTCTCTATCTTGGACAACAACAAATGTTGGCAAGTTTCATATCATGTCCTCTTTGAAGTAGAAAGTATGAGGTCCATACCTAGAGATTCCCTTTCTATCTTTTCTCTATTAATGAGCCCCTTTGGATCAAACTTTCTAGAAGGGGCTACATTCATTCTCAGGTTATTTATCATTATGCCAAATACCTCATATGCTTCCTTTTCCATGACAACATAATAATAAAAAGAGAAAGTTGATACAATAATAGAGGCCTTCCTAGATAAACTAAAATTATTTACATTACAATTAGCCATTTGCCACATTATTTTAGTGAAATATAGCATATTAGAAACAAACCTAGGCAATAAATGTGGTGCCAGGGTAGTCCCATAACACCTAATAACTGTCCAATTATCATATAAATACCAATCTCCCCAATTTCACTCATAATTGGGGTCAACACCACATTCTCTTGGTCTAAAAAATGCTTGAATTATTTTAGAATTTATTTCAAATGGTGCCAATCCCATTTGTACCAAAATAGTATGTTTTATGGTGTTGTAGAATCTAGCATAATTTGAATTTGGGTAATGCAAATCCTAGATGTATGTCCACATTTGGACAAGCAATTTATTACCCCTTTCATCCACTTGTCGCAACTTCATGGCTTGACCAAAAAATTCCCTTCCTTGGTATAATATCATATACATCAATAATCAATAGTGTATAAATGTCAATGGGGTTTTTATTTCTTTCAACCTCACCAAGTCATAGTGTAACTACTCAACAACTTTGTTAGCATAGTCAAACCAAGAGTGCTTGTTTTTATGTTGAATGTCCATGATCATAACTAATAGGGGTGATGTTATCCTTTCTTCACACTTTACTAGAAGCACCTGACACAACATAAAGTATGTTTATCTGAAATAATCCAAAAATCCTTCACAATCCAATGATTCAGTTTTTTTGAATGCAATCACAAAGTCATCCTCTCATTTATGCTTTGGTAGTTCACCTATTATGAACCCAACCCTATGTTCAATATATTCCTTCTGCAACTTTTCCATGCTAATACTTTCACTAGCATTAGGTTTCATTCTGAAAACTTCTATGACTTTACTTTTCTTTATTTCTAAGATTCTCTTACCATCAGTGTCTACGATTACCCTATTAAAATCATAATACCTATTTGTGAAGTGTAGCATTATTTCTACCTCCACAAAAAAATGAGGGACAACCAATTTCCCAAAATCAAAACCTGAGACATTTTGACTGGGACGTGGAGCATCCCTTCTTGTGAAAGCATTCAAAAATAACTCCCATCTAGTCTCTAGCATGACAATGTCACCAATTCTAGCTGCATGGTCCTTGAAATTGATGGTTAGTAATCCTTCCCCAATAGCCTTCCTACCGCTTGCCTTGGCATCTGCTGGTTGGAACTGTGGACATCAAATTCTGCATTTTCTCAAAAAAAAACAACTATTAGCATCATTAGTAGACTTTAAGTAAACCAAATAAGGCATCCCTATCAAATAATACATCAATGCTTCCAAATGCTTCCAAATGACAAGATAACTAAAGCAAGCTAAATAAGCATATGAAAAACATGAAGTATATTTATCTCATAGTGGATTGGTGCTTCTTCGATGTGGAAAGAATCCATTTCCCAATCCTTTACTAACATCCATGATAAGGATGATATGAGATGCTATAAAGATATGATGAACAAGATGCCAGATGATGTGTGTATATCAAAGAAACTAAGATTGTGGAGGATTAAATCAATGGAGATGATATCTATTTATAGCCAAGAATGATAGAAGAATGAAAAACATGGAGGATGTGGGACTAAAGATCCACCAATAGGAAGGAGCCACTTTTCAACTTGTGATAGGTTGAGGAATGATCACATTATGGTCAATGTGCCAAAGAGGGGGAGATTTGAAATTTGAATTTGAGAGTTAAATGTTGATTTTGACCTTTGTAAGAGACATGTAAGACCTATTAAGTGCTTTGTTGGATGTACATGTCAACTTGGGGGGAGATTCAAATTTGGAATAATATTCTCCTTTTATGCCATGTTGAAAGAAAATGAGGAAATGAATAAATGAATAAATTCATTTATTGTTGCAAGTGGGAAAAGCTAGAGGATTTGATGGGTGATTAGATTAGATTAATTAGGATTAGATTAATTTAGTTGGGGATTAGGTGATTTGACCCATTTGACTTAGATTTAGGGATTTAACTAAATCAAAGGGGGATGAAAGTTGATTTCAGACTTGATTAAATAAATATTTGATTTATTTAATCAAAGAGGATGTTGTTAAGCTTAAATTAAATAAAGTTAATTTATTCAATTTAAATGGATGACCTTAGGAGATTAATCAATTAAACTTGGTTTATTTAATTGATGAGAAAATATGATTATGCATGATGTTAATTTTACGTGTCTACATTTTTCCCCTCTTTGAAGCAATGCATTTGCTGCGTTGGTTCGAAGAATAAACTTGTCACGATCAAAATTGAAATTTTTTATGATTTTTTCAGATGCCCTAGCCAAAAGAAGTACACTGGTACATTTCCCCCTCAAGAGATCGAACAAAAAGATTCTATTTGAGGGTCGATCTCATGATAAAGAGGTTCAAAATGGATAGTTATGATGATGATGCAAATGAGATGATTTTAAGATGCTTAGGATAACTAATATATATCATCCTAAACAACTTAAATGATAATGTGATGTATGTGAGATGGATGATGCAATGATGCCTATATGATTATGCAATGTATTTTTTTATGAAGATGCTTAAACTAATAGATTTGATGATGTAAATGCAATGCCTATGAAATGATCAGTGTTTCCTATTATGTATGATATGAATGATATGTGGTAGGCTGACGGTTTGTGGAAGCAAGATGGATGCATTAGCTATTCATGACATGATGTTAGTGTGGAAAAGAGGAAATGAGAAATGAAATGATGACAAGAGGATCCAACAAGCCAACTTTATGAGAAATGATGATGATAAATTGATGATTCACTTATCAAGAATTGGGATTTTAAAAGGGTCACTTACCTTATGTTTGATAACACATCTAAACACAATGCATCAAGGTATAAAGAACCAAGATGGCATTGTAATTAGTGTGATGGAATTTGACTTGAAAAATAGATAGGAGTATTCTTGTTCACACTTGACATACAAAAACCTTGCTAGAATGCACTTTAGAAGTTTCAAACACCTCAGACCAAAACACAGAAAGGTACAGCCTATCAATGCAATAGTCAACAAGTTTCCCAAACCACCCTCTATACATATCTAACAAATCAAGTATTCACCAAGGTTATTTTACAAGAACGTCCAACAAGCACAACAAACAAAAGATAATGAGCATTTCCACATTCCTATGTCCCTAAATCCATTTGTTTGGACATCATCTAGAGGTTATTGGAATGAGTGCAATAAGATAAATCAAAAGAAAATATCAAGTACACAAACAAGTTAATGTTCTCCATACCTCTAGCCAAATGGATGTGTTTTGATAAGATAAGATCCAAAGTGATATCCAAAAATGATGCCCATTGTCGGAACGATATATCCTAAGACATGCATTGTATAAGATGACGATGGGTTGATAAGTTGATTGATAGGTTGTTGATATAAGGTTGATTGACATGTTTGTGAGTGATCAAGAGTTTGATTTTGTATTTAAAGGTTTGTTGTTTGCCTTTGATTTTACATTTGAAGTTTGTTTTTTCCAATTGCTGTGGTTGTTTCTATTTTTTTTTCTAAAGGATGAAGGTGATGATTGTTTTATTATGGATGATTGATTATTATGGATGAAAGCGAAAGAAGATAGATGGATTTTTTCAAATATTTGGATGTTTTTTTATGTTTTTGAAATGTTTTTGAGGCTATTTTTGGTATTTTCAAGATGTTTTACGAATGTTTTGATTTTCAATTTTTTGAATGTTTTGGGGTTTTCTGAGATTTTATGAATATTTTTGGATTTTGATGTGGTGCAGGAGCACCTATTTGATCACATGCCTCCATGAGGCCATATTGATTCATTTTTTCCATTTTGATTTTTTGATATTGTAATAAGGCCCAAGAGGCCACCTTTGTGGTGTTATAGGTCCTAGGATGTTGTTCATTTCTCATATATTGTAAAAATTGTCAAAAGTGCAAAATTAGGTAGATGAAGTGTCATTAAGGTGTTTTTTCAACAAACTAATCAAAAGGTGGTTTAAAATGGTTAGTTTTGGTTGAAAATGTATAAATAAACCCTCCAAAACTCGAATTGGGGGTTGGAGACATCATTTTTGAAGATTGATGAATGGAAACCTCAAATTTTGTGCATTTTCTGATTCTCACATTGTTTCCAGATTGAAGTTGTGATTTGTACAGCCTGGTATGGACTCAAATAGTGGAGTATCATATATGAATGGAAAGATCTCTATTTCTAGTTTTCAATTACTTTTGTCTCATTGAATTTTATTGAGTTTTGTGGAAGATATGATTTTTTTGTGAGACTACCTATTCTAACAATATTGTGCAGAATTTACAGTCTAAATAAGTGTGATGGTACGAAATATAAAGTCTATATTTTTTATCTAAAACCAATTGGATTTTTTTTCCATGTGAATATACTTTCATTTTCTTCAATTCTCATCAAAATTTCATTAAGATTTGAATAAGTTATGAACACTTTTGTGAGGGAAGGTCTGAACCCTACCTAGGGTTTGCAGTTTGGGAAAAATACAATAACTTTCATTTCCACCGTTGGATCTTCATAAGAATTGGAGGAAAAGTCTATAACTGTGTTTTCTTCAATCATGTTAGACCGATTTTCTTCATTATTTGTTTTATAGAAGTTATTAATGACTGTTCATGGCAATAAATTGTGGGCTGCCATAGTTATGTTTTCAATGTGATATAGAATGACTGAGAACATGTGTTATATAAATATTGTTTTGGATTATTATTGAATGGTTTTGAGATGTGTTGTTGAATCCTTATAGCTCTGCATAATGATGTATCAGGGGCTGATCAAAGATCAACCTTTCCTACGTTTAAGCTAAGAGATTATGTAGTTCAGATTCCATGTATTTGATATTTTTCTAATTTTTTGAGTTTTTTTGGATTTTTCTATTTTTGATGATTTGGATATCGATATGCATGAGGATATTAGTGCTCTATTTGGGATTTTTATAAAAACCAACCTAAGGTTGATTGATCGGATTGATGGATTGATGATGATAACATTATTGAGGATACACAAAAATGCAAGGATTTTGTTACGCAACACAAGGATTATGATGGATATCCCAACATGATGAGGGATTGATGATGATATTGTTGAGGATAGGAAAAAATGTAAGGATGGTGTTAAGCAAAACAATAATATATCGAGATGATGATTTTTTGATTGGATTTGATTGATCAGGATTGATGAAGCTTGATTTGGAACTAAATCTATTTGAATGATTTGATGGGAAATTTGAAGGGTGGGTTAGATGTGACTGATAGTGACTGTTTGGATTGATGTTTGATGAAAGATGAATATTGATAAGGAATATCTTCTTGCCAAAATATGCCATGGGCTAGTGATTAAGACTCTAGATCACAAATGCTTTGACCAATTTGATTTCACATTTGCCAATGTTTGGATCACCACATAAGTTGGAGGATAGATATCAAAATTTATTCTTGAAGCAAGATGTAAATATCTATCCCCAGTTTCTAGCAATGTTTGAAATGTCATGGGTGGATGCTCAGATAGGTGTATGGATGGATGGATATGTTAATCATGCAAAGGATGCCAAGGATTATCTTGTGATAAGATAAGGTGTTTGGATGGAGGAATGCTCATTTGGATAATGCTTCATGGCTCAGATAATGCTGCATAGGATAGGATCAATGAAAACAGCCCATGTCAAGATTTTTACCATAAGCAAGCATAAAGTGTGGCACAAAATTTCATCAAGATCAAGATAACATGGATGATGGATGTAGATGGATGAAAATGGATTGGATAAATGGTTCATGGATGTATGGATTTATTATCGCTGAGATGGATGGGATAAGATGCTTCCTCCTAAACTGGCGTACGTAGATGATCAATTATACACATGATGCTTGTTTGCCAAGTTTTCATCACGGTACCTGTCCAAAGTGCCGCCAATGCAGTTTTCACTAGAGGACGATTTTTTTCTTCACTATTCTCAATCCTTTTTCTATTTTTTTGGTATTTTCATATGTTTTGAATTTTTTTATTTTTTGAAAGATTTTAAGCTCATGTCGAACCACCTTGTGGTGTTGATATAGATGCTTCTATCATAGTGTGCCATTGATATCCTTCTCGAAGAAGTTGCTTTGCTAAGATATGTGAACTTGAATGCAACATTTGAAATTCCTGATCTACTTGGTTGATACTAGAGTTGAATTTGTCTTGGTGCACACATCCTGATAGAGTGCCTTTTGAATCCTTATGATGATGGGTTGTTGCCAATACATGGTCAATATGAGAATTGGATATCATGTGTGGAGGCGTGGATGGAGTGTGTTTAGGGATAAAAGATGGATTGGTTGACAGTTTGGAACCTTTGATTCTCCAAACTTGGGTAGATGAACAATGATGGGTGGATACAAAAGTGTTCTTGGAATTAGGACCAAATGCTTGATATACTTTGTACATCACTTGAAAATCCTTTTTTTACTTTTGTGGACATCTTTGATGGATACTTTTCCCTTTTTTTTAATTTTTCCCCATAGCTTCTTTGACTAATGGAGTTTTATAGGGATAATCTTTCTTTGTATTCTTTGGTATCAACTTGTATTTGATTTTTCCTTCATGCTTCCCAACTTCTTTTTCTTTGATAATGTTCCTTATGCTTTGACTCAAATCTTTATTTTGACATTGGTCCCAATTCATGAACGAGGTGATGGGTGGATGAAGATTCATGACATGACTGGTTGTAGTATTGACATTAGTTTCATCATACAGACTCTTCGTACTCCCTATGTTGATGTTTACTTGAGACATAGTTGCCCCTAGTATGGTGGTAGTAGCACCTTTGTTCCTTGATTCTTCATGTTTTGAGAGCTCTTGTTTATAATGTGTTCTCTGATAAATGATCATTGCAGATGGCATTGTTTCCATTTGCTGCTCTGTTGACTCCCGAATATCCTGTTCTATCTGACTAGTTTCCTTGAGTAGATAATGTTGGATATCTTCATACATGTTGTCCTCAATCTAAATTTTGGATATATCTAATCCTAATGTCGATAACTCAGTTTGACTATAGGAATCAATAACCTACTCTTATTCTAAATGAAGATCATCTACATGTCCATCCAAAGAAAGCATCTCATGGGTAGATGGAGGATTATGTGTTATATGATCATCATTTTCAACATCTTGTATATATAAGAGAGTGTCCATTAGATCATTGTAGTAACTTGGAGATACGAATTCTTGATCCTAAATAATTTTGAAATCACCTTTGACATGCTTTGGATCAAATTCTTGACATGGGTTTGTTTCAAAGGATGGATTGCTTATAAAAGGTTCTTGGATGTTGTCATTAGGCATGGGAATTGGCTCAATATCCTCTTAAATTTTTAGTGGACTTGGATCAAATGTTGAGTTGAAGATTCCTTCAATATCTACAACCATGAGGTTGAAGGATGCCAATATGTCTTGGAAAGAACCATTCGTAGACTTTGGTGAAAGACGTTGATTATTCTTTGGCATACATTCTTGAGATATTTCCTCTAACTTATCAGGTGATGTAGAGATATTTTCAACATGATCATTAGTTGATGCATCATTGGATGAGGTGAAAATATCTTTATTGATGGATAGATCTTGATCATTTCTCCAAAGAGTTATCATTTTTTGTGTTTGTGCTTATGCTTGTTGGGAAACTTGAGTATCTTATGTGGCTTGAGAGGCTTGTTGATCTTGTTCTACTTGTTGCATGGCTAGATATTGTTGGATGGCCTTTTGGTAGGCCTGGTGAGCTTTAAGTGCAATGTTATATTTTCTTACTGTCTTTGGTTTTGGTGGTAGTGGTGGTTGATTTGTAATTTTGTTGGATGCAGTGACAAGTGGTTGAGATACGCTTGGAGTGATCATGGTAGTGAGGGGTTGAGATGTGATGGGTGTGAGAGTGGTGGTTGGAATTATTGAAGGGATAGTGATGGTTGGAATGACTAAGGTGATAGGTCCTTGGGATACCATGTCTTGATATTTTAGGATCAATGTTGTTGTTTGATTAGAAACCATCTGTTGTTGCGATATCAATGGTATATTTGGAGGATTTGATGCAATGATTTGATTGGTGTTTGACGGATTTCCTTGGATCGATTGATTTTGGAAAATGTTCTAATTTGGGATAATGTTTAGATTTGGTATGATAGGTTTAAATTGAACATTGTTGATGTTGCGAATCATATTGCCTTGATTTAGGTAACTTTGATTTTGCATGGTGTTACCTTGACTTGGACTAATATATGGAGTTGTTATCATCATGTTTGGACTTTGAAAAAATTTGTGTGCTTCGTAAACATTTTTATCCAAAATTTTACCAAGTTTGGACTCAAAATGTTCATGTTTTGTAAAGTTTTCCTTGGTACATTCACATTTGACATTTTGGGATTTAACTAAATCAAATGGGGATGAAAGGTGATTTCAGAATTGATTAAATAAATATTTGATTTATTTAATCAAAGAGGATGTTGTTAGGATTAAATTAAATAAAGTTAATTTATTCAATTTAAATGGATGACCTTAGGAGATTAATCAATTAAACTTGGTTTATTTAATTGACGAGCAAATATGATTATGCATAATGCCAATTTTATGTGTCTACATGAACTTATACATGAAATAGGTATAGTCTTTTGGTTGTCCCTTTTTCTTCTTGGTTCCTTTAGATGTTTGGAGTGGGTCATGGGGGACCTTCTATTTTTTCTTCTCACGTGTGGGTTTTGAAGATGATGACTCACCAAGTTGACTCATCTTGGCTTCTTTAGGGCTTTTAGGTTTAAAATTAAACTAGGTTTTGGAATTGATACTTTGTTCTTAATAGGTTAAACTTAAATTTGAATACAATTATACCTTTTTTATTTTATCCCAATCAGAAAACTACACTTAATTAAGAGAAGCCAAGAACCCTAATTCACCATTGAAAACAACCCAATTTTTTTGATTTAATATACTAGTTGTTGAAAAATAACAAGAAAAACTCCTTTGCAACTCCCTTTGGCCTCAACTTTAGTCTCTTCAAACTCTTCTTCAGCCCCTAAAATGTCGAAATGAGAGGAAAATACAAATGAAAACCTTTTTACATGAATTTAGCAGGGTACATTCACCATTAATGGTGCAAGAAGGCTTGCACAAGTGAAAAATTACTCCATGAGTTAGTCATTCCCTTTGAATTCAAGCCATTTATTTTCTCATGTGAAAATTCAATCCAATAACACACATCATTCCATAATATCCGTGGGGCCCTACCAACGATTTGATACATACTTTGATAAGTTAAGGAGCTGCCATGCATACCTCTCTGTATTTTGGGAGTATCGTTCATCCTATCTCCTAGTTTTACATTGGAATCTCATCAAGCGATGGATTGAAAGCCAACAATGAGATATTAGCCCTTGATCATAATCACGAGAGGATCTTAGCTAAAGACTTGAACCCTATCACTCATTACGTCTTTACTTTTCATCTAGCAACCTTAACCCATGATAGATTGAGCCCACATGATGGGGAGAAACTCCACCCATCGATAGTCATGGGTTCCCTTTTGGATTGCATGAAATAACCAGCCATAGTAATAAGGGAAGTGATGGGATAAAAACTTAACCACATTTCTCATCAGGAGTTTCTTTCTATTGGTGTCAATGTAACACACGATGAGCAATGAACCTATCATGGTAATAAAGATTAAACCTCATTCATTGTGGGATGGACATGGATTATTCTTAAGGAACATGTAATGAGTGATGAACAACCGGTGGTAAACTTAAGGGGTTCAAAAATGCATGTAGGTGAAAGTTGTTCTTAATAGAGGGACTTGTTAACCACAATGGTAACCTAAATGTTGGGGTTAATTGAACAATGACAATAAAGACAATAAGAAGCCACTTAAGTAACTAGTAACCTGATGCAACTGGTCAATACGAGAATATAAGGAAAAGGATAACCAAGGTGGAAAGATATATAAAAATATTTAATCCTAGACCCTAATGGCAACATGATATGAGCAATCAGAAATGTGACCATGAAACCAATGGGACCATGTAAAGTTTTTAGGGTTCCACCAATGGCTCCAACTGGGGATGTATTCCCACTATAGGCATAGCAAGATCTCAAATCTCAGGTTAAGTAGACCAAGTATACAAGGATAAAAAAACTAGGAGATTGTCCACAAAAGAGAAGCACACACAACAGAAAGGAAACACACTAACCTTATACACAAAATATACACGATTGTACAATGTTCATGGAGGGATAACCTATTTCAAGATAAATGGGGTTTCAAGAACTATCCATGTACTGTAAGTTTAATAATTTCACCTATTAAGGACTGTAAGAAATATCAGTCTTTTCCATGCATATCAGCAATTAAGGTCCTAACCACAAAGGATCAAATTTCCTATGTTTACCTTTATCCTCCATCCTTGCATTCCACATTAAAACCATGCTTCCCAATTCAAACTTTCTTTGAATAGCCCTTTTCTTTGTACAAGTTCTTAACTTGCAATTGCAACTTCTCATTTATTTTATGAGCTTCTCTTCTATTTTCATCTAGCTCGATCAACTCATCCATCATTTGTTGCATCTCATCACAAATGCCACTATCATATTCTTGGAAAAATTTGTACATTTTAATCAAATTGTTATGTGGAATTATAGCCTCAACACCATACACTAGGTTGAAAGGGGATTTTGCAATGAATTTCTTCATAGTAGTCCTGTCATCCCATAGTGCAAGCTACAATTTTGATTCCTAGGCCTTCTTGTTCTTCTCAATCACCCACTTGATAATCTTCATTAGGCTTTTATTTCTATACTTAGCTTGCCCATTCCTGTGGTAGTGATATGGAGATGAAAAAGATATGCTTATGCCATGCTAGTTACAAAAATAAATAAATTCCTCAAACCTAAAACACATATCATTATTAGAAATATTTCTTTTAGGCACCCCAAACCTACTCAAAATATTATTCATCAAAAAATCAGTGACAACTTTACTAGTCCTTTTCCTAGTAGGAATAACTTCAGCCTACCTTTTGAAGTAATTAGTTGCAACTAGAATCTAGGAATGTCCTCCATTAGACTTGTCAAAAATTTCTCCAATAAAATCAATTCCCTAGGGTGAAGCCATAATAGTGGTTTACAATTTGATGGAGGAAGGAAAAATGAGAAAAAATGGCCCCATGGAAAAAAAATTGGTTTTAGGGGTTCAAATGAACCTACAAGTTCAACCGAAACATAAAGGGGTTCGATCGAACTAGGGTTCGACCAAACCCATTAATTACAAGGCTCAAATTTCATGCCCAAAAAACAAAAGGAAAAATGCATATTAAAGGGGTTTCAAATGAACTAGGGTTCAAATGAACCCTAGTTTGCTAGAACCCCTTGGTTCTAGCAAACCCCTCTTTTCCCTAAGTTTTGACTTTGTTCATACAAAAAACCTAATTTTTTACACTTTGACGCTAAGGTTGAGGATGAAAATGGGGGAATATTCACACACCCAATTGGAATTAGGTAGTTCTCAAAATGAGTTATCCAACGAATATAATTTTAATGTGTTTTGGTTTTATTATGTATTTGTTTTTTTAGTTTTATTGAACATAGGTTTTTCATCGAAAATGAAGGTATTTGTTATGCACATGTGGAAAAATAGCAGATTATCAAAAAAAAATAAAAAAAATATGAGTGCACTAGATATTGAAGTCCTTGATCCAACAAAATAAATAAATTGAATTTCGATATATCCAAAATAAGTTATGCGTTATACAGCCATGCTATGTCTAAATTGTGATTGGTTTGACTTCAAAACTTGATTAAAGAAAAAATATTCAATAAAAAACTATCTAACCAGATGGAAGCACTAGATATTGGAGTTACAAATCTAAATTTGAAAGAATTATAATTTTATCCTTCATGGAAAAAAAATAATGCATTATACGGTGTGCATCACTTTTTAAAAATGTTGTTTTATGAAAAAAACCAATTTTTGTGGGAGATGGAAGAAGAAGCGCAATCTAATTTCAAAAATTTTGAAAAAAATATTTTTAGAATCTACATACAAAATGTGATGAGACTCTAGTTTGCATCATCTTCAAATTCCTCATGGTTTAGCCGCTATAGGTGCTTGAATGTGAAGATTTAGTTAAAAATAAAAATTTCAGTGTCTAGTTTGGCCAAAAATTGTAAACCACTATTGTGGGATCACCCCCAATTGTTGAAAGGGAACTTGTATTGACATTGGCCTAGGTGGTAAGTTTATTGAGAACTTTAATTTTCCAGTGAAACTTTGACAAGCATCACATTTCTTTACAAATTTGTGTGCATCTTTGAACATGTTTAGCCACCAAAAACCTACTCTCAATATCTTATGGGAAGTGGTCTTGGCCATGTAGTGGCCTCAACAAGCTCCTTTATGCATCTCAATTAGGAGATCTTTCACTTGATCCCCATCTACACACCTAAGCAATAGACCTTTAGGGTGTCTCCACCATAGTTCACCATTGATAACAACATACTTGATTTCTTGCAAATTCAAAGTTCTTTTCTCATTATGAGGCATACCATCAAGGAATTGCATGATCTGTAGATATTCAACAATTCTTTTGTACCACCTAGAGGTTTTCATGTCGCATATGGGTGCAATGTTTTCATACTTAACTTGGTTTATTTGGTTAGCCTCAAAAAATTTCTTAGCCATAAACTTAGCTATACCTTGACCTCTCACTAGTTTGGTAATCTAGATATTGATGTTGAACTCTTGGATCTTATTGATCCATCTACATCGATGACCTGTAGTCTCCTGTTGAGTAAATATGTCTTGGACTAATACCGTTGGGGCATATGCTACAAATTCCAATCAAATATGATCTAAATTTTTTAATAGTCTTGAGTAGGGAATATTCCTAATTCTTTGTAGCATCATACTTTAACTCAACTAACTTTAATGATTTTCTAAAAAGGTTATTGGTTGCTCCAAACCCTCATCATTTTGTTGAAGTTAAACCCCTGCTACAGTATGGAATGAAGTAAATGTGAATAACTAAAAGGGCTTTGAATAGTCAAGGGATTTAAGGAAATGTTCTCCCCTGATAGCATCCTTAATGTCCTAGAAATCTCTTGCTGGTTCTTATATCCATGCTACTTTCTCTCCCTTCTTTAGCATTTAAAAAAAAGGTTTTACAGTTTCAACAAAGTTACTAACAAATCTTCATACAAAGTTTTTTTTATAAAGAAGGACTATATTTCCTTGACATTCTTAGGATGTGGGATCTTATCAATTTGTCCTACTCACTTAGGATCAATCTTGACTCCATTTTTTGAGACAATGTGACCCAATAATTTCCCTTCTTTCACTCCAAACTGACATTTCTTGGGATTCAGAGAAATCATGTATTCCAAGTCTCTTATAAATATCCTTTTAAGATGTGAGAAGTGATCCTCCTCCTTCTTACTGTGGGTAGTAAGATCATCATGATTAATGAAAAGAAAAAAATATATAAAATTAGAAAAATCCACACCCATGGCTCTCTAAAAAGTGACACTAACATTAATCAAGTTGAATGACATCCTTACATATACATATGTCCCCTAGGGAATTATAAATGTAGTTTTAAATTTTTATGACTCCTTCAGCATGAGTTAGTGATAACCTAAAAACCCATCCATCATAGAGAGCAACTCACATCCAATCACGTTCTATAGAATTTCCTCCATATTAGGCAAAGGGTAATTGTCTTTTAAAGATGCCACATTCAAATTTATAAAGTCTACACACAACCTCAGGTATCCATTTTTCTTTTTGATTGGAAGTAAATTTAGGACCCATGATGAATGTTTGGTAGGCTTTATAATCCTTGCATGTCTTAGCTTAGTAAGCTCCTCTTGCATTTTTGGCCATAGAGTGGGGTTGATTGGCCTCCATTTCTTCCTAAAAGGCTTTGCATCAGGATTTAGTGGTCTCTCATGTTGAAACATGTCCACCCTATAAGCCTTCAAATCATCATACAACCATGAAAAAAAAATTCTATATTTCCTCAATAGGGAAATTAACATACTCCTCACATGGGGTTTCATCTTCTTGTCTATATACACCTTTTTAGGAGAATTGTCTATCCCTAAATTTACCTCCTCTAAATATTCCTTATGGGAAGATGCTTGCTTAACATTTGACTTGTTAGGGTCATCAAAGAACCTCTCTAATGCAACTAGCCCTTTGGGAATTTTATTTTTCTTTAATTGAATTATCCCATTCCCAAATAGTGTTGCTTTCCCATCAAAATCAACTAAAAATGAACTAAATTCAATCTCTTGGGCTTCATATTGGTCAATGCAATGCAAGAATCTAAGGATGTCATTATCATCGTCAAACACTTTCCAATTGTAAATGTTTTCAAGCACTACATGCCTAGTTTGTATTTCGATGCATGAGACACCATCAAAGGTAACATCATCTAATCTGATAGCAATATTAGCTAGTAAGTCTTCCTTGACATTTTTTCCCCTTCCTATCCACTCTATGCCAAAGGCATCAAAGGCCTCAATAGTATCCCAAATTGCATTCCTATATTACCTAAGAATTTTATCTTTAGTAACAAATCTAGATATAATTTGGGAAACTACCAACTCAGAATCCCCCAACATCCTTAACATCTGAATTCCATGTTTGGAAGCTAATTTCAAACCAAGTAAGAGGGCCTTGTACTCAACAACATTATTTGTACAAGAAAATTGTAGCAAGAAGGCTTACTTGAAGGTTTTACCTTGTGGAGAGATGAGAATAAACCCTACACTCAAGCCTTCCTTTGAACATGATGCATCAAAGTACATAGTCTAGAGGTTGTCTTCTTATGGAATTTCCAAGACCTCCTTGTCAATCGGTGTAGATTGACTTTCTCTTCTAGCATCTATTCCTCAATTTGGAAAGTTTTTATACTGATATACACAATGTTAATCCTCACTGGTTCTTCAAGTTCCTCAATGTGTAAATGACAAGTCACACTGAATACTCCCACCCATGGAAGTACTCAAGTGTTTGGACAACAACATTAGATAAGTTGGTGGGATATACAACACTATGACACTCATATATAACTCATTTTTCAGGAAAAACTTCCAATTTATATGGAACCTTATTGATTACCCCAATAATTGACACTTTCCTTAAGTCCATGGTGTAGCACTTCCCATATATGCTATCAACCTTTTAGCCCATTTCTTCTAAGATATTTACTCGCATTACATTGTTTGCAGCCCCTAAGTTTATCATGTAATTTCTAATAAACTTACCATGAATGATTAGTCTTAGAAATAATGGATTCACATGGCTTGGATGGCAGCAATAGTGGTTCCCAGATATATTTCAGGACTTTTATTGATCACTACTTCATTCTGAACATTGTTTTCTTGGCTTTTGTTTGCTTCAGGTTGATCAGTAATCACCTTATCCTTCCCACTACCAAAAATACTATTGATAAGAGTGAAATTCTTATTCTTATGCTTATCTATCCTCATCATTTTTAGGAATGGGACTGTGACTTTGACTTGAGATAATACCTGAAACATATCTACTGGAGAATAATTTGGTAACTCGAGAAGTATGAACTCTTGAGGAATTACCTTCTCACCTTGTCCTTGAACCTTTTTAGCACCGGGTTTTACATCTTTGGCTTTCCCGACTTGACGAGCAACTTCACCATCAATTTTTTCCTTAGTACCTTTCTTGGCCCAAATTATCATCTCTTTTCCCTCTTTGGGTTTTACTTATTCTTTCTTGTTCTCTATCTTTGTTCCTTCATTTTTTGAATTGGTTTCCTTGAAAAACATGCTATATGGGTTGCCTTGATTTCCACTCACAATTATATTCCTTATATGATATTCATTCATTTCCTTAGAAACCAATGCAACTATATACCTTTCAATTTCCTTATTTGAGGGTCTCCTCAAAGAAACATTGTTTGAATCAAGAGTATATACCATGCAGTTATTCTCTCCTTCTTGATCTGAGAATACTTGATGATAAGAATTCACCTCCTACCTCTAAAAATCCACATCACTCCTATTAGGTTTGAATCATATAAGGAGTCTTCTTCACAACCAAGCTCTGATTTAGTCATGAGTACATTTTTCATTTCATCCTGATCCTAAAAATAGTTATATTCTACTTGATTATCTTGAGATTCTTCTACTGAAATTTCCATAGCACATTGCTATGAGGAATGAGACATTTGACATATTTGACACCAAGGAAAGTCTTCAGTAACATTTGTGGAATTCTTTTTCAAAGGATCAGGTGTAACCTAGGCATTCTTTTGATTATTATTAACTAGATTCTCATTATTCCAGTTTGTATGATAGGGGCAGTCCTACAATCTTAGGGGCCTTTCATTTCTTTGTAATTATGGTTTGTCATTCTTGGATACCTTTTACAGTAAGCTAAGAACCTAATCTAGATTCTCATTGAGAGCTTTAGCTTTACTAGCCTTGTCATTTTGAGCTCTAATTTTTTTTGAAGCCTTGGGGTCTTCCCTTCTTTGTAATTTACTAGAGGCTCTCCTATTGTTATCAATGTTGATTGCCATATTGTAGGACTCTCTCAGATTATATGGATTCTTATCTCTAAGAAGATAACACATTTTACAATCATAATCATTACAATAAGTCACTAAACATTCATCAGCATTAGGTCGTAGATAAGCAAATACTCTAATTATAGATTTTTGAAATCTTGTATTGAATTTAGTGACCAGCTCATTATGTCCTTTAGTGATTTTTTAAAAATCATTCAACCTAAACCTAGGATTACTTTGATCCCCATACTACTCTCTAAAACGTCTATAGAAAGACTCCTTTGAATCAATAATTGCATTAGGTAACCCCCTCTACCAATCCCTTCCATCCTTGGTCAGGGATTTCATAAAGTATTTCATGGCAACATCGTTATCCCATAATTAAAAATATTCCACAAAAAGTTGGAATGATTTTAAGTGATCTTAACCTCTAAAAAAATATTACTAGTAAATTTAGGGAGATGCTTCATCGCATTATCCAGGATAGGGTTTGGATAGCCAAGAATATTTCCAAAACACAGTTGAATATACCTATCAATTTGAGGTGGCCTCCTAGGATGTCCGTCCCTATGAGTATCCCTTTATTCAAGGTCCTTTTTATTTTTAGATTGATCTACATTCGTACCTTTTCCACTTTCATTATTACCTCCACTCTTTTTCTTATCTTCTTCATCATTCTCAGAATAAGCATGACTATTCTTGTTTCCTCCTCCACCTCCACCACCTTTGTTTCCACCACCACCTCCACTAGGAGTATGTCCTCCCTACTTATTCTTTTGAGGTCCACTATCATTTTTCCTAGAGCTTGAAGACTACAGAGTTGGTATATATATTTTAAGGAAGGAAATCTTTCTATCCATTTATACATTGGTTGCTTCAATTTTACCCTTCTTCAAGTCTTCCTGCAACTTTTCATTTACCAACATAAACTTCATGAGTTCAAAATTTGGGGGTGCAACAGATTGATGCAGGGGTCATGAAGACCTATCCTCATTTCCCGTCAATTCTGGTGCCAGGGCACCCAAGCTCCTTAAGGGTCACTTGAAGAGTCAAGAGGATGCATGGGTCATGAAGACCTATCAAACATCTTAGAGCATCAATTATGCCATTTTGAAACCTATAATCACCTTTGGAGTGGATAAATGTAATAGTAGGATCAAAAGTCCCGAGGGTCCTGATAAGGACCCTAGGACCAAAATGAATTGTAAGTGAACCAATAGTTTCCTAGGAGTCTAGATAGTTATATAATGTTTTAATTATGTCAATAAGGTTGAATAAAAAAGATGTAATAGTTTGGAAGGTTTTTAGTTAGTAAAAGGCAATAAATTAGAAGTTGGAAATTCAAATTTTGAAATCCAACAACTAGTTTTAGTTTGGGTGGGTAAGTAGTTTTTAGGTGTTTAAACAATAATAATGTAATCCAACCAACCCTAATCATTTGGGATAGTTGGGGGATGAGTTTAAAAACTTAGAGAAGTCATTTGTAATGACATGGGGTTGAGATTGCAGATTTTGTATAGACTGTTATAGAAAAAAGAGTAAAACTTCAGATTTCTTGCATTTTCCTTGTGTTTTTTTTATGAACTTCTGATTGCTATTGATGAGATGTACAATTGGATGAACTAGGGACTTTTTTTCCATTCTTTTAACCCATTGTATGTCCTGATAAGCACTAAAAATCTCTTCCCTGCATATTACAATTGATTCTTTATAGAAAGTTCTAATTTTTTCACTGATTTTGGGAGTGCTCATGAATGAATGATCCATTTCATGGAATATTGTGACTAAAAAATGTGAAATGGATCACATTTAACATGTATTATATAGAACTAATAGTGTAACATGCAAGAAGGAAGGATTCTAGGGTGTACACCGTAATATGACAAGGCAAGGTGCATGGGAATGGTGCCTAAGGTATAGCAGTAGGATTTCTACCTGAAAAAGGGGCATGTTTATGAGTTGGGATTGTTAAAAAATGTTGATTTATTGGTGAAAAGTGAAAGAAATGGTTATGGAAGCGATTGGAAGGCTAGTATCCAAGAAGCCCTATTTTTAGGGGATTTAACTGAGGATTTTGTGATTAGGGATCTTAAAAGTGTTGTAGGAGTCTAAAACCGTGAAAATTATTAGTTTGGAAAAAATTCAAGACACCGTTGAAAGTTTCATAATCAGGGGACAAGATTTGAGTAGGGTTGCTTTGAAAAAGAGGGCTAATTAGGCCTTAATTTTGTGGAAGCAACAGTTTTTGGAGAGATTGATCCAAAAAAGGAGCCATGAAGGTTTGAGTATATTATGTAGCATAAAAAATGACATTTGAAACAATCATTATTTTAGGGATTCGTTTTGGAAAGTTGTGAGAAAATTCCAAAAAACAGTCGTTGGAGACCTAGTTGGGCTAGAGGCCTAGTCAAGGTGGATAAGTGGGTTTGTGTCTGAGGTAGAGGCTTGGGGATTTTTAACCATTCAATACAACATTAATTGTGTTCCTTAAGATAAATCCAAGGGTTTGGGTCCATAAGGGAACGATATAAGTCATAAGTGAACCTTTGAAGCGTTATCTCCATAAGGGTGCCTAGAAGAAGGTTTGAGAGTATATCATTGTAGACCTTGAAATTTTTTATTTTACCCAAAGTCTCATACCCTTTGGATCAAAGTGGTATGAAATCATAGAGTAGGTCTTTTAGGGGTTGTAGGTTCAACAATGGCACCTAAAATTCAATTAGCAAGAGTTGGAGGAGTTGAGGGAAACCTTGGAAATGGAAAGAAGGGAAAGAAGAAAACAAGAAGCAACAAGAGAGCAGGGAAAAGCAAGGGAAGAGATGAAATGGAGAAGGGAGAGAGAAGCTATGCAAGCTAGGATAAACAACCTTGAGAGGAATAGGAGAGACAAACAAGAAAACCAACAAGACAATTATGAAGAAGAAGAGCATGTGTGGGTAACTTAAGAACAACCAGCAGATGAGATAGAAGACCCTGAGGAAAGGAGGTTAGTAAGGTTTTGGAAATTAGTACAAGTTCATGGAGGAAAGATTCACATACATTTTCCTATCTACCAAGGGAAGATGGATAGTGAAGAGGTGTGAGGATGGCTTGATTCCTTAGACAACTATTTTGAGTTTGAAGACATGGAAGAAGAGAAGAAGGTTAAGTTTGCAAAAATGAAGTTGAGGGGTCCAACATTGACATGGTGGACTAGTTTTATAATGATAGGATGGCTAGGGGATTGGAAAAAGTTTCTACATGGGAAAGAATGAAGATTTTGGTCAAGGAGCAATTCTTGCCATTTGATTATACAATTCATGTGAAGAGGATGAGGAAGAATTTAAAGAAAAAGGACTTGGATGTGATGTCATATACAAAGAAATTTCATAAGCTTAGTATCAGAGGAGGATATGAGGAAGAAGATGAAAAAGTAGCTAGGTATATCAATGGTTTGAGGTATAACTTACAAGATGAAATTGGTTTGCAGGTACCAAGGACATTAGGAGAATGTTTTTAGTTGGCCATTACAGCAAAAGAAAAGGTGAAAAGGAAGAAAGAGAGGTCAAGCAATGGTGGAAGAGGGGGTAGTTCAAACAGAGGTAGAGGTAGTAGAGAACAAGGGCAAGGAAACAATGATAAAAGAAACAATGACAAAGGCAAAGAGGTGTTTTCAGATCAAAAAGGAGGATACACTCAAAGAGGAGGAGGCAGATTCAGACAAGGTAGAGGGACATTCATAGGCAGGTGTTACAAATGCAATGAGCCAGGCCATCCCTCTTTCAAGTGTCCTAAATGGAAACAATCAGATAAGGATAGAGATAGGAGGGCCAATCTAGGACAAGAAGAAGAAGACAAAAAGGAGGAGCCAAGGAAATTTATGGTAGATCCTAAAATTGATGGTGAGTTCCTTATGGTAAAGGAAGGGGAAAGACTTAATCAAGAGCCAATGGTAACCATTTTCAAGACAAATTATTTCAGCCATGGTAAATTATGTAGGTTGCTCATAGATTTGGGATCACATAGCAATTTGGTTTCATCTGATATGGTAGCCAAATTAGGGATTGAAACATATGATCATCCTACTCCCTACAAGGCCACTTGGGTAACCCAATTGCAACATGTAGAGATTAGTAAGAGGGATTATGTGGATTTTCCAATTGGAGTATATCAGGACATGGTGCTTTGTGATGTCATTCCAATGACTTGTGGTCATATCATTTTAGGGAGACCATGGCAGTATAATAGTCCAAGACAACGCATGATGGATACAATAATACATATTTGGTACAAAAGAGAGGTAATAGGTATAAGTTGAAGCCTTTTCATTTGGATCAGTTAAATGAAAATTTTGTGATTTGTTTTGAAAAGAGTTTGCAGGTGGATATGCAGGGTAAGACAAGGGAATATACTGGTTGGGTGAAAGATAACAAGTTGCAGCAAAGATGTGGGGTATACAGTCCTAAAAAATCAAAACATTTGGGACTTGGGAAGTATTAAGATTGGGGGTATTGAATGCCCTTTTCTTTAGGGTAATAGATATGGTGTTCCCATACAAATAACTCAGTGGAATGAAGGAAAGAATAGAGTACAAGGACAAACTGGGATCACACAACAAAGAGGAAAAACTAATCATTGCTTTGATTCTAACATGTTGTGTAACATGAGTGTAGGTTGGAAGAAAAGGAAGAAGGTGACTTTAGGAGATTTCATGATTAGTAATCAGAAGGTGCAGACATCAAGGAACAAGGAGCAATGAGATGGCAACAAGTTGGCTACCTCTTTGGGCAAGAGTTTTTTTGTTCTTGGGGAGTATGGTGCAGGGGCACCGAAGCTCCTTAAGGGTCACTTGAAGATTCAAGAGGATGTAGGGGTCATGAAGACCTATCAAACATCTCAGAGTATCAATTATGCCATTTTGAAACCTATAATGGCCTTTGGAGTGGATAAATGTAATAGTAGGATCAAAAGTCCCGAGCGTCCTGATAAGGACCCTAGGACCAAAATGAATTGTAAGTGGACCAATAGTGTCCTAGAAGTCTAGATAGGTATATAATGTTTTAATTATTTCAATAAGGTTGAATAACAAAGATGTAATAGTTTCAAACATTTTTAGTTAGTAAAAGGCAATAAATTAGAAGTTGGAAATTCAAATTTTTAAATCCAACGACTAGTTTTTGTTTGAGCAGGTAAGTATTTTTTAGGTGTTTAAACAATAATAATGTAATCAAACCAACCCTAATTAGTTGGGACAGTTGGGGGATGAGTTTAAAAACTTAGAGAAGTCATTTATATAGACAGGGGGTTGAGATTATAGATTTTGTACGAACTGTTACAAAAAATAGAGTAAAACTTCAAATTTCTTGCATTTTCCTTTTTTCTTTATGAACTTCTAATTTCTATTGATGAGATGTAAAATTGTATGAACTAGGGACTTTTTTTAAATGTGTTTTAACCCATTATATGTCCTGATAAGCACTAACAATCAGTTCCTTGTATATTACAATTGATTGTTTACAATTTTTTTTTATTTTTTCACTAATTTTGGAAGTTTTCATGAATGAATGATCCATTTCATGGAAGAGTGTGACTCAAACATGTGAAATGGATCAAATTTAACATGTATCATATAGAACTAACAGGGTAACATGTAGGAAGGAAGGATTCTAGGGTGTACACCGTAATATGACAAGGCAAGGTGCATGGGATTGGTGCCTAAGGTATAGCAGTAGGATTTATACCTAAAAAAGTGGCATGTTTATGAGTTGGGATTGTTAAAACATGTTGATTTATTGGTGAAAAGTGAAAGAACTGGTTTTGGAAGTGATTGGAAGGCTAGAATCCAAGAAGCCCTAGTTTTAGGGGATTTAATTGAAGGTTTTGTGATTAGGGGTCTTAAAGGTGTCATAGGAGTCTAAAACCTTGAAAATTATTAGTTTGGAAACAATTCAAGACACTGTTGAAAGTTTTATAATCAAGGGAAAAGATTTGAGTAGGGATGCTTTGAGAAAGAGGGCTAATTAGGCCTTAATTCTATGGAAACATTAGATTTTGGAGAGATTGATCCAAAACAAGAGGCATCAAGGTTTGATTATGTTATGTAGCATAAAAAATTTCATTTGAAACAATCATTATTTTGGGGATTCATTTGGGAAAGCTGTGAGAAAAGTCCAAAAAAAGTCACTGGAGACTTAGTTGGGCTAGAAGCCTATTCAAGGTGGATAAGTGGGTTTGTGTCTGAGGCAGAGGCTTGGGGCTTTGTAACCATTGAAGAAAATTTTAATTGTATTCCTTAAGATCAATCCAAGGGTTTGGGTCCATAAGGGAAGGATATAAGTCATAAGAAAACCTTTGAAGCCTTATCTCCATAAGGGTACCTAGAAGAAGGTTTGAGAGTATATCATTGTAGACCTTGAAACTTTGTGTTTTACCCAAATTCCCATACCCTCTGCATAAAATTCCTTTAGTATATTCTTTTCTTCTTTCTAATAAATTCAATTTTATCCCTCCTCCAAGGCTTGTATATCCTTGTGTATGTCTTGCTCATTTTCTAAGAAGTCTCCATACTCACTTGGTGCAAGGGTATGAAAGGTTTTCTCAACTAGATCTTCCTTAGTGGGAGAAAGTGTTTCCAAATTAAGGATCTCTCCCCTTTGGTTAAATTTTTCACCATGAAAAGTAGACCCAGCTCTAGGAATTGGTGGTTCTAAGTGTTGTGCCCTTAGCACACACGCTCCATTCAGAACGGGGACCCTCTTTTCTTTCGCCTTGTTGGGTCATTTTTGTCGCTGCCTCATTTTGTGTGCCCCCCTTTTTTGGTGTCCTAGATGGTTAATGTTGCTTCAAAGTCCCACCATAAGTTGACCATGCCTTCCCCTTTTTAATTTTGTCATGTTCTGGTGCCTCCTAGGGGCTCTTTGGCAGTTTGACCCTGCCAACAGCCTTGGGCCCTGCCGGGCCTAGCCGTTTGGGATTCCCTTGTCGGGTTTCCCTGTTGCACCTGCCGTTCCCAATGGCACTCACTTAGCATCCTCCCAAAACGTAGGGTTTGAACCCCCATTTGCTGTCTGCTAGAAACTGTGAAAATCTTACCGGTTATTTCCCCCTCCAGGCCCGGGACCCCGGAGTTCTGCTCCTGGGGTTCCAAGAGTGTTTCGTCGTTCCTCATAGTGAACCTCTGGTGGCATCCCACCTTCCGGGTCCCGCCACTATATTTACCATCTGAGGATTTTGTGGGAAATCTTGGCTATCATCGAGTGTTTTGGGCCTGATCTTCTGGAGTTCCGAGTCTAGAATTACGTGATGGTTCTGCCATCCCTGATGGCAGGTCTTTGGCAGAACTCCACCCTTTGGGCCCTGACTCTCTCTACCACCGTCGATCCAACCGTGTCAAAATATTCCCTCATCTACTGTCCTGCACCCCCCTAGCCATCAAACCACATGTCTCTCGCCGTTGTTGCCGATTTTCAAATTCACCAACCTTTGTCTTGTCGTACCTACATTTAATAGGTTCATTAATTGCGATTAGGGGTATAAAATATCTGCTTGAGCCCATCATTATCACTTGATAGAGTTGCAAAGCGATCAGAGAACTTGCTAGAGGAGCCCACCATCTTCGGCGCCTTCATGCTCATTGCCCTCACCATCACTTCATCGATCATAGGTGGATCCTGCATCTCCCCGCATCGAGTGTTCAAGGTAGGTTCTTCGTTCACCCTCCCAAGCATTATTTTCATGATTTCTAAGAATTAAAATAGACAATGAACCTCAAAACGATGTATGAATGACGAACCATAGCATCACAAGTAAAACCCATGGTTTGAAAACTTAAGAAAACCTTCAAGGGTGCCCTCATGATCGATCCGGAGCTCCACCTCACTGCGGTTGTTCTTCCCATAGGGAGATCATCCCATTCGGCCTCGGGGCCTGTCTTGGCCATCCAAACCAAAACGATGAACCTTCCTTCTGATAGGAATTTCCCTCTTCGGGCCTAGGCTGTTGGAATTCCTTGTTCAGAAGTCACAAGGGATGTCGTAGTGTTAGAACGACAAACTTTCCTTGACCGCTCGTCCCCCAGGGCCCACCCTTCTCCTTGCTGTGGACATTTCAAGGTTGAATAGCGCCCTTCGAGTTCGCGGATCCCGCCCTCCGGAGCTCCGATTCTCCCATGCCTGCCTCCAAGTTTTTGGTGGAGCCCTGCTATCTGAGCCCCAAGCCTCCATTCTCCATTGGAATCCCATTGGACTCCTTCCCTCGTCCACCATCCCAAGGGGAAAATATCACCTGCCCCTCCGAGCTCCTAGCTCCACCCTTCTGTCTGCTGTGGGATTCAAAAAAAAGTCCTATGGCGAGCCGTAGTGCCGGGTCTGGTCTTGCTCCTGGGTGTTGGTGAGACGTGAGGCTTTCACCGAGACCTTTCTTCAAGGTAGATTTTCATACCAATTCAAGACTGAAACGAAATGATGGCTTCCTCTCCGCCTGAACCTGAAGCTCTGGACTTCCATCCGATGTTTGTCATCCCAAACACTGAACGCCCTCATCTATTCCAAGCTCCATTGTGCAAGACTCCTTCCCTCGCCCACCATTCCAAATGAAATATCACCCACCCCTCCGAGCTCCGGGCTCCGCCCTTCTGTCCGCTGTGGGACTAAAAACAAAGTCGAACGACATGCCATCGTGCTGGGTCCAGTCTTGCTCCTAGCTGTCGACAAGACTTGCAAACCTCACCAGAACCTTATCCCACCGCAAAGGCCTCACACCAATTTGTAATTAGTCAGGCCCTAACTGTCAGGCTGCCCCCTCCTGACTTCCACCCAACAATAGCCATCCCAAATAGTGAAATATGAATGCCTTCCCAGTACCACAGACCCGAATGCTCAAAAGTGAAGTTACAAACTGTTGGCCACCCTTTGACCCGCCGGACCCCAGACCCCAAAGTTCCATCTCCAAAATTCCATTTTCAATCTGTTGTTCCAAATTGCCATCTTTGGACAGCTCTCCAGCCCAAGACTTCTAGATTCTCCCAAACCGATCCAAATGAGCCCAAATCTGAAATCTAACTTCGACCCACATGCTGTATTTTTGTCCCCTTCATTGCGAACCTCTTAAAGTACCAAAATTTGACCGAAGAGAATCTTTGGGAGCCCTCTGCCCTATTTTCCCTTCCAAACAACATTCCTACTGAGGAAGTCTGGCCCTCCGGGCCGGAACTGTCCAAATTCCCTTAATCAAAAGATCAATGACATCGGGAGAAGAAAGGTCATGTTATGCTTAATAGATTGTTTAAAATGGATTTCATCTTTGGGATTTCAACTAACATGAACACTTTTATGATCCATTACACTGACTACGCCTTTTCTTGCAAAATATATGGAATTGGGTGCAGGACCTTTGGGGGTAGCCATCGAAAAGGACAAAGGAAAAAAGTTAGACAAAACTCCTCAAGGGAAAGAGGAAAAGGACTAGATGAAATACCAATTCCAGGGTGAGCCTCTACACTCAAAAGTCACCACAGATTGGAAGGAGATCACTGATACCAACATAGGCCACGTCAATATTGACGAATTCACACAAAGGGTCAGGGTCAATCAAACGACCAAAAATGCAAGGCTGATAAGGAAAAGTGGAATATCAAAGGCTGTTGGATTCCCTCCATCCCTCATGGCCCCCGAGTTGGTCATGGCTTGTCAGGAGGTGTATCAACCCGACACAAGAACAATCATTGATAAAGAGGGCAACATTCTCACCGACATGTCACCTGAGGGAATCACAAAGACTTTCCATGTCCCCACTTTTAAAGAGATGGAAGTCTCCACCATAGAAGAATGCTAGGAAGCATGGGATGATAATCCGTTGGGCTGTAAGAGGTTAATAAATCAGCATTGGCTCAAAGAAAAGTGGGGCAACACTGCTAAGGTTCCTCACAAACTCTTCTGCAATGATTTCTACGAAGATTACCATGACTTAGTCACGATGCTAAGCAGAGTTATGGGTCCTCCTATGGCAGCATTCAGAAAAAAAGTGGATGGTGTACTTCATTGAGAAAATTCTTCCTGGGAATGAGGACGTCACCATAAAGACTTTGTTTTACTGGGGAGGAATCATAAGAAACTGCTTCCATGAGCAGTTTGTCAACATAAAGAAAAGCTCCAAGTTCTATATGACTTCCTATCTTGTCTATTCCTTGGCAGATCAGACTTAGTACAATGAGTTGTTTGTGGCACCCGATCAGGAGCAGTGGCGAAGACTCAAGGCCTATGATAGGTATCCGTAGCTAAAATACCAGAACTTCAAAAATGAATATTGTAGAGTAAATGACGCCTTCATTGGCCATATTAACAGGATGATTTTCAGAGACTTCGAGAGGAGGGTCTCCCACAGTGCCAGGGAATTTTTGAAATAGTATGCCTTTCTCTTCATCCAATATCAAAAGTTCACATACATCTATGCCTAGGGCTTCACTGAAAGGCCAAACAGGTTGCGTCGATACCCCAATGACCGAATCATCCTTTTGGAGCTTTCTCGGCAACTCCAACACCTACAAGCAATCTTCAAAAGCAAACACATAGCAGGGATTTCTTATCCCATGACTCTAGGCTAGGGCATATACCGACTGCAAACATCCCAGTGTGCTGGTAACTCTAAGAAAGAGCTAAAAGATTACCATCTCTACCTACATACTGCTCACTCGCGGATAGACCTGTATGGTCAAGTCAGAAAGATGCTATTGCCGGGGTTTTCCCATCTTCACCACATCAAGGATTTCTGGGTAGACTGCCAGGATGATAAAGAGGTACATGCAAGGCACTATATGCGAATGACTGCGCAGTTTGTAAGAAGGGTGCAGCCATTCCCCGTACTGGACCAAGTCGAAGAAGACAAGGCCATGATAATGCACCCCAAGTACCCTATAGTCGCCAATCTGCCAATACCAAAAATAGACTGGGATGAGCAGGAGGTCGATGACCTTGATACCATAACCCAACCAATCTTGGCTCATACTAAGGAGTGGGTTGATGGGAAAGTAGCCCAATTAAAGTGCCAAGGAGTAATTTTGACTTATGAAGGGCTCAAAAGTGATCCAAGTTCCACAGAGGATGTTGTTGCCACCACTTCGACTGGCGGGACCTCCAAGTCTCCTCCGGTCACCAGATCCAAGAAGAGAAAGGAGACAAAAACATAATCGTCTCCAGACCCCAAGGTCTATGCAAGGAAAGAAATAGGAGGCTCACCTCCCAAAAGGCTCAAATTGGTAGGGAGCACCACGGAACAACCCTCAACCCAAAAGGAGGAAGCAAAGGGTATGGATCAATTGAAACCTCTCTTAGCTCTCCCTGCCCCTCCTATTGTACCACCTACCTCCCTAGCTATGATCGCTGCATCCCCGCTGATAGTGGACATTTATGTCCATCTTGCCCCTTCACCTCCGACTGAGTCTGTAATAATTATCAACTCCTCTTCTACCATATCTACTCCCCCTTCCTCCACTGCCATATCACCAATCACATTGCTCCCTCTGGCAACAATAAGAACACCTATTCCCATTGCCACCATGGCTGAGGCTCTCTCAAGACATATGCAGAATCTTCCCCCTGAGCTCTCCTAGATCCTAATCGATCTGACTCTTCAAGTAGCCCTTGCGCAAGTCCTCGCTACTACTCAGCCTTCACAACCATTGACAGGGCCACCGGCTATGGAAGCCACCATGCTAATATCTAAGGAGTGGGAGGAATGAGAGCGGAAAGCCTCGAATCCTATTGAGGAGGAAGCCAATGAATACCATGAGCACCCAGAGTACGAACACCGAACCATTGACAGGGTGGCTTATGAGGAGGAGGGAATGGGCTCTTCCAAGAGTGGGGATATCGAAGATAGCTCTAGTGCTAAGGTAATCGTGCAAACCTTTGACGATGACCTTGAGGAGGAATTGGCACAACAACTGAAGGACACCGAGGCAGAAGCATAAAGGTCACCCCGTGATGGAGAAGGGCAGCCACCAGAAAAACAGCAGCAAGAGGATTTAACTAAGGGTGAAACCCAAGTTGTCAAAAGCCTCGAAGTTGAGTGTGATGAGGAAAAGAAAGAAGAAGAGACGACAGAGAAAGAAAGTCCTATAAAGCAATTGTCCATTGTGCTTCCTATCAAATGCCTCATGTTCATCCAGGACTCTAATGAGGAAGAGGGAGATGCTACCAAGGAGAAAGAAAAGACCCCCGAAGAAAAGGGAGCAGAATCCTTGGCCTTGACTGAGAGGGGCGAGGGTGGCCATGATTCACCCAAGAGAAAATCCACTGTGCCCGAATGGTTAGAAAGGCAGTTTGAAAGAAAAACCCATGTACTAAAGGACCCAAGAGCGAGGTTAGAGGCCATCTTGGCTCAAGCTCAAATCACGACAAAGAAGGAGAAGAAGCCCAAAGTCCAATCCAGGGTAACGATGGATGCTTCTGAGTCTCGAGTAGCACAAATAGCAACGCCTATAATTGGCCAGGTTGGGGTGAGTTACAACATCTCCACTATCGACTTAGGGACCACCACCAGAGAGCAGAAAGTCAGACACCTTGAGGAGTCAATGGCTACAGTGGTGCATTTGACAAAGCAGGATAAGATTTCGAAAGATGAAATCAACGCGTAGGTGGCGGCCTTAACGGATTACATATAGCAATGGTCTTCAGTGGATGACCTGCCTACCACATCCACAGCCGCACCTGAGCTATTATCCAAAGAGCAGATCTATAAGATGGAAAGGAGAAAGAACTTGGAGAAGACCATAGAGGAATGGTTTTGATAGGTCTTGTATGTCGAAAACATGGGAATTAGTCAGGTTGTGTGAACAGCCAACAAGTTCTTAGACCTGTTGCAGTCTTTGGAGGCATGAGGAAGCTCTGCACTAACTTCCCTATGACCTACGACTCCACCTTTCCAAGGATCAAGGCTATCCTTTAGTTTCCAGAAGCCACATGGGAAAAGGAGCTTGCATTTAAGAAATATGACCACTGGTTGATGGATGTATGGTGATAGGACTTTAACAACCGAAGCGAAAGACTAAAACAAATCATGAGTAAGGTGGATCCAGACATTGAATGGATAAAAGAAATTAGGGTAGAGTGCGCTTGTTATCTCAAGCTGACGATGAAGTATGACATGCCCACAGTGCAAATGGATACGGAGAAGATAAAGCCCTACTTCCAAAAAAAGATGGAGGACGGGATGTCAAGTGAAATCATGGTGGAATTCATGAGTTTTGTTGCTCATGCCTTCGATCAATCAGAGCTATTCAAGGACTAGGGAACAAAGTATGATGAGGATTGGAAGAGGCTGGAAGATAATGCTAAAGAATGGAGCTACCAGGTGCTGCGATATGAAATCGTTGAAATAGACAAGCTCCAGGCGGTCATCCTCAAGTTCATAGAATACACAGCTTCTAAAAGGCAGGAGGATAGGCCTGTCAAGGATGAAGAACTCCTTGAAGAGTAGCTACAATGAAACAACAATCAGCTAAAAGAAAAAAGTGCTATAGTACCATCAATAGAGGACAAAATAGGGAAAATGACAAAATACAATTTTAAATTGTGATATATTGGGGGGTAGGTGAAACCCTATTTTGTAATGAATCTTGGCCACACAATAAGAATTGATTTTGGCCATTCATTAGATCTTTTATGCACTATAAATAGAGCTCTCCTCTCATTTGCAAAGAGAGTTGAGTTGTTGTAAAGGCATGCTGCAAAAATTTATAAAGAAAAGACATTAACTTGGTGCATTTTCTAAGTTTCTCACATGTTGCTTGATTCAATCTCTATTGTTAGATGTTTAACTTAGGTTTTATTACTGTTTTAGTTAACTATTTCCTTGCTTTGGTAGATTTTAGGAATGCTGTCCTATGATCATGAAAATTCCTATTGTGTTGATGACTTCTTAGTCCATACTTTTTGTTGTTTGCTGATGGTAGATAGCTGTGTAAAGTTAGTCTAGACTTGAACTCGAAGCTGCTCCAAAAATTTTATCCCTATTTATGCATGCACATGGTAAATGAAAGATAAAACATTTGTAGACTTTAGAAGATACCTCAACTTCCACGATACTGTGAGATCTTTGGTTAAATGGGATATTGTTTTAAGAAGCTGTCCATTGCAGAAACCCCATTGTCACTGTTCACAATTAGTTGCAGATTTAGGAAGTCTCTCTCTTCCTTGCCTCCTTTTTCTTTTTTTTAATGACTGACCTATGCTAAGGTTCATTGCACATTGTAAAGCCAAATCCAATGACAAAATGGAGTCCAAGACTACTATTTCAACCTACATCTAATGCATAACAACTCTCCCATACCAAGAACTCCATTTCAAGATCCAACTTCTCATGCTTTCTAATTCCTGCATAAGACCGCCTTGTGATTCCAACGAATCACATCAAACAACTGAGATATTCCAAGAATTTTCAAGATCTGACATTGGAGACCTTGGGATAGTGTTCTTCAATTTGATTGTGGAAGATTGTCTTTCAAGAGAGGTAGTGTACCTATGCACTACCTGTGTTGAAAAGTGCATAAAAAACACATCAACAAAATTGGTGCTAGAAGGAGGGCCACATTGGGAATACGAAGCTAAAGGTTAAGGGCAAAGCTGGATCGAATTGGATCATTCTTCTAGGAAAGATTTCAAAGAGTTCTATGGTTAACACCAAACAAGGGAGAATTTGAAGAATTGTAGCTTGCTACAAGGGCAAAGCGAGTTAAGGGAAGTAGCATTCCCTCTTCCTCTTCCTCCATTCCACCCTCGCCTTCATTCGGATGGCCTTCATCTTCCACCCAACCATCTCAAACTATATTTGTAGCTCCTATCTCTGGCAGCCAGGGGATTGCTCCTCTCTCGGCCCTTCTAGCCCAGGGCACAATCCAATCAACCGCAGCTCAAGTGTAGTCCCAGATTATTGTTTTATTGTGGATACAACCCCAACTTGCCATTTTCCAATAGCAGATATCACCTCTGTCACCCTCCATGGCTTGGTTAGCACATAACCCTTCATCGATAAATTTCATCGCTTACCATGATATGCCCAAGAATCCAGAGGGATTTTGTTTGAAGTTCCATCCGCACGGCCTGCAAAGAATAGCTGAGGAGCATATCAAAATATTTAAGACAACAATTACCGAAATGCAAGTTGATCATGAGGACATTGCATGCCACCTTTTTCGGCATTCATTGGGGGAAGAGGCCTTCTATTGGTACATAAATCTACTAAGGGGATCCATTACCTCATGGAATTTGATGAAGAATGCCTTCCTATAAAAATATAAGATCCCCATAAGCCCTTCATAACTCTATTAGCAGTTTATGTCCATTTGGAGGGAGATAAATGAACCTATTGGATCCTCCAATGACTGCTTTCATCATGCATTTACAAGGCTCCAGGACCCATACCTCCATAATGATGTTGCGACTCTCCCAGTCTACTATGCAGCGTTGGAAAACCTCATGTCGGCTTTGGTGAAAAGGATGCGCCCACCACTCACTACCCTAGTGCTTGACTATATGGAGGTTGTTGTCACCAGTGCAGATTTGGGGCAAAATATCTCCAGCCCGCTGCCTTCTTTGGGGGTGGTAGCTCACCCGATGCAGATTTAGGGGCTTAATCAGACATTCGCTCACTAGACCCCTCTTATGAATCAAGTGCCTCAGTTGCCCATTGTCCCACATCTAGGGTAGCCACTAAATTATGTGCCTCTCACGCCTTCCTATTTGTAGCCTCAACCATAGTATAACTATTCTCAGGCTACTCTAAAATAGTAGGCATATTCCTAGTAGCCCCAGGTGCCATTGTACCTATCGGGACCAGATTTTCCTCCATCTTATCAGAATCAGCCGATAGACGCGCCCGCTTTTCTCCAAAATCTAGCGCTATCACCTAGGAATGGAACTGAGAAAGATAAGTTAGAGGAACTAACTTAGATGATAAAGAAAATGTCCAAGGGAATGATGCACCTAAAAAATTAGAATAATTAGTTACAGGCCTCCAGCGTAATTTTCATGCCAATCTTAACTGGGACAACTGAGACAATAGGGATAATCGAGAAGCAAGCACTTCAGGCAGAACTATGATAGGGGGCAAAACACCAATCAAAATTCAGAAAGGAGACTTTCTCAGAGGTAGAATCACATATGGAATACTAGGCCCAATAACGGAGGTGTCCCTACACCTTTTGACTAATCGAAAAGCAACAAAAAAATGACCAGTGGAGTATACCTTGCCAAGGCAGCCTTGTCCAGATGGTGTCAGATTCACAAAACTAGCAGACATTCTGAGTTGGATTGCCCCGAGTTCCAGACAGCTGCTGAAATATTCCAAGTGGAGGTACAGAATGTAGTTGATAATGCCGGCTGTAGGGACATTGTCCCATCTGAGCCATATGATTCCTCCTACCTCATGGTTAATCAAGCACTGTTTCCGCGAGGCAACCACAATGAGCCCAAAGTTGAGCCTACTGCTGTTGAGGGTGAAGAAGCACAAGAGGTAAGTAATGAACAAACTTTGGCTTAGCTTTTTTAAATTCAGTAGATAATGGTCCAACAGATGAAGAGGAGCCATTTGTAGATGAGGTCCACATGTTCCATCAAAGGTCGACTCCCTACTTCCTTAGGAATAGACAGGTGGGTGGACCCTTTACAACTTCTACCCCACCCAACAATTTCACCACTCCCCTTGACCCTAATGCCAGCAACAACTTTGGGCTTCCCCATATACCTACCCAATACCTTAACAACAATGGATCTCAAAACTAGTCACAAAATCAGCCTCAAGGCCAATCCCAAATTCCATCTAGTCAAACGAAAGTCCACCATCCTAGTTCTACCATAGGCCAAGCTTTTAGTTCAGAGATTCAACAAATGGGTGAATATGTAGCAGAAGAGTTCAAGAAGGTAAAAATCAGTTTGTCCGCCTTTGAACTAGTCAAAGTCCCTGCTGTAAGGCATGCCTTCTTTAGGGTCCTTAATGGAGCCCCATCTTCTAGTACAACACAAGAAACGTCAACCAAGAGAGTTACCTTTGAAGAGCCTAGGAAAGAACCAGAGATATAGGGTAATACAGGGAAAATGAAGGATGTTCTCGTGAATCAGTCTACAAGTAAACAAATTGAAAAGGAACTAGAGTAGAGTAATAGGCAGTTTTCCAAGGACCTACTGTTTAGGTAGAACATGGATAAAGGTAGTGATAAGAATAAAGGTCAAGCAGCTCATGTGGATACACCTACAGGCATCTTCCAAGGGAGATTGGAAACTCCCCCTTTCCTTACCACCATTAGGATATTTGAGAAGAACCTGCATAACTGCCTGCTTGATTTAGGAACGTCTGTCAGTGTCATGCCCTTGGCAGTATGCAAGGCTCTTGGCATCACCGCCACACCTTCAAGGAGGAAGGTGACCCAGCTAGACAAAATAGAGATTATCATTGTAGGAGAAATAAATCGGATCCCGATGCAAATTGCCATAGACCCAAAGATACAATAAGTCATTGATATTCAAGTGGCAGACATTCCTGACGCATATGGAATCATCTTGGGAAGGGAATTCACCAAGGCACTGAATGGATAAACTGCCACAGACCTTTCTCACATATGACTACCATGGAAGGGGCTACCAAATCAAATCTGTATCGACCGTGAACCTTGTATGAAATACATGATCATGAAGTACAATAATATTAACAAGGTTCTATTTGTTGAGACAGACCTAGGGAATTACTGTCCTTTGCCTACTAAAACAAGGCTGAGCTCCAGGAAGAATGTGCTAACGAAGTGCTCCTAGTGTTGTGTAGTCCTTTGACCGATTCTACACGAATGCCTCGAAACATAGAAATATTGATAGAAGCTGATGATGAACCCAATAAAGATAACAACTAGGGACTACTCAGTGGTTTCCAGGAGTTCATGAAAAAATGCACAAGGGATCAGCTCAGTCTAGGTGCCTGAATGAATTTGCAAGATCTCTTGTTGCCAAACTAGTGCAGGGTTCACAATGCTACCCACTCCGAGTTTGATTGTTGCTTATGTCAAATGCCAGTTGAAAATGTTAAAAAATCAGCTATTCCTCAGATAGAAACACCAAAGGAGGCACCAACAAAACCACCTGTTGATCACTACATCAAGCCAAAAAGTTCCCCTAAGATCACAGAGCCAGTCACTCGGCTGAAAGGGAGCAAGAACTTAATCGGACCCGAAGATAAAAAACCTTCTGCATGCTGGACACTCTGATTTGATGGATCCAAGTCCAAGCAAGGAGATGGTGCTGGGTTCGAACTCATTAGTACAATAGGTAAGATCTTTCTAGCTGCCCACAAATTGCAGTTCTATTGCACCAATAACATCACAGAATATGAGGCCCTAGTCCATGGCCTTCTCATGGCCTTGAAGAAAAATGTAAAAGTGCTACAAGTTTTTGGGGATTCTGAGCTCGTTGTTAAACAAGTTAGGAAGTTATATTCCTGTCATGATAGAAGACTTACAAACTACAGGCATACGGTTTAGGATCTCTTGGAGGGCTTAGATGCATTCAATATACAATTGATCCCTCGTACTCAGAATCATATAGCTGATGCTTTGGCTCAAGCAGCTAGCACTTTACAACCCCTCTCTTTATCTAGACTCAAGAAGTTCACAGTTGAATTGACATCCACGCCATCAGTCCTAGATAATGTCACTCACTTGTAGGTCTTCAATAATGACAAACATATTCTCGAATTCATCACAAGTTCTGATGTCTTCGCAGCTCAAATAATTGATGAAGCTGATCTACAGGAAGTTGAACTGGACATAGAGGGGGTTATTAATCTCAAAACTAACATGATTCCCAAGGGCATGGTTCAGTTGGAATGCATATTTGACTTGGACCATATCAGAGACTAGAACCAACAAACAAAAAAGGAGGCCATTAGCAACCAGGGCAATGCTCACAACCTTGGGACAGTCGAGGAGATCAAGAATTTTTTTATCGACAAGGTGTGGACACAAGAGGAAAAGAGAGGAATTACGGACATGTTGCAAAAGTACCATGACGTGGTGGCATGGAGTTACGAAGATTTAAAAATATATGACACTTCTGTCATTACGCACACCATCCCTCTCAAGACAGAAGTGAGGCCATTTCGCCAATGACAACGCCCTATCAATGCCTTGTTGGAACCCATCATTTACAAAGAAGTGCAGAAGTTTCTCTCGGCAAGGATTATTTTCCCGGTTAGGCATTCTATGTGGGTGACCAACTTGGTCCCAATTAGAAAAAAGAATGGGGAGATCAGATTGTGTGTAGATTTTCATATTTTGAACCGCACCTTGGAGAAAGACAACTATCTAGTGCCTTCATTGGATGAGGTGCTACAGATCGCCAATGGCTCCCAGATGATGTCCTTTCTAGACGGGCACTCTGGGTATATCGAGGTGATGGTACAATATGAAGATCGTCATAAAACAGTGTTCACCACCAAGTGGGGGACGTTCACGTATAGGAGGATGCCTTTTGGGCTCATCAGTGCCAGTGCCACCTTCCAACGCACCATGGATATTGCCTTTAAGGACCTAATTGGAAAATACATAATCATCTACATGGATGATTTGACCGTGTTTTCTAAAAGGCGGGGCGATCACGTGTCTGATTTATGCAAGGTATTTCAGAGGTATAGGGAGTTTAGGATTTCCCTTAACCCCAAGAAGTGCATTTTCAGAGTGACTAAAGGAAGATTG